>ML777918.1:473290-531747 GCA_009831015.1 Picea engelmannii
ACTAAGGTAAGAAGAAAAAATAATTAACAAGTAAAAAAAACACTCCGGAGTATGTGCCCACTCCCAGATCAAGGGTGGCCAATAGCCTTTTACATTCTCTCATACTTAGAACACTTATTACAATAGTGGAAATACGGGAAAAGCGGCCTTTTCAGGGCCTGCTGAATCACTGAATTCTGCATGTATGAGCACTGCTTGCTCATTCTTTGGCGGCTCTTCAGGAAATCCAGCTTGTGCAACCTGGTGGATAACACTTCCTTTAGCCTCTCTTTGGCCAAATCTAAAAGACCAATGGCCTAGATTCAATCTAGCAATGTCTAATCAATGGGTGAAATTTAATCCAAAAATCTCACTTTGAAAACCCACTTTCTCAAGTTTCCTTAGTTTGTTTTATGTCTATTAATTCACCCACAAAGTGAATTAATTGCCACTTTACAACTTAAGTGACCTATTTCACTTTTGACTTAAATCTCTTAAATCAACATGAAATTAGAACATAAAGTAAACTATTAAGGGTAATAGTCTCCCCCTTTGTGTTTAGAGACTCACAAACACAAGGAGACCACCTTCCAAGGTACCCAAATCTCAATAGTATTCCCTCCCGGACAACCTTCCTTAGAGAAGAAGAAGATTCTAGAAGTCAAAGGAAGACCATTAAATAATTGAAGAACACCCAGGAAGAGAAGTCGGCCCACAGGGAAAGAATAAAGCGGAAATGGAATTCCCAAGAAGAGAAGTCGGCCCACGGGAAAAGATAAAGGGGGAATAGAATTTCCCAGAAGAGAAGTCGACCCCAGCAAAAGTGACTTAAAGACTTAAATAAGGTAACGTCTTTCTCATTTGTTCACTCACTCACTCAGCTATCTTGCTCAAGAAGGAGGCACAAGTCTGAGGCAAGGAGAAGACGCAACTACTGCAGCATTTGGGGTTCTTGGTTATTCTTGGTGGTTTCTCTTGTGCGCTATCTCTGGGAGAGGTGCGCTAGCCTTGTGTGGTGCTGTAGCTGCAGTTGTCTAACCCTGCTAGGGTTTGACAAGGAGAAAGAGATAAGTTATTGTATCAGGGTTTCTTCATTATCAATTTTGCTCTTGTGAAGAAGAGTTTGTTCATGGTTGGATTGTATTATCAGAAAAAATCTATCTAAGAAAGGTTGGCTGGGTTTTTCCCCGGGTTTGGGGTTTTCCCAGGACAAATATTTGTGTCTCCTTGTGCTTGTTTTATGCTGCTTATATTTTCAGTATATGGTTGCTAAATGTAAAAGAAGATCTAAATGTTCTGGTAAATCTATTGTTCTGAAAATTTAAGAAAATCTAACAAATTGTTCACATGTATTTCCTCTAAAGTTTGGAGCCGGGTTGAGAACAAATAACAGGGAAGAACTGCTTGGCCTTTGGATCTTATTGAAAACAGCGGTAGAACAGAAGGTAAAGAGGCTTCAGATCCTTGGAGATTCCAAAGTTGTTCTGGACTGGGTAAGTGGAAGAAGCAGATTTCATAATTTTCCCTTATGACCAGTCATGGACAGAATCCAGAGGCTGAAAGGGAAAATGGAAGAGCTCACTTATATCCATATTTATAGAGAATTCAATCATAGGGAAGATAATCTTTCTAAAGAGGCAATAACAATTCAGGAAGGAGTACTGATTGAGCAAGGGACAAAGGACAATACCACACTACCAGCAATGCAAAAATTATTTTTTTGATGAACTTGATGTTTTAATGTGAATATGTATAAGAATATTAGACTGTTGAATTTTAATGAAGATTTGTACCTTGGACAAGTGATTCCTATGGGTTTTTAAACTTTTACCTAGGGATGTGGTCCACAACTTAAAAGTGGGTCTTTTTCATAAAGTCACTTTATAAGCGGTAAAGTGAACTTTAAATTAGAAAATGAAAAGTGACTTAGGAACTTAAAGCACCAAGTGGGTTTTTATTTAAGTTGGGTGAGTGAAATTAAATAAAGTGTATTTAATGGAGCATTTAATTCTCACCATTGATCTTGGGCAATGTGAGCCTTTGGATCAAAAAGGGAAACCTAACCGTCACTTAGGGATTCTAAAGGAGGAAAAAGGCCAAATGAGCATTCATTCTTTCCATGAGAGATTGAGAGGTTGAGAGAGAGCAAGAACAGGAGAAGGGTTTCTATTTTCTGAAGAGGAAAGGGCAGCAAAGAGGAGGCACGATTTTCAAGGCAAAGTTGGGCACGCAAATCGAGGCAACCAACAGCATTAAATAATCCGTACGGTACGGATTTGGGACAGCAGAATTTATTGTACCTGTTCAGCATACTCAGCAGCACGCAAAACGAGGTGAAAAGGGCGCATTTATTAGTCCGTACAGCTGTACGGCCGCCGTACAGCAGCAGCTAATTTCTGGGCACATTTCTCAAATTCCGTACAGTCCGTACGGTACGGGTGTGTGTGCACGTTTTTCGAGGTGGCTGTGGTTGGTTTTCTTCCTGTACTTTTCAAGCACGGAAATCGAAGGGAAGAGATAAGTAATTGCTGTTGGTTTATTTTCGCTGATGTAATTTCCAGATTTGAAGAAATAAGAAGAACTCCCTCTCTCTCACTGGTTTTCCCCACACTGGGGTTTTTTCCAGGGTCGATTTGACCAAAAATCTATTGTGTCATTAAATGTGTGCTTGCTGATATATTTTCTGAGTTTTTAAGACAGCCATAGAAAATATTATTTATTTCATGTGTTTCAGTCAAAATTTCATTTCGAAATTTAATGCATATTAATGTTTGCAAATTTCATTAATATTGGGAAAAGGGCATTAAACATTTTGGAGTGATAAGGTGTGATTGAAACCGGGATTGGGGTAAATTGCAGGGTGAGAAAACACTGTAAAAAATCAACATAGACAGTTTTTTAATCTGTTTGAACGATCAAGCACTAGAGTAGACAAAAAGGGTTGATATGTTGGTAAGGTTGTAACTGATGAAACTGTTTGAATTTGGGAAGTAAGTAAGGCTTGTTTTTTTCTGGGAAGATAGGGGAATTTCTGTTTTGTTCAAGGGGCTGAGAAGCCAGTCAAAGTGTATTTGATTTCTTACTCTGAGATATCAATACAAGGATTTATTTCTGAGGAAAAAAGGAAGATAAAATATGTTGGGGCGGTGAGACAAATAAAGACACGTGTAGGTTAGAGAAGATCAACTATTTTCTCTGAATTATTGGTAATACAGCACACTGGATAAAGGAAGAGTTTCAAATGATTTTCACAAATAAGTATGTATTTACGAATTTCACAACTTAACAAATAAAAAACATGAAAATCAAATGTGACTCACCTCCATAAAATTGTGAAATTGAGTGAGCATACGAAATATGAGCTTTGATAAAGAGATTTTGCCCCTGGATAAAAAGCATAGAATCTCAATCAAAAGGATCCTTACTCCAGACAAAGTAGAGTGTTTATAGCTAACAATGATAAGAAGAATACAGAACCTCAACATTCTTACCAAGATGGATCAAAGTGTACATGAGGATACCGAATTACAACTGGTTGAACAGGGAAACCAGGGACAAAAGCCCCAGTCTGAAAAGATATAAGTGCCTTTCCATTGGTAGTTGTCCCTTCTGGAAATAACATCACACGTGGAAAATCATTGCATGAAGCCTTTCTCTGCATTTAAATCTAACACAAATCAATAAGTTGTTGTCAATGTGAATTGTTCAACATAAAATTCATCATGTTGACTTAAAAATATAAGTAATAAAGATGCAATAACAAAAAAAATCCTATAAATTATTTACCACTTTATATGATGGTTGCCATGCCAGCAGTGCCACATCAACATCTCAAACAGTTTATGTTGAAAATAAAATTTAGGTGATTAGTTGAGTAGATCTGATGCATTCAACCTTGATGAAATAAGACATTCGCACAGTTTGCATGAACTGCAATTAGCTATGTTAAGGTTCTTAAATTATGAGCACTAAATATAATTTTTGTCTATTGTCTGCCCTGTTACCACTTGATCTCTCACCTTGGGAGCAAAGCCTTCACCAAGTGAAAGGACAAATGGAACTCGGAAGAGTCACCACTGTCACCTTAGCACCCTCTTCCCTCAGTTTAGCATGATTTATAAGCACCACTAGGGGGGCTTCCCTGTGTATGTATCCCACAAAGGTATAACTACTGAATACAGGGAATTATAAGAGTTATCAATCTGTTTGTGTATTGATCTTTACTTGAGAGATACGAGTCTATTAAAATCAGATTATTCAATCCAACTCTAAAAGCAATGGCGAGGACAATCTGTAATATTGATAAGCTGAATATTGTAGAGGACAAGAAGAGCAATCTCAAGATTTATTTGGCTGTTTATTAGGCAGATTGGTAAACACATATAAATCTGCTCTTTAGATGAGGTTAACAGTCACACACTTTGTCCCTTTTTTAGATCTGATTATAGCTTCAATAAAATTTCGTGACCATCTGTAATAAACCACAATTATTCAGATTTTGCAAGTCAAGTACACGTAGATAAATAACAGCTATCTTAAGGTGTGATTTCCAATGCACAGGGGAGAGTTAAGAGTGTATGAAACTGCTCTAAAAGTCTGCTGTTATGAAATTTAGTTTCCAGATTTATATGTTCAGATTTGAGTCTACTCCTCTTGATATGCAATGAACTGTAACCAAACTCCTTGGGACAGATCTGGAGTATGATATACTGATGTATTTTCCAGATCCATGAACAGAAATAAAATAAGTTTTATATGGATTTTTTATAGTAGCTGTAAGGTGGTACCAGTGTCTTCTATTTTCTATGGGCATATAGGGTCTAACAAGGTTTGAGGGAGGTTGTTCTATTGAGGAAATGAAGATGAATAGAGCTGCATGTTACAAGTCTTGTTAATCTTCTCCTTGCTGTCCTAAATTTCAAAAGAAATCTCTCAAGGGAGCTTAATATCATAGATAAACTCAATGGTTATGGGTTTGTATTTATCGTGAAAGGATTATAAGTGCATATAACCAAACATAGAGAAAGATGCATCAACATGAATCGTTTCAATGATAGATAGAACAAATAGAAATGATGTTACCAGATTTAGTGCCTCGCAACCATCAAGAAGAGGTGATCAACATGAACAGCATATAGCTGTAGAAAACTTCCTCATCCACAAGGGAGCATTGCTAAACCATCCAATAGATCCAAAAGAAAGATACAATACAAGTGCACCAGAAGTTCAATACTCAATCCTCCAAAAGTTCAATGCTCAATCCTTCAACAACCCTTACAAATGGAAGAGCCGTGTTTTTATAATGTTCTTGGCTCAAACCTCCAATCAATAAAATAATAATATTTGAACAAAAACCCTAGATCTAATCTAGAAATTCATAAACAAATGATATCTGTCAACTACCTTGAGTGGATATAGTCAACAATGCATAAGATAATAGTGATGCCATATGTCAACATCTCCAACAATACTAGCTCAAGAAAGTGGGACGTGTTATAGCGCAAGTTGTAGGTTGGGAAAAGCCCGACCCAACCACAAAGCAAGTGCTGCAACTTGGGAATCCTACACCCAATGTCACCTCGATGTAGGTCTCGTACTTCATGGGTGACTACGTCACTCTAGGGAGGCGATCCCGGTGACCCTAGGGGGGTTGAGATGGAGTTAGAGGGAAATGGAAGTGAAGCCCCTAGAGGTCAATTCTAAGTGGAATAAAAGGTAGGGAGAGATGCCTTGCAAGTCAAGTAATTGCTACCCCACAGGTATAGAAATTCTCCGGATGATTGTACCTGCCCGAGACACAAGAAAAGACACTTTGCAATGATATATGTTACTTGGATCAGCAAGTTAAGCTTGCTGTCCCTAATTTGCAGCAATAGATAAAAGTATATATCAGCAAGTAAATGGTACTATAAGCTGCTCAATAAGTGCTAGAGATCAAGTAGAAAATACAAGAGAAAGACTAGCTAAACTCAAGATGAAAAACCAATATTCTAGCACAAAAGATAAGGCTGTTGTAAACACTTGTCTGCAGCAAATTATATCAGCCTTATGGCTGTAATATTCAATGTATTACAGCAAGAAAATCAACCACTAAAATCCCCTCGACTTTGCCAAAAAGTGTGCTAGGCCAAGGAGAGTAAGTGTGCAGACTTTGAGCAAAATCCAATGGTTGATAAGAGAGTTATTCAAGCAAATGAGTTAGGGTTTCTGCAGCCCTAATGGATGAAGATGCAATTTTGTAACAGCAGCAAGAAGTAGCCCCTTGATGGGGACGCCCTAGTGGCTGTAAGGTGCCCAAGGCACAAGGAGTACAATCCACTTTGTAAGAAGTAAAAATGACCGAAATTCACGTTTCCCAAGGCAATATTTTATTTCTCCAATGCAAAAAGAGCATGACTAGTGCCTTTACTATTGGGTTGATGGAGTCGAATAAACAAAGAGCTTAGAGAAGCTACCTCCTTGGGGATGTAAGCCCTTTACTTCCCAAGGCAAGTTTCTCTAGGCTAGGGTTAAGCTAAGAGGGTGTATGCCCTTATACTTCTCTTAGCAAACCCTTGTATAATCAATGAGATGAAGCAATAAATTGATGAAGACTATGGTGGGGGTGTATGCCCTTATACTTCCCACCTATCTCCTAGCATAACAATACTTGACTTGAATAAAATGCTAGCATAATAGTAGAAAACCATACCAAGATCAAGAGAAATGCCAAGACAATCCACCATAAGAGCTGGAAAAGCATCATCCAAGGCTAGCGCTAGACTTCCTCCAACCATTCACCAATAGATAGCCATAAACAAGTGCACAAGAGATAAAAGGAGCCAAGTATGGCGCAAATTTCAGACCAAGGCCTCTCACAAGAGGGAGAGTTGTGTCTAAAATGAGATCTTATGATCTCTATTTATACAAAATGTAGCTAACATAGTTTGTCCACAAATTAAGGAGTAAACTACAAGATTAGGGGTCAACAACCCTAATCTTTCCCCCTTAACAAAATAATATTAAACAATTCACTTAAATTTCACTTTTTGCACAAATAAAACCCTAATTTAGGAGGATGTCACCCCTTTAGGGAACATTTTGCCACTTTGAGGAAGTCGTTGGTGTCAAAGAAGCATGGGTAGGCCTCCAAAGGCTACATGTCAAGCATCTAAGCACTCTCATCATGGTGAAAACCTTTCTCCTCCTCAAACGTCCATGTGTCACAAGAGTGGCATCTCACTACCATGCCCTAGCCCCAAAAGCATGACGCCAAGCTCAAAAATAGGACGTTTTGCCCCTCTTGGGAAAATCGTTGGCAAGTGAGGGTTGGGGTAGGTCGTCCAAATCATCATCAAAGCCTTCCAAGTCTGATCTCTCTCATCTAGCATGTGGACCCCTAGCATCTAACCTGTGGGCTTGTAGCCCCATGGAAGCCCAAGCTAGGCTTGTTCTCCCAAAACTATCCACCAACTAGGTCCTACAAAGACAAATGAGCACGCCCTCCAAGGATCTCAAGTCATAAGATCATGATAAGTGAATCCAATCAATAAATAATCCATCTGAGCATGTGCATCAAAGATCACTATATCAAACAATTAATTGCTCAAAGACATTATGCGACTTGTCAAGCTTGAATGTGGGAGGGTTGACGAGGTGTCCTATTGGGTAGATCTTGCCCAAGGTCAAGGGGAGTTTCCAAAAAATCCCTCTCTAAGCCATGTAAAGTGGATGAAGTGGTTGGGGTCAAGACTCAATGGGCATAAGGCTCATGACATCTTGGGTCAATACACCCTAAAATCCCAAGAGATAAGGAAATGGAGGGGAACAATGATGGAAAGTGGTAAGTATGCTCAGGAACAGTACGATGGCTCATTAAGGGAGTTCCCACTAGCAAACCCATCCCCAAGGAAAACCACTTACTAGGGCACGATGTTAACCACCAAGGTGAAGCAGGGCAAAAGGCATAATGTCCAAGCACATATCATGAAATCTAGAGCAATCTAAGATACAACACAATCAAATGGCTTGAATATTGAAATGATGCTCACCATAATACTGACTTGTACCTCATGGAGCAAGGCCCACTGTCTTCTGGAAGCCAGCTGGTGTGGTGGATACCATCTGCAAAAATGTGACCATCTGTGGTAGTGAATGGGTTTTCCATCTGTGCAAAGGGTATTGCTGGTCATGTAGTCTCTCGACACTCCATATCTACAACCTGAGCGCCTTGAGACATCATCTCCTAAGTTGTCCACAAAATGGGGATAACATCTAGCTCCTACTTGGGGACATGTGCTCGCCGTAGAGGGCATGAGAATCGTAGCATCTCCTAGTAGACTTATACCTACTTACCTGGGGCCTTGGGGCCCTGAAGATCAAGTCCCGAAGGTGTCAGGTGAAATCGTATAACCAGTGCAACCACCTGATCATCTGATGAAGACATCCCCCTTGTGCTTATAAATAGACATAGTAATCATATAAGTCCAGCACATAGTAATCATGAGCATAAATAGACATATAATCAATCATGAAATAAAACTCATGGAGATGGGTGGGAGGGAGGAAATCCTGCTGGAAAGAGAAACCACAATCTCGATCGTCCTGGAACTCCCGCATGCAAGTATAGCCACAAGCCCGATCTATCCATCTCTAGAGTGGACTAGCAAATGTAAATGATGGCTCATCTTCATCCTTATCGACACCATCATTGTTCCCTGAATATTGAGATGATGTAAGGTGACTCAAGAAGATCCCATGCTTCACTTGAGGAGAAGAAATGAGATATGGGACGAGCTCAAATGTAGAAGAAGAAAAATGATGCCTCTTCGTCTGCGAATCCTTGTGAGAATCCCTAAGATGACAAAACTTTTGCTTCGTAGAGTGAAATGCTAACTGCCTTGGGTTGGCCACAACCTTGTATCTATTAAAATCTAAGCACAAAGGCTGAAATTCCTCGTAGAACAAATCTACATCCTCAAAAGGGTGCGCATCAAGGGATGAATGAAAACCACTATGAGTATGATGCGATAAGTTATCCTCGAAGGAGCTGAACAAATCTGTAACCATATCATCACTAGGCTGCCAAACATCTGAATCATATATGTATGATAACACCCCCTCTGCCTGAGAGCTACCCTCAATGTCATAAATGGGGTCTCTATCAAATTTGAGACAACTAAGATCCCATCTGCGTCTACCAGTCTGTATGAAATCATCAATGTGTTTGTCAACTATATCTGAGGGTTGCTCCACGAATTCATCTACACCATAGGAGTTGATCACTTCCTCACAAGACTGAGTAACTTCATTTTCTTCAAAAGGTAAAGCAGATAACAAAGTATTGTTCAGGCCTTCTGCAAGAGAGACTTCATCGAGATCCCTTTGGCAGTTTTCTTCATTTCCACAGTCATGAAACAAAGCATAATCAAAGTTTTCAAAAGGATTATAAGTTATAACTCATCATGTTCTCTTCTTGATGTGCTAGAGGAGCAGAGGTCTGGATGTCTTCATCAAGTGGAGGAGCAGATACTTCATCTTCATTATATGTCTCATTTGGATCTTCTTCATCAGGATCTTCTTCGAGCTTTTCTTCATCCATTTTCTCGTCATTGATCGGAAAACCTTCTCGGCAAAGAGTGTTTTTGAGCTCTTGGAAAGCATCTTGCAAATTTGAACAGCTGGTCGATATTTCCTGAGAAATTCTTCAATGAGCTTTGTAGAAGAAGGGATACTCTTTGGATCACGAGTGTGCAAGCCAGTCCTTTTGACTGGATTCCAGTGAAGACATGAAAACTTTCATCATCAGATCTTCATGTAGCACATTTAAACTCGAGGCATACTTCATATAATTCACGACATGGGTGACTGCTAGAGCTGGATCACCGTCAAATTTGGGGCAACTTGCTCTCCATTATGTTGGACAATGATTTGGATAGCCAAGGACATTCTGAACATCAAGAGAAGGATACACATTATGGAATGCCCATGGTAAGTCCCATGAGGCCATGGTTCCATCACTTAGCGTAATACCTCAATGGAGTGGCCAGATGAGCTCAAGGCTCATCAAAGGATGAAAAAGGATAACGGAAAAGTGAGTTCTGGAAAGGTGGAATCTCCATATGAGTTTCAAGATGAGCTCATCAAGAAAGGTGGAAAAGGAACGTCCCTTGGGTGGAGTCACCAGGCAAGCTAAGGGAAAGGCTTTGGGATAGCTTACCAAAGTGTCGTTAAGGTTCGAAAGAGGATTCAAAATCCTCCCCAACAATGGCACCAAAATGTTATAGCACAAGTTGTAGGTTAGGAAAAGCCCGACCCAACCACAAAGCAAGTGCTACAACTTGGGAATCCTACACCCAATGTAACCTCGATGTAGGTCCCACACTTCAAGGGTGACTAGGTCACTCTAGGGAGACGATCTAGGTGACCCTAGGGGGATTGAGATGGAGGTAGAGGGAAATGGAAGTGAAGCCCATAGAGGTCAATTCTAAGTGGAATAAAAGGTAGGGAGAGATGCCTTGCAAGTCAAGTAATTGTTGCCCCACAGGTATAGTACTTCTTCGGATGATTGTACCTACCCGAGACACAAGAAAAGACACTTTGCAATGATATATGTTACTTGGATCAGCAAGTTAAGCTTGTTGTCCCTAATTTGCAGCAATAGATAAAAGTATATATCAGCAAGTAAATGGTACTATAAGCTGCTCAATAAGTGCTAGAGATCAAGTAGAAAATACAAGAGAAAGACTAGCTAAACTCAAGATGAAAAACCAATATTCTAGCACAAAAGATAAGGTTATTGTAAGCACTTGTCTGCAGCAAATTATATCAGCCTTATGGCTGTAACATTCAATGTTTTACAGCTAGAAAATCAGCGACTGAAATCCCCTCAAACTTTGCCAAAAAGTGAGCAAGGAGAGTAAGTGTGCAGAGTTTCAGCAAAATCCAATGGTTGATAAGAGAGTTATTCAAGCAAATGAGTTAGGGTTTATGCAGCCCTAATGGTTGAAGATGCAATTTTGTAACAGCAGCAAGAAGTAGCCCCTTGATGGGGACGCCCTAGTGGTTGTAAGGTGCCCAAGGCACAAGGAGTACAATCCACTTTGTAAGAAGTAAAAATGACCGAAATTCACGTTTCCCAGGGCAATATTTTATTTCTCCAATGCAAAAAGAGTATGACTAGTGCCTTTACTATTGGGTTGATGGAGTCAAATAAAACAAAAAACTTAGAGAAGCTACCTCCTTGGGGGTGTAAGCCCTTTTACTTCCCAAGGCAAGTTTCTCTAGGCTAGGGTTTAAGCTAAGAGGGTGTATGCCCTTATACTTCTCTTAGCAAACCCTTGTATAATCAATGAGATAAAGCAATAAAATGATGAAGACTATGGTGGGGATGTATGTCCTTATACTTCCCACCTAGCTCCTAGCATAACAATACCTGACTAGAAGAAAATGATAGCATAATAGTAGAAAACCATACCAAGATCAAGAGAAATGCCAAGACAATCCACCATAAGAGCTAGAAAAGCATCATCCAAGGCTAGCGCTTGACTTCCACCAACCATTCACCAATAGATAGCCATAAACAAGTGCACAAGGGATAAAAGGAGCCAAGTATGGTGCAAATTTCAGACCAAGACCTCTCACAAGAGGGAGAATTGTATTTAAAATGAGATCTTATGATCTCGATTTATACAAAATGTAGCTAACATAGTTTGTCCACAAATTAAGGAGTAAACCACAATATTAGGGATCAACAACCCTAATCTTGCCCCCTTAACAAAGTAATATTAAACAATTCACTTAAAATCTCACTTTTTGCACAAATAAAACCCTAATTTAGGAGGACATCACCCCTTTAGGGGACGTTTTGCCACTTTGAAGAAGTTGTTGGTGTTGGAGAAGCATGGGTAGGCCTCCAAAGGCCACATGTCAAGCATCTAAGCACTCTCATCATGGTGAAGACCTTTCTCCTCCTCAAATGTCCATGTGTCAAAAGAGTGGCATCTCACCATCATGCCCCAACCCCAAAAGCATGATGTCAAGCTCAAAAATAGGACGTTTTGCCCCTCCTATGAAAATCGTTTGGCAAGTGAGGGTTGGGCTAGGTCGTCCAAGTCATCATCAAGGCCTTCCAAGTCTGATCTCTCTAATCCGGCATGCGGGCCCCTAGCATGCAGGCCCCTGGGGAGTTGCGCACCTCCTGGGCTCAATGAGTGCACCCTAGTGATTTCACCGACGAAATTTGCTGCTATATAACTCGAAATGTGCGCCCTGACCAATGTTGTACTGGGTCGGAAGGGTTTCCTTGGATCTGTTCCGAAACTCCCTCTGGAACCCCAAATGTCCCTCCTCGAGAGCTGCGCACTTTTTGGCTATCTGTTGCGCACTGAGAGATTCCACCGTCAGAAACTGATGGTTGGTTGCTCAAAATATGCACCCTGGCCAGTTTTCAACTGGGTCAGGAGGAATCTGCAAGATAATATCTAGTCTCGTGCAGCTACACAAAAACCCTCTCTAACCCTTGCGCCCTCACTGGCTGAGTTGCGCAATCACTCCAACTGGATAATCCTGAATAGCATGGTGAAATACCTGGATGGTATCTCCGATAGGCTAGGGTGTGTCTCTCAACACCGAAACCGATCATGGTGGTGGTTTCCTCCAGAAATCCACAAAACAACAAAAGGTCGATTCTCCTCCTCTGGAAACTCTCTCAACATCAAATCATAACATAATATTCAATTAGGTTGTTGTACCCTTCCTTTATAGCTTCCCGAAACGTTGACCTTTTCTCTCCAAGTGACTTTTACTTTATTTTATTATTCCTTGATTACATCACTTAATTAATTAATTAACCATTTTACCTCAAAAAAAGTAATTTATCCATCCTTATGGCTTCTCCGACCACTGAAGTCACTTCTCATCATCTTATCCTGTAGTGTTCTTCCTCCCGATTCTGATGAGCTATTACAATAAGAGGTTTCTCAAAGTAATATGCCCATTATGACCTTCTTGGTGAATTTAAATAAAATATGACCCAAAATAACTCAAGTCACTAATGTTCTTCCTCCTGATTCCGATGAGCTATTACAATAAGAGGTTTCTCCAAGTAATATGCCCATTATGACCTTCTTAGTGAATTTACTTAAAATATGACCCATAATAACTCAAAATTACGGAAATCGTCGGAATGCAACAGAACCAAAGCCAAGTTGTGCGGAATGGATCCTGATGATGAACAATACAAGTCGGGCCCAATAAAACCCCTCAATATCTCTTGAACTCGCTGTCACCCCTATTTGGCTACTCTGGTAGGCCTAACACTCTGTAATGTAATAATGTCCAAAAATGGGGACATTACATATTTCAGCTGCGGTGTACCTGGGAGAGGTGCTTGTCCTTATGGAGGCTATTGGATGTGACACCCTAGGTCACTTGACAGAAGCTTTTGGACCCTTGGAAAGGTTTTTTCTTCTTCGTATTACTGATTTTTCAAGATGGATATAGCTATGGTCTCTTGTTTGTCCTCTAACAATGTGTCTAGCATTGGATGGTATGTGGGCAATGGAGCTTTGAGACATATGACATATGACAAGACATTATTCAATAAGTTTTAGGAGCAAGAGGGAGGCATGTGTAAGGAGCTTAGTGATGATACTACTTATCCTATGAGAGGAGTTGACTTTATTTCCTTCCAGATGCTTTCAGGTGATGTTTCTGAGTTTAGTGACATTCTAATTGTTCATGGTTTAAAGAAGAATCTTCTTTCAGTTTCTTGTATGAAAGATGTGCAGTGGAGATTTGCTATTTGAGGGATGGCATTGCACCATTAGTGATTGTAATCTAGTTAGTCTGAAGACTTTGGCTAGAGGGGTGAGAGAGGGTGGCCTTTACAATTTACTTGTTGATCTAGTGGTACTTATACATCCTAGTGAAAGGTTAGAACTTAGAAGAGCCTTCTAGTGTTGAGGAGGCATATGTAGAGCCTACATGGAAAGATTCCATGAAGACAAGTTCAAAACCTATTATAGATTCAATGATTGATTCTAAGCTTGCAGTTGATGAGAGTATATTTGAGTAGGGACAGGGTTGCTAGATTCTCTCAGGCAAAGGGAGTTGATCATGATGATACTATTGCTTCAGGATTCTCTCATAAAGAGGGAGTTGACCTAGTTCAAGTTGTCTCAATTTCCAGAGGTTTTGAGGTGCATGAGAGGGATTCTCACGTTCATGGATTTTTCATAATCCTGTATGGGTTGTTGCTTATACCACGAGCTTGGTATTTCAGGATGGATGTGACTTGTGCAGATTTCTATCTTTGTAGTTTTGATAGATGTGATTCACTTGTCTTGGTCTTGTTTGGAGATATGATTATCTTTGCATGATGTCCTGAATAGCTCATGATGTGGTTGTTGAGATTTGGGTACCTTGGAAAGTGGTCCCCTTGTGTTTCTGAGTCTCTAAACACAAAAGGAGAGACTATTACCCTTATTACTTTAATTTATGTTCTAATTTCACTTTGACTTGGGAGTTTAAGTCAAAAGTGAAATATGTCACTTAAGTCATTAAAGTGACATTTAATTCACTTTGTGGGTGAGTTAAAGGACATGAAGCAAACTAAGGAAAGTGGGTTACCTAAGTGAGATTTTTGGATTAAATCTCACCCATTGATTAGACATGGCTAGATTGGATCTAAGCCATTGATCTTTTAGGGCTTGGCCAAAGGAGGGAAAAGGGTAATGAAGAAGCTCATTCTTCACTTGAGAGATTTGAGAGGAGAGTGTTGAAATATTGTAACTTCGAAGAATATTCTACCTGAGAGAGAGTTGAATAATATTATTATATTATATTTAATTAGGCCCTATTGTGCCTTAGTAAAAGTCGGCCCTATTGTGCCTTGACAGTTAATTGTAAATTAAGGGGGTAAAGTGACAGGTCGGCCCAAACCTAATTATAGGCTGGCCAGACCACTATTTATAAGAGAGGCCAATGCCTCATTTGGATACACACACCATCCAACTGTGCAATGCGCAAGTCCTGGAGGAGAAACTGATGCAACTGGGGGTGACGTCAAGGAGAGTTATGGTCTATCTCTTGGTATTTCTTGGTTAAGTGGTGCGCTACTCTTCCTAGTGAAGGAGTAGAGGAGGATCTTTTGTTCGATCTTTGGTCCATCTATATTGAGGAAGTTTTTGCTGGTTTTTCTCCCCCATGAGGGTTTCCCAGGATAATCTATGTGTCTCTATTGTTTCTGTGATCGTCTCTCTTTCAGTGATCTTATTTATGTAGCTAATGTGCTAAATGATTGCAATAATAAAAAAGAATCATAATTGCTAGTTGTATAAGTAAAAACTTCAACATGATATTAGAGTAGGCCTGAAAGAGACCAACTCGCAATTTATAAAGAAGTGGCTAGCCTTAGCGCACCCTCTCCAAAATTCAATTTTCAGTGTTGCAGTTGCTACAGAATTAGGGTTTCTGTATAAACCTTAAGTGTGACATTTTCCATGTTTAAGGAGGATGTTGGGGGAAGTAACCGCATCTAGGAGTTCGCCCTAGGAGGGCACATCTAGTCCCTGGATCAGAATTACAAAATTTCAAGTTTGAAAAATTAGGGTTTCCTCATAAAACCCTAAGTTGCGATTACAGTTGCAGTTGAAGTACCAGTTGGAGTATCAATTGCAACACCAGTTGCAATGCCAACACGAGTTGCAGTACCAGTTGCAATGAAAGTTTTTGTGAAGTGTTGCGATTGATTTTTATTGTCCTAGTGCGCCTTACCACAGCAAATATCCAGCTAACTTTAAGTTACAAGTTGAAGCACCTTTGAAGTTTTAAAGGTTCGTTATTGCTTGTCGCTGCTACCGGATGGTGCCACTACTTGTCGATACTGTCAGAGGTATGTACTTACATATGCTCAAACTATATCATTGTTCTAAAGGGTATTTGCAAGAGAAAGGATCTTTTGTCTAAACAACAATCATAGATCCAAAGGGATCTGAGATCCAGCACATTCAGAGGAACTATGCACCCCAAGTTTGATTACTTTGATATGTCTCTACTTGTTATGGCATTATTGTAATCTTATGAATATCCAGGTTGCATTTTGATTTGTTGAAGTTATCATACTAACCATTGGTCAAAATTAAAGTCAAAGTATTAGATTGATTAAAGTTGCGATTATAGAGTTTATTCCCTAACTCAGATTTCTGTCAGGATAGCATATTGTCTTAATATAGAGGACAAGTTGAAGAAAATACTTGTCATCTTGAGTGAAGGAGACTCGGAAGAAAAGCAACACAGTCATTCTTGAGGACAAGACTCCAGATTCCAGGTTTGATTGATTAAATTGATAAGATTCAAAATTACACATATCAAGTTTGATAACTACCACATTACAAGTAAACACTATAGTTGTGATAGTAATCTTTGAAAAGTTTTATTATTGAATATTTGGTAGCATGTGAGCACTATTGAGATAAATGCTTACTGTAATCATTTACTAGATATAACTAACATCTCCTCTAGGTGAAACTTCTTGTTTTGTTTCCAGGTTACTGTTATCCCCTACCCTAGGTATAACTAAGGAAATCATGTCTTGAGGCCCACAGGTCCTAGACATGGAGTGTCCAGAGCCGGATGACTTGAGCATGGCCCCAGAGGGCCCCTCTTTTCTTCAGTGCAACCCACTTATCAGCAACAGCAGTGTCCATCCCACCAGCCTGGTCCTGAAGTAGCAGTAAGTCTTGCTCCATAAGGTAATGAGTATGGGTATCATGGTATGTGTCACTTTGATTCTTGAAGCACTTGAATATGTTGCATTGAATTCTCCTTCATTTCATTATGTTTGCTTGGAAATTATGCTCTTTGACTTGATCATACCTAGAAGGGTGACATGATGCCCTAGTAAGTTGATCTTCCTTTAGGATGGGTTGCCACTAGGTGGGTCTGTGAAAGGTCATCGTCCGTTCCCTCCATACTTACCACTTTCCATCTTTATTCCTCTCATTTTCCCCTAACTTTGTTCGGGCATTGGGATTTGCCACACTAGGAAGTGTTGTACCTTTCCTTGTGGGAAGAAAGGGCTAAAGGCCCAGAGGGTAAAAGTAGCTGGCAAGAGTTAAAAGCTAAAGATGAAACCTTTGAGATGCTTCGCCCAAGGATTCCCAAGAAAGCAGTAAAAAGCTTCTTAGTAAGAAAAGGGAACCTATAAGATAAATAAACACTCAAGGTATTAGTTGACGGATAGGAGGTCTCATAACGAGTCGACCTATTATGACCATGGGCATGTAGTGGTATGACACTACCATCTATCTGGTCACCAAACTAGGGTAGTGGCTCTTGGTGGCATAGCCAAGAGAAAGGGGGTGTCATCACGAGCCAACCTTCTCATCTCCGTGAAATGTTTGTGGATAACGTTGTCACCTCTGGTCACCAAGCCAGGACAGTGTCCCTCAACTCTTCCCTTGAAGCATAAAAGCAATGAAGCTAAGACTAAAGGCAATGAATGGGTTAGGAAACAATGGCATCTATGACAAGGTGCAGCTCGCCCTCTACAAAGGCACCCACAGGTAAGATCTACATTTCCCTGTTATCACTGCACACCGTGCCCAAACACTTACCCCACGCCACCTCACACACTTACATGACCTGGATTCGTTCTCACCTGGGAAACACCCCAAACTTAAGGAGGATTAGCCCAATAGGACACCCTGAGACCTTCTCCAAACCTGACTTGTTAAATTACATAACGTCATTGAGCATTTGTCTGGGTAAAGGGGGGTTTGATGCACATGTTTGGGTAATTTAATTATTGGATGTGATTTACATGTTATGATCCCTGTGACTTATGAAACCCTAGAGGGCGTACTTGTTGTTACTGCAGGACTCTGCCCGGTGGACAAGTACACATGGGGGGATGATTAGCTCGGATCTTCATGGGGCTAAAAGCCCACAGATGGATGTTGTAACCCCAGCTAGGGGCAAGAAGACATCAGAGATTTGCACCAGGAAGAAAGAAGGACATTGCCCTTGGAGACACCCTGGCAAGCCTAGACCCAGGGGGATCTTGCTCTTCCACCTAGACGTTGACCTTTGGGAGCCCATGACGTCACCTTTATGACCTTGGACGTCATCCAGAGATAGGGTTTGCATTTTGAGGGAAATTGTGAGCTAATTGACACGTGTGGGCATCATCCAGGGCCTTTTGAGGCCAAACGTTTTGCATATGGAGCCCAACGTTCCACCTTAGGGGCTCAACGTCACCCTAGAAGGGCAGGACGTCACCCTTGGAGAAGATTTTAGTGGTTAATTAATTTTATTTATGTAAAAAATGGATTTTGATGTAAATTGGCCAGGTCGGCCTTTATTTGACCTAAAATTAATTAAAGGTCATTAGTTTTGTATAAATAGAGAGAAAGTACTCTCATTTTTTCATCATCACTCATCACACAATAAGTGTGGTTTGAAATTTGTGCCCTATTTGGGAGTTATTGGCTGAAATAGGGAGGCGCACTTGTCTTGGAGGCTAAAATTTGCAACTTAGATCATTTCTTGGTGAAGTTACTTGGCAATCTAGGGTTTTATTGCTTGATTATTCTTGGTGAAGTAAGTAAATCTGCAATTTTTCATTTCATTTTGAACAGTTATGGTATATTTTCCTATTCATGTTAAAGATTATGAAATTGCTTGCTTGACAAACCCTAGGAGTAAAGGACTTAAGTTACTACTTATTTGCTCTTCATTTGCTAGACTTTATTAAGGTGATTTGACTTGGATAAACTTCTAAAGCCCTAAATACTAGCACTTTAGAAGCTATTGTCTAGTTATTGTTGCTCTTAATACCTTTCAATAGTCTAAGGAAGGAAGATTCGCTAGGGCCTAAAATTGCTTGCTCTCTAGTAAATTTGTCTTTAGGGTTTGGATGTTTGAAGCCTTGAAGTGCCAACACCTCCTCCATCCACCTCTTCTCCTTAGACAAGTATAATCATTGTTGTTGCTACCTCTAAGTGAAAGTCGTCACCTATTGACTCCATTGCCCCGTAAAGGCACTAGTCCACTTGTGTTAGTAAATGATTGATCAAACAAACACTCAAACCTTCTTCCTTGAAGCTTTTGCTAACTTCTATAAACCCTAAACTAGACTAATTCACTAGTTAATTTGTTGTTGTTGCGAATCACTGCTACAACGATACTAATCTATGCTAATTTGTTGCATACACCTATATAACTTGCATCTAACTTGCTCAAAAATTGCTTGTGATAATTGTCAAACAATCTACTTGATGAATGCTAAGTTTACATGATGTTTTCTTGCAATTCTGAGCACTAATACTTGTTGTTGTTACAAAAGATTGCTATAGTCATCTAACTGCAGCAAATTCTTTGCAAAATTGACATTTAATGCTAGCCAAACATTGCCAAAATTGCTTGTGACAATTGATCATTATTATGCCTAGTTAAAGCTACCTTTTCTTGTCTTTTTCAAACAATTCCAAGGCATATTTTTTGCAGCTGTTATAAAATACTTATTGTTGTTGTAAATTATTATATTGCTGCAAGTTTATATCAGCTAGCTTATTTTTCAAAGGTTCATGGTCTTATGAAGCACTAACATCATTTTTTGTACTTGAAAGCTGCCATATTTTCTTTGTTGTCTTGTTCTGGGCAGGTACACTCCATTTTTACTATTGCTTCATCCTTTAAAGAGCTAAAGACCTTTTGACTTGAGTGACCAGTGAGAGGGGGGTATTCTTGCATCCTTACCTTAGTCTTATCAGCTCTTTAGGTCATTGGGGACGTCTCCCTTGGGGTAATCTTGATATACTTCTAAACAGAAAGGGGTTTCCTATTAAGGTGACAGTGATAGGTCACCCCCTTGTTACGTCAATCTTGCATCACTTGCCTTGGGCTTTGGAAAAGTACAGATTGTGCGATAACAGTTACCATGGAGGAATGATTGATCACAACCTCATCCTCATGCTCCCTCTCAAACTCTCCAAGTGAACATAAGAGTGAATGAGCCTCTCTTTGCCCCTTGTGCCCTCCTTGAGCAATCCATAAAGAAACCTAAAAGCGGATGGCTAGGATCATCCCAAGCCATCCCTAATCAATGGTTGAGATAATCCCATAATAATCTCACTCACCAACCCACTTTGGGTTAAGCTCCCTAAGTTCACTATATGTCTATTAATTCACCCACTTTGTGAATTGATTGTCACTTTTGGCTAAAAGTGACTAATTTCACTTTTGACTTAAAACTCCTAAGTCAAAGTGAAATTAGACATAAAGTACAAGATACAAAGGTACCAACATCTCCCTCTTGTGGTTAGAGGCTCAAAACCACAAGGGAACCACTTCCCGAGGTACACCCAAAACTCAACAATATCTAATGGTTAGGACTTAATCAACTCACTTAAGTTACTAATGCCACCAAACTTGGGCATTTAACTTAATTAATTAAAAGATCATTCACTTTAATAAATGACTAATAAAGTGAAATCCTAAGGTTTTTTGAGAGGTTACAAGGACAACTCCCATATATTGACACAAACCCACGTGGAAGTACTTGTCCGATGCCAATACATCAACAGGAGCATGACACTTGTACTCTAGACTGGACGTCTGACTTGTGTGGCCTACAAGGGCTCAAGTAGGTGGCTTGTAAGGACTTAGGCCCATATAGTATTGTTGTCTTTCTCCCTTACCTCTCATAAATAGAGGAAGGAGAGAGTCTTTCCACAATATATTCATCCACTCACTTGTATTCATGCTTGTGATGAGATGTGATTAAGAGAAGAGAGTGTGCACTTCCTCTCTCTCTCTATTTTAAGTCTTCACTTATACTTGTATTCTTTCTCTCTCTTGAAACACTAGGGTTTCTTGGTCTTCTTGGAATTTCTAGGAGCATCTTGAAGTTCTACGGTTAGGGTTTATCTCTTGAAGATTAAAGATTAGGGTGTGGTGGATGCTGTTGCCATCGATCGGATGGTGATGAGCGGTATGATAGGGGGCCCTGCCTGCTCATCCACCTCTCAGTACTCCATGTCTGCAACCTGAGAGCCTCGAGACATCATCTCCTTAGTTATCCCTAGGAAAGGGGGATAACACAGCTGTCATAAAGATGATTTCAGATCTATTTTATGCATGATAAGATTGCCCTATAGAGTTAAAACTTGTTAGCACACATTGGTATGTTTTCTCTTGAATTGCCTAGTGGATTGGGGTTTTTAAGAGGTGAAATATTGTCGACTATTATTGTTGTTTTCTTTATATTTCATAACAGCCTTAAAGCTGAAAAATCACAAGATTAAGATCTGGGAAGCCTCTAGGAAAGATGAAATTTTCTGACTTGCATTAATTGCCCTAGTGCGGAAAATCTCTACACAGAACACATGTCAACTCTTCAGGTCCTTGGTTATGCCTAGTAAAAGCACCCCTGATTAAGGTAATCCCAATCACACTGATGATATCAACTGTATGGATGATGATGATTGTATTTATGCTATTGATCATATAGTGACTAGTCTTCACCATGCCTAAGGAGTATATGGCTGAAATAAAAAGGAGTCCACAGACTGACAAGCCGCAGGGCATGTTTGGTGAAAGACCATCTCCCCGAGAAATCATGGCCATTATAGAGAAGCTGAAAACATATGCTCACAAAAACATGCAAACGGGACAAGGAACCAGCAAGCCTGCATTGCAGAATACAAAGAAACTTGTTGAAACGAAACCATATTTTACAATACAGAGCATACTGATGACCACTAATAAAACAGAAACAGTCACTTTCAGCAAATACTATAGAGATTTGCTGACGTTATATGAGCTTTATCTATGTTGACAAGTAATGTTCAGTGGGCTCAGATTGATGTTGCAGAAACATTTCCCTACAAGAACAAATGTGATCAAGAGTTCCAGTACTTCAGAAACTAAATTCCTATCTCACCGGCAATAAATTCAATAAAGAACTTAGAAAATGGATATTGTAATGGTTGAACTGTTTTCAAAAACGTGACTTTGCCTTAGAAAAAACAATCGCCCTTAAGAAAGATGTTGTACAGGCTCTCTAATACCACACAGGTAAAATATAGGTATAGTAACATGCAGAAGAATCCCTGCATATATAAAAAATGATGACTTTATTTTCCTCCGTAATTCTAATAGTCCAGTGAAAACTATCTTCAAGCATACCATAGCTTTATGTGTAGTCCCAATCAATCTCTTAAATATATCTTCAGTCATAATATAATGATAACAATTTTCTAGCAAACAGTAGACAATCTGCATCAATTACCTTTATTTCAGCCACTGCATGTTTACGTGATTCTGGTGAGGATCTATCCACATAAATGACCTGATCCCAGAAAAAACAAAAAAAAAATAAAAAATCAAGAAAGTTTATGTCAAGGTGGTGACTTCGAAACAGGAATATAGTTACAAACTTGCAAAGGAAGTTCCTAGAATATTTTGTACGAATGATAATACAAGCAAAACAAACCTGCGTTGTCCTTATAATCGTCCCTACAACTGGGATCTTGTCATGTGTTTCTGATGCAACAATACTAGGGAACAGCTCATAAAAGAAGAATAATGGATCTGTATATGAGACATGGTTGCACACTACTATTGGTGCAATTCTTCTAGAAGCAGGTTTACCTATGCGCCGAATCCAGTGATACCTGAAATAAAATCATACCAATGTTATCAGAACCAAACTGGTCATTGAACCAGTCGACTCCAAAAACCTGAACTGGACAGGAACTCGTAAAAAACCAGACCAAAAAACCTGTCAACCAAAAAATACATAAAATATTCAAATTTTGAAAAAAAACATATATATTCATGTGCATCGATATGAACCCAAAACATTATACACAAATATGTATGCAAAGTTTCTCATGAACATAGCAAGTAAGGGTACATATAACCAAAATAGCACCAAGTGCAATCCATCTCTGAACCAAAATACATCAACAAAGAGGCTCTAAATGGCCTCTAGAGTTCAAAAAAATCATACTACAACAAATAACTACATATCATCAAAAGCATTGCCTATATTGGGATCCTCATCATCAATGTCACCCTCTAAGCATTAAAATAAGATAGGAAAAGCTTAACATAGCCTAATCAGTGATTTTGCTTGAGTGAAGGGTACTTTTTTACTAGGGTCAGACAGGATTTCAACAATCAATGCCACCAACATCAAGGTACATAGAGGGCTTGGTGATCTTGATTAAATGCTAGTTCCATACCCTCATACATGACAGAATCCAGTGGAAACATTGCAATCCTGCCAATCCTGAAAACCGTTAAGTCTGCTGAATTTTGAATGGGATCTAAAATTCTTCTTTCTCCATATGAAACCCAATGAGGTTGGAACCACTCTCAAACATCCTAAAACAATTAATGGTAATGTTAAAAATTCAAGTAAACTGATAAAAAATGAAAAATATAGGAGAATGTCAACTTTAACTTTAAGAGTTTAATATTACCATTAATTACTAGGGTGAGTGAAATGGAGGGGGAGACCTCTTTATATAGCGTTACTAGGGCCCAGGGTTAGGTATTGTGCTTGCAAATAACTTAATTTATTGTTTTTTCTTAAAATTTAGGTTTTAGAAGGTCCCTAGCCGTGTCATAACAGGCCGGCCGGTTCGATGCCTTAAGGCTGGTTTGGTACAGAACACGCCAAAAATGGTCCAAAACCCCGAACCGGACCGGAATGGCCCCGAAACCAGTCGAACCGACCAGTTTTGCCTGTTCCGATCTGGTTCTGATAACACTAAATCATACATAGATGTCACCAATTGGATTAAGTAAGATATGAAAATCGAATGACCTCCTTAAATACCATCAAATCTGCTATGTCGTATAATTTTTCCATATGAAACCTTTTGGACCTTTAGTTAACAGGAAATGATATTAAAGCATGAGACATTGTAGATAAGAAAGTTGTATAATTCTATTTGAAAACCACCATAAATTATGCCCACATAAACTTATAATTTTTTGAGAAAGCTCATATGAGAAATTTTCAACTCCAACTAAGACCAATGATATCAAGAATAGCCAGTCTGGACCGGTCCAGAAAAAAAAAATTACAAAACCGGCTAGTTTGAAACCCTAGGGTAGAAGCATATGTTATTGTCCTTTTCCTTATAATTTTCTACCTACTTGATTTTGCTAGAAAACATCTCTTTGAAGAATACACCAGAGCCCTACCTTTGTAGCACTCTAGTAGCATTGCTTCATTAGCTTCATATATTTATTTCAAGTTTGATCCAAGGAAGAAGGAAATCGCCAGGGCCTAGGGTTACCTACTTTCTAGCATTTTTTCCTTCTAGGGTTTTAGATATTGAGGGCTTAGGTTACTAACAACTCAATCGTCTCACTCATCCCTTTAGATCACCTGTTATCATTTGTGTTTCCTCTAAGAATTGTCGCTGCAAACTTTGACTCCATTACCCTAAAAGGCACTAGTTCACTCCTTGCAATTGATTGATTCACCAAACAAACTCCTAAACCATCTTCCCTGAGACTTTTACTCACTCTTTCTAACTCTAGATTGGACTAACTCACTAACTAATTTGTTGTTGTTGCAAAAGATTGCTACAGCCATCTATAACAGCAGCAAATTCATTCTAAAAGCAAGATTAAAAGCTGATTATACATTGTCATCATTGCTTCTGACATCTATTATCATTTTGTCAATTTTAGGCTATTATTTCTTGTCATTCTTGAAGCATTATTGCGGCATAATTGTGTAATGGTTGATAAATATACATTGTTATAAATATTTATGTTGCTTCAGTTTTACATCAGCTTGTTTATCTTTCAAGAATTCATGGTTTTATGAAGCACTGACATCATATGGTACTTGCAAACAGTATTTCTTTTCTACTTGTYGTCTTGTTCTGGGCAGGTACACTTAAATTATATTTTGCTTCATCTCATTAACACCATCGAACTTCTTATATGAGTGACCTGTGAGAGGGGTGGGATTTTCTCATAACTTTTACCTTAGCCTTCTCAAACCCCTAGGTCACCGGGGACATCTCCCCTGGGGTATTACTCCTAAACAGAAAGAGGTGTCATATTAAGGTGACAATGATACGACATCCTCCTTGTTACGCCAATTTAGTATCCACTTGCCTTTGGCTTTGGGCAAGTACAAATTGCGCGATAACAAGCATGTTGATGAGGATCTTTGGTTGAAGTCGGATAATGGATCATTGGTTTGGGAAATTGTGACAGTTGCCTAGTTTCACCTTGGTAGTCAGCTTCTATGCCCTAGTCTCGTGTTCTCACCGCCCAGGGAAAAGTGGTAATACTAGGGGGCCCTCCCAAGGGTAACGTTCTACTCCCGACCATACTCAACCCCTTCCATCTCAAAGCCTTTCACATATCCTAAACTTCAACTATGAACCATTCTCTCATGAGAAGAGGGGCTAAAGGCCCAGAGGTTGTTTCGCAGCTGCTGTAAAATGTTAAGTTTTTTATGCTTGCTCATGCATTTTTAATTTTATTTCGGTTTAGCATAACCTACAGCTATAACCACTGTAGCAACATAATAATAGCTAAAGTAAACCAAGATCACAAGAAGAATAACTATGCACAAGAACACAAGAAGTATCCTAGGAAAACCCTTATCAACCAAGGGAAAAACCCAGCAATCCTTTGCTATACTGCCAAGAGAAGATCCACCATCCACCACCAAACCTAGCACACAAAAGTGTGTTGCTATGACTGAGAAAACTAACTCTTGGAGAGTGTGAATTGCAGTCCTCGTAATTTCAGACCTCAACTTCTGAAATTATGACATAACAAGTGAGTGTAATCCGCAATGGGGATCCACTCTTATTTATACAAAACCTATCACATAAAATGATGTGTCTATTGGCACAATAGGGCCGACCTGTACAACTTAATAATATAACTAATAATTACACAATATTAATTATCTCTTACATGGTGGGGCCAACTTGTACCCTTTACATCACAAATTAGGGTTACAAGTAAATCTTACTCTTTAGACAATATAGCAAGGATCTCACACATCCACTAGTGCTCAGCCACAGGGACGTCACTCTCAACAGATCACTCAACTGAGTCCACAAGAGTGCCATCTGGAGAGCCATCTCAAGCCGACTCAACTAAGTCCATAGGAGTACAAGGCAGGAGACCATCTCAAGTCATCTCAACTCGGTCCAGAGGAGTAGACAAGAGACCACACGTCATAACAACTCAGTCCAAAGTCTGACGCACACCCATCACATGGGCACACATTGTCTCAACTCAATCCAGAGGAGAACGACACACCCATCACATGGGCCCTCTCACAGATCGACTCAACTCAGTCCAGAGGAGAACAACCTTGAGAATGTCACACGACGCTGCAATCATCAACACTCCCTCTCAGCTAGGGAGGCATTCTCCACCAGGCCAAGTCTCTCACGGAAGTACTCGAACTTCGTCCTGGCAAGCGGTTTGGTGAAGACATCTGCAAGCTTCTCGTGTATAGAAAAGTACTGCACATGTACCGCTTTCCTCTGCACCATAACTCAATGTGTTTCAATTTATCGTCAAACACAGCTCTGGTTATCGCAATGGATAACGGTGGAATCCATCTCATGTCCAAATAAGTCTGCAAGGAGCTTGCGAAGCCACACTGCTTCGCGGACTGCCACACACAATGCAATATACTCTGCTTCTGTGGTACTCAAAGCCACAGAAGTCTGTTTCCTGCTGCACCAGGAAACCATGGCAGATCCCAAAGTGAAACAACAACCGGATGTGCTCTTCCGATCCACTGCGTTCCCTGCCCAATCTATATCGGCATATCCCTGCAATCTCATGTCTACACCGAAGGCATATCTCAAGCCATAACCAATTGTGCCTCATAGATATCTCAACACAAGCTTCGTTGCTATCCAGTGTGTCTGTCTTGGCTAACTCATGAACTAGTTGAGTACATTCACTGCATAGCATATATCAGGTCTGGGGTTAACCAAATACATCAATGATCCAATTAGTTGTCTATAAAGATGTGGATCAATCTCGCCTGATTCAGAAGCCTCGTTCATCTTCTTCAAGTTCATCACCATCGGTGTAGACATGGATTTGCAGTCTATCATATCAAATCTCTTCAATATCTCGACTGTATATTTTCCTTGACTCGAGAAAATCTCATCAGTCCTCTGCCACACTTCTAGTCTAAGAAGTAGTGCATCATACCAAGGTCCTTCATCTTAAATTCAGAAGCCAATGCACGCTTGCATTCATCAATAAGGCTTTCTGAATTGGTGAAGAATAGGTTATCACATATAGGACCGAAATCAAGCACTCGTCACCAGCAGTGTTGTAGTATAGGTTTGGATCAGCAACACTTTTGTTGAAGCCCAAACTCATCAAGTATCCATCAATATTCTCATACCAAGCACAAGGTGCCTGCATTAGTCCGTACAGGGCTTTCTTCAACCTGTATACATGAGACTCCTTCTCATGTGTCACAAATCCATCTGGTTGCTCGATGTAAAATTCTTGGTTGCTCGATGTAAAATTCTTCCTCAATCTCACCATTGAGAAAGGCTTGTCTTTACATCCATCAGATGTATTCTCCAACCCATGGATGCAGCAAGAGTAATAATCGTACGGATGGAAGTGTATCGGGCAATGGGAGCAAATGTCTCCTCATAATCTATTCCCTCCACCTGAGAGAATCTTCTAGCCACAAATCTTGCTTTGTACTTCTCGACACTTCCATCAGCTGCATGTTTTATCTTATAGATCCACTTGGAATTCACCACAAACTTCCCTTCTGGTCTCAGAACAATATCCCACACATCATTCTTCATGATGCACTGATACTCTTCTGTCATGGCATCTTGCCAAAACTGTTGTCTTGTTACTTCTCCATGACAAGAAGGTTCGGTATCAATGATGTGGCTCATAGCTGAAACATAGCTTGAAAATCGCTGCGGTTTCTTGCTCTCTCGGAATGTATCACGAGGAACTGCATGGCCCTCTGCCTCCAACAGAGTCTATCGAGCCCATGTAGGCCTCTCCCAGCCTACTGCCATGTCTCTGGGAATCATCAGCTGGAGCTACAGGATCAGCTGGATCAATTGGATCAATAAATGTCTCCCTCTGAATTGTTGAAGGGGGAGAAGGTATTGTTTCTTCCTTCTTCTCAAATAGTTTGACTTCCTCTGAGTCAAGTGACTCCCTTTGAAGTCTGAAGGATAGATATATTCATTTTCCGGTGTTGCTAACCTGGAGACATCCCATGTCTTCTCAGGTCCTCTACTGTCTCTACAGTACTTTGTTGGCCTCCCGTACTATGATAATAACCAAGATGACCTTCCTTAGGGATAACAATCAAAATGGCCTCTTGTACTAGGATAATAACCAACCAACACAAATGGGCTCCTGTACCAGTGATAATAGCCCTTCAATAATGAAATAAGAAAACTGGTTTCCCGCAGGGATAACAACCAACCAAAAATTGGACTCCCGTACCAGGGATCATGGTCCAAGTCATGAGGGCTCCCACACCCGAGATAATAGCCTTTATTATCAAAATGCAAGCAACTGCAGTGTAATGATGAAATCAAATAAGGAAAGTAGCACAAACTTACCTTAGTCTACAATCATGCTCAATCTTGCTTACAGTCCTCCTGAGAAAGCTGAGATAAAGAAGAACTCCTCGTCGTTCTTGCTTGCATTCCTTGACTACTTTTGAGGTGGCTAAAGTTGTTTTCCTTGCATATCACGAGCTGCAAGCCTAGTCTCATAGTGACAAGGGCTTGAACCCTTTTACATCACTAGCTGCAAGTCTAGTCTCCTAGTGACAAGGGCTGCAAGTCTAGTCTCTTTGATGTCCACTAGAGCTTCCATATAGCCCACGCTCAAAAGTCACCTCAAGGATCAAAATCTTGAAACAAGTTTTCAGAAATTTACTTCAAAACTTCTTCAAACTCAGAATTAGAAGTTTGCTAGAATACTTCCTGTAGCAAGATCTCAGAATTCGCCTCAAGCTTGCCTCAGATCAGGCTGTAACCTTACTCCAAAACTAATCATCAATTAGTACTCAACACAGGCCTGAAACTCAGCCTTATCCTCTTCAGATCTGCACACAGAACTGATATGAAATTTGGTCTGGAACTGTACCCAATAGGTCTGAAAAATTCGCCTTCAATAGGCCTGGACAGCCCTCAAGTTGGCTTTGAAAACTTGGCTTATATCTGCGTCAGGACAGCCTTAATTCTGGTCTCTAACTCGCCTGGACAAACCTCAGATATTCATTGCCCATATCTGATGAAGTTCACTCTCAGATCTGCTCTTTAACACAGCCTCAGATCTGCCCTTATTTGACCTTGGAGCAGGCCTAGAATTTGCTTCAGTTTTGACTTCAAAACAAGCCTCAAAATGCTTTAGGACAGACCTCAAAAACAGTTCAGAAATTCACCAAACAGTCTTGAAAAAGTTCTGAAAATTTTCTTCGGACAGACCTACAATTTCAGCACCTTTCTCCCTCTGAAACTCGGCCTCAAACCTCTGCAATTCAACCTCCGATTCTGCCACAGATATGGCCTAAGAGACTGCTCAAAACTCAGATGTGAGATGGGCTGAGATACACCAGAACTCATGTCAGAACAGACCTAAAATTGTCCCATTTTACTCATAACGAAACCTCAAATCTGTGCCAAAAATTTGTCCAAATATGCAGCCCCAGTGCAGGCCTTAATGTGCCCTTAAAGTCTGCGCTGAGATAGAGATGTATGCATGCTGTCCTTGCTTCAGAATTGCTGGAATTCAGCATTAGGACAGGCCTGGACTCGGCCTCATACAACTCGTCTTAATTACCTTGGATCAGCCTCAGAAAACCAGACTGTAATTAGTTTTAGGTCTGTGGTTAGGACTCTTCTACGGAAGCCCTAGAGGAGTCTCCCAATGCTGCGGTCTGCCTTTAAGACTTTAAACAGAGCTTGGCCTAGGCTAATAGGCCTGCGGCCAGCCTTATGCTTCACCTCAGAATTCAAGAGAGGGTTCGGCCTCTCCTTACAACAGCAGGGGTATGACAGCAATGGATGTGTCTTCACTTACTGTGCACATAATCATCTTCAGGTCTGCTCTGATACCATGTTAAGTTTTTGATGCTTAGCTCATGCATTTTTAATTTTATTTCTGTTTGGCATAAGCTACAGCAATAACCACTGCAGCAACATAATAATAGCTAAAGTAAACCAAGATCACAAGAAGAATAACCATGCACAAGAACACAAAAAGTATCCTGGGAAAACCCTTCTCAACCAAGGGAAAAGCCCAGCAATCCTTTGCTATACTGCCAAGAGAAGATCCACCATCCACCACCAAACCTAGCACACAAAAGGGTGTTGCTATGACTGAGAAAACTAACTCTTGGAGAAGTGTGAATTGCAGTCCTCATAATTTCAGACCTCAACTTCTGAAATTATGACATAACGAGTGTGATCCGCAATGGGGATCCACACTTATTTATACAAAACCTTATCACATCAAATGATGTGTCTATTGGCACAATAGGGCCGACCTGTACAACTTAATAATATAATTAATAATTACACAATATTGATTATCTCTTACATGGTGGGGCCGACTTGTACCCTTTACATCACAAATTAGGGTTACAAGTAAATCTTACTCTTTAGAGAATATAGCAAGGATCTCACACGTCCACTAGTGCTCAGCCACTAGGGACACGTCCACCTGTGCTCAGCCACAGGGACGTCACTCTCAACAGATCACTCAACTGAGTCCACAAGAGTACCATCTGGAGAACCATCTCAAGCCGACTCAATTAAGTCCATAGGAGTACAAGGCAGGAGACCATCTCAAGCCGACTCTACTCAGTCCAGAGGAGAACAAGGCAGGAGACCATCTCAAGTCATCTCAACTCAGTCCAGAGGAGTTGACAAGAGACCACACGTCATAACAACTCAGTCCAGAGTCTGATGCACACCCATCACATGGGCACACATCGTCTTAACTCAGTCCAGAGGAAAACGACACACCCATCACATGGGCCCTCTCACAAATCGACTCAACTCAATCCAGAGGAGAACGACCTGGAGAATGTCACATGATGCTGCAATCATCAACATAAAAGAATAAGAAAATAATGCTAGAAAAGAAAGTGAACATAGCAAATAAGGACCACCAAAAGTCGGTCCAACTTGAGCTCTACTCATTCAGTGCTCACCCCGGTCCCAAAAAAGTGATGTTAAAGCTTGAAGCCTTTTAAAGGGGAGCAGCAAATATAATATATAAGCAGGGATTGGAAAGATTGCTAATAAAGGGGTTTTGAAAAATGTGGCACGCAAATATTGGGTAACTCAAGAGCAAGCGCACCCTCCACAAAGGCGCTCATAGAGATGGATTAACACCATAAGCCATGAAGTAAGCCCTAAACCATATCATCTTCACACTTACCTTCACACTTATTCTTGGTGGGTTTTTACTTTCCCTTATCATTCTCGGGACCTATCCCTCTACCTAGGTTATTTTATTTCCTGTCTAGATGGCACACCTAATAGGGTTGGATGAAGACCCTCCCATACTTAAACTTGGTAACTCACATGGGGTACTGGGCTGGTGTGATGCTTGAAGGGGATAATGGGGTGAATCATTTTACATGGCTTATGTCTTAAGTTGTAGCTTACTTTGCATGTTTTAAGGACTATTGTGTCTTATGAACTTTGGCTAACCTTATTTTATGCTTTGGCTTGCTTTTGAATGCCCCTGACATGGTTCTTGAGGGACGTCCTAAGCTTGTCCCCAAGACATTGTGCCTTTATTGCAGGACTTTGGCACGTGTGATGAAGAGCAATGGGTCGTCCAATGACTCACCACCCTCAGACAATGGCTCTCACATTCTCAAGACCTTGGATGATGGACAGATGGGCTTGGTTTTAGTAGTACTGGTCATTATGCCATTGATATGGGCTAGAAGCCCACAAGCTAGGCAAAGCACCCCGAAACCTTTGTGCACAAAGGATGGAGGACGTTACCTTTAGAGGCACCTTGGCATCACTTGAGGACGAGATTGCACCCCTCTTGCACTTGGACGTGGCCTTTGGAGGCTTATGACATCACCTTCTAGCCTTGACATCACCTTTTGGGGCTAGGCTTTGATGGATTGTGTGGTTCTAGAGAGGACTTGGCATGATTTGGGGTGAGGAGACACACCGTTGCACATTGGAGCTTACCACATGGCCTTTGGAGGCCTAATATTTCACTCCTTGAGCCTTGACGTCATCACATTGAGCATTACGTTGCCCTTCTAGGGCATGACGTCACCCTTTAAGGTTTTATTTGATGTATTTATCATTTTTGGCATATTGTAGAGGCAAATTAAGGGGTCAGCCCCACTTGTTTTAAGTTGTTAACAAATTATGTGGACAAATTGTATTAGGGTGGCCTCATATAAAAAGGCCACCCTCACATTTCATTTATCATCACATTTGTGAGTGCTACACTTCTGAAATTTTCGCCCTAAAGGGCTACTAGTCTTCTTCTATCTAGTGTGCTATGCTTGGAGAGGATCACTTGTGAATGGTTTGCTGATTTTGGAGGAAGTTCTTTGCAATTAGGGTTTTGTCTCATGGTATCTTGGCTAAAGCAAGTGAATTTTCTACAATTTATCTTCATGCTATTATGTTTCATGGTGAAATTTGTTATTTTATGCTAGATGTTGTGCTTGGTGAAACCCTAAGAGAGGAGCATAAGTGCTTCCTCCTCTCACAAGGTTAATTTTTTCCAAAATAGGTGAAGTATTCTTGCTAGGGTTAGTAACCTAAAGCCCTAAAGTGCTAGCACTTTAGGATTTTAGCCCTAGATGTTTGATCTTTGATCTAGTTGAAGCATTAAGAAGGGAGAAAAGATTGTGAGAGCCCAAACGTGCTCGCACTCTAGCAATCCTTCTCTTCAAGGTTTAAACCCTAAGGCCCTAATGTGCTAGCACCTTAGAGTCTAAACCCTACCTCTTAGTTTCTACTAGTTCAACCTTCAAGTATTGTTGCACTTGTTGTTATAAAGACTCCATAGCCCTAAGGCACTGATCTCTAAAGCATTCTTGTGGTGAAAGTATTCTCTAAAAATCTCTCTTTTACTCTCTTAAGCTCTCTACTAACTTTACTAACACTAACATTGGCAAACTTACTAATAAACTTGTTGCTGTTATAAAAGGTTTGCTACAGCCACCTAAATTATATTCATTTGTTGCATACATTGATCTATAGGTGGCCTAACTTACTCAGAATCTCTCTCAAACAATTGGTTAATATTCTATGTGATGCATGCTTAATTTTCATGGTCAATTGTTGAAATTCTGAGCTCTTATTATTGTTGTTGTTACAAATTTATATTGTTGTTGTAAGATTGGTATACTGCTACAAATTTGCAACAGCCTTTAGCAATCACTGTTGTCTAGTGTCTTAAGAGGTATTAATTGCATGTTTGGACTTGGAAATAATCATATATATGCTATGAAGTGTTCTTGTTCCGGGCAGGTACTCAAACAGCTTCATATCTCTTCTACTACCTTGACCTAGACCAATCTGTAGGTGATCAAGAGATGGGGCGGTAGGCTTGGCTACTATACTTGCTATTTTGATCCCTTGAGGTCACCAGGGAAGCCTCCCCTATGGTGGACCTCTCCCATCACTAGAACGAGGGAAGTTCTAAGGTGACAGTGGTAGGATCTTCCATAGTTACGCAAGATTTGGGGACTTGTGTTGGGTTTTGCACAAGTACAAATCCAAGATAACAGGAACCATGGTTGACTCATCAAAGCACTTCAAAAAGACCTAGAGAACCAAAGTTGTTGGTGAGAATGCTCTAACAAGACCATGAACACGAGTAGCGACGACAATGGTCAGATTGACCATCGAAACATGCTAAAGTGCATGGGCTAGGAGCTTGGAGCATTTATTCTGCACACATTCTTGAATTCTAGCATGTTTAATTATCGCATGTGAACCAAAAGCTTGTTGCAATTTGTTTGTTACTTAAGCGGAGACTAGAACCGGTTCACCATTGCCTAAAAAGTACTATGATAGTCACCATCCTCTACTCATGGGTCTATTTAAGGTATAATCGAAGGCAACGTGCATTGATGCACATTAATGGATTGGTACCATCCAATGTGCACAATTTAGTTGATTCATTTCCACATAAGCAATGGAGAGCATAAGGTATGAACCAACAATATATGAGTTTTCCTAGGTGTTTGGTTTTGGCATCGAATAGGAGGACATCATTGCCATCACATAAGTCACAATGCTTCAATTTCTTGTCATGGGTTGCTTTGGTTCATTCATTGTGAATTGTTGTTGCGAATCAATGTTGAGACACATTTCGTCCAACTTTACTAGCGTTGTAAGTTATTCCTCAAGTGATCTGTGATCACCCCAACAAGACATTAGGGCAATCCGTAAGGAGAGAACTTGATACTCCATTGACATTGTTCGTTACCTCAAAGATATGCACAAAAGATAAGTCCAATCATCCAAGTAGAAACCCTGGAAGAACTTGAGGACACCACCCACTATCACCTCAATGGTCATCCTCCTCACTTTAGGCCGGCTTTCCTCCCGCACAAGGAAGATTCCCTATTAAGACTACAAACTATAGAAATTTCTACGTTCAAGAGTTTTAATGCCAAGCAAAAATTTCATCTCTTTCCTAGGGTTTCCCAGATCTTGACCCTGTGAATTTCAGCCTTAAGGATTTTATGAAATATAAACAAAACAGCAGCAGCAGTGGACTATATTTCAATTCCCCAATCCACTAGGCAATTCAAGAGAAAAGATACCAATGTATTCCAGTAAGTTTCAGCCCTCTAGGGTAATCTTATTATGCATAGAAGATCTGAAAACACTTATGACAACTATAAAAACAAGAATAAATCTGACCTATATTCTTCAATTACAATGTTAAATTGCTTAACATATTCACCCTTAAACTTGTGTTAAATCGGCAAGACATATGGTGCAGGAAATTATAAACCATGGAAAATATAGACGGCTGAAAATCAAATCTGCATTTTACACAAGTATTGGAAAGTTGGAAACTTCATTATTATGCATAAAGAAGAAGTTCATGTACACACCATAGCCTTGTCACAAAGCTAGTACATTCCTCTAGCTCTCCAAAACCCTAGCTAGGGAAAACCAAGAAAACCCTCTCTCACAACAAGGAGATCCAACGAGCATGCATCACACAAGCATGTCCTCCAAGGCAAGACATCTCCTCCTCTTCTTTTCTCCAAATACAACCTAGGGTTTCATCTCAAAACCCTAATCTCTAAATTTCCAAGGGATGAAACCCTAACCCTAGTCTTCAAAATGCTCCAACAAGCTCAAGAAACCCTAGCGACTCCAAGAGAGAGAGAAAGAGATCGAGTACATAAGCAGATCCAAGAAATATAGTAGTGCGCTCTTCTTGATCACATCTCTACACAAGAATGAACAAGAATGATGAGTGACGTATGAATATGATGTTCATTTACAACGTCTAGTTATAAGAACAAACCCAAGCATCTCACAAGAGTGAGCTCCAACAAAGATGTCCTCCTTCCCTTGTATAACTTCTCCTAGGTTTCCTCATGAACCCTAGCAAATCACTCCAAGAAGACAAGTACAAAGAGGAGTATGATGATGACGAATGAAAGGACTCTCTCCTTTATATATATGAGAGGCAAGGGAGGCCAACAATACATGGGCCAATGCCCTTACAAACAACCTACAATAACACATGTAGGCTCACAAGTGAAGTGCTACACTCCAAGGGTACAGATGTCAAGCTCCCAGGTGATGTCATCCACAAGCAAGGCTCGAAATGCAAGGGTGCTCCACGAGTTTTGTCCAACACTCCTCCTACCAACCTCCAAAGACTCCAACAATACCCCTAACCCATGTACTCCACTGGGTCCACTCCCTTGCATGAATACTATCACAACCCAAGGGTCCCTAAGACAACTCCAAGCATCCAACCTACCCTATGTGGCTCAACGCCCTCCTTCAGGATGCAAAACATCCCTCCTCTTAAGTAGGGTGTTCTCCAAGCAAGCAACCATCTCCATGTGGCTATCATGTAAAACATCACCCAAGTTGTCAAGAGATCTCTAACGCTCTAAGGAAGAATACCAAGCAAGCACCCACCTATGGTCAAGCCACCACTAAGTAAGCCATCTCCAATGTGCAAATCCATCAAGGACCATCTCCCATGAGTAAATCCAGCATGGACCATCCAAGGGCTGATCATACACCATGTACCCCAAATCTCATGAAGCACCCCCAAACATGGTGTAACCACTTTTGGAGTAACCTCAAAAGCTAACATTGTCCTTCTAAAGCTGATAATAAAATCAGATTTGTAGAATGAAGTTGTTCATTGGTTTTTACTAAAAAGATGAGAAGACAAGCAAAAGACCTAGTGCCTTGTCCATTGGGCTAATGGCGTCAAAGCCTAACTTGATGAAGAAACTCAACATGCGAAGGAGAAATCATCAAGTTATATAATACATGAACATTATTAATCAAATCAAACACATTGACATATAGGACTGCGTGAAAAGATAAAAAAGATGCCATTTCATCTCCAACTCAGCATCAACCAGCATATGATGCAAAGAGAACAGCAAACAGTCACCAAAAGATGAATGAAAGGTGGCCTTTTCTTCATTAACAATTCTAGTTACATCAAGAGATCAAGAGAGCAGGATGCCTCTCTAAAATCCCTACTCTAAAATGCCAAAACAACCCACAGAAATATGGTAACAGATCTGAAATAAAAGATATACCAACAGAAGATAACCAGGCAACCTAAGCCTCAATGTGCTCTGCGGCCCAGCAGAAAAAAGGATATTTCACCAAAGCCTTTCCTCCGTTTTACCTGCAAATTACAATGTCCTTGGCCTTCTAGGGGGATTTTCACCACTTGAATTTTTGCCTTGCCAAATGAGTGCAATTCAACCAACAAGAAAGAGGCCAACTCCAAGTGGCAGTCCAATGGACAAGATCTTTCAACAAGAGAAGCGAGAAGAGGTTGATTTTACGATTGGGTTATTTTTCTATCTCAGCGTCATTTCATTCAATGTCGCATGGTCTCCTTTGTTTATTGAGATGTGTTGAGCTCTAGTTGAATGGGCTCCAACCGAGTATGTGCCTCGCAATTCAGAGAACCTTAGAACCACATCGTTGGGTAACGCACTGGAGGTGGATAAGATCCTAGAACCTATTAAATCATCATGGCCATCATCCGGTGTCGATATTGTTTATGATGGATGGACAAATGGAGCATGCCATCCACTCATCAATTTCATGGTGTCTTCCCAAAATGGACCAATCTTCTTGAAAGTGGTGGATGCTCTTGGAAAATACAAGGGTGCGCAATATATGGGTGAGTTGTTCATTAAAGTTATTGAAAAAGTACGTGTTGATTCTTGTATGCAAATATCATTGATAATGCATCGGTTTGCAAGGTTGTTGGCATGATTGTGGAAGCTAAACATCCACAGATATCTTGGACACCTTGCATTGTTCAATCTTTGAATTTAGCACTTAAATCTATTACTTCAGATGCGACATGGATGGGAAGTCTTATTGATGATAAATGTCATATCCGCAATTTTGTACAAAACCATACCAATGCCCTCACAATCTATAATGTCATATCCACAAGTTTTCAGATGGAATGGGAGTAGAGGAGGAGTTGCTACCAGAGTAGCTAGATGCAGTCGACTCAAGAGTTAGAAGAACATCTCTGTGTTAAGAGCCTCAATGAGGCCAGAAGTTCTTCGTTACCTAGCAGGCATCAGGAAGTTCCAATTCATGAAAGAAAGGAGGGAAGCAGCTATCCAAATTTTGGTTAAGACTCTAAAGGCGCGAGGAAAGAAATAAAAGAATTGAAAAGGGAGATGCTGAGGAAAAAAAATCAAAGAATTCAGTTGGTTATGACAAATGAGCTATAAAGAGTTATCTTCAAAAGTTAAAGTTTCTATTTTGGCAAGAGGCATTCCTCTGCAACCTCATATAAATTTATCTGGCTCTTTGTGCCATAGTAAGATCAAATCATTTTATTCTATCGAGAATAAAATAGACAACTATCCCCCGGATGGGCTGTCAGTAGGTCCCACGCGTCCACTGGAGAGGGTGGCACCTTCCAGCCTTGCGCCAACCACGTGATCGGCACATGCAACGCCCCTCCTCTTTTATTCCCCCCAATGAGTGATTGCAGCATTCATTTTTGCGAGCCCTCGACTAGATGCTCCAGCATGCCCTCCTCTGTATTTTCGTCCAGGAGATGGAGGAACGACTTTGGCCATCACCTCTGTGCACGTGCGACCATCCACTCTGGTTTTCTTATCATGTTGTCACTCCTCGGCTGGACCATCACGCCTCCTCACTTTCTGTCGAACAACTCTCTAGTTTGCAGCCCTCTTTGGTCTTCACCTCCCTCCGGTGGCTCGTCTGGTTGCTCTCTGCTCCTTCGTTCTTTCTCTCTGCCTTGGTAGCCCCTGCTGCACTGCCTTCCTCTTTATTCCTGTTGGCTATGCCTCAACTTCGCGGGAAGCCAAAACGAGGCCCTGTCTAGTATCAGAACAAAGCGAGTATGGCCAGTTGGCCCCCGCGTGTCCTTGCTCCGTCGCCTAGCTCCTCGCCTTCCTCCGTCGCCAGTCCTCTCCGGGTCAAAGTTGCCTTTCGCCTCTATCTTCGCCTTGGGCTTGTCGTGTGGAGTGGTTTGACCTCCACGGCAATTCTTTGGGCTTTGCTCCTAGCCCAATCCAGGATTTGGCCTTTTCTTCACAACCAGCCATGGTCCACCCAACGAACTCTCCTGAGGATTCAGTTCCCTTGCCACCACCCTCCGTCCCCTTGCCACCACCCTCTGTCCTGGCTCCTTTGGAGGAAACCCCCGCTAACTCGGAAAAGCCTCCGGGCCAGCTCCATTCATGCTCAGATTGTGCTTCATGCTCAAGAATTCACAACTCAGTGGCGATATTATACGACCTGGTTTTTGCTGTCCGAAAAGATGTGGAGGACCTGTGCTTTCGGCTAGAACACATGGACAAGTGAGGGGAGAAAATTGAATCTCTGCTCACAACCCTGCTCAACTCCCGGCACTCTCCAGAACTGGCTACCAGTGCCCCAGCAACTTCAGAGGCGATCTTTGCTCCAACGCTCCAGGTGGCTGCAGAGTGCGACGTGGGAAAAAGCGAATGTCAAATTGCATGAGCGTCGACATGCACACAGGTGTCAACTTGCATGCCTAGTTTTGTTAATTGTTTGTTTCTGGAAGCGTCCTCTTGGGCAGTATACGGCGTCAAGCACAGTTTTTCCACTTTGTTTGTCAAGAGTTAGTCTTTTTTGGTCTTCTAGTTAGCATGACAGGTCCGACTGAATCGGTTTCCCTACAAGGCGATTCAGTTCATGTAGTTTAATTTTTGGTGCTTTTAGTATTGAGAGACAGGCTGAATTGGTTTCCCTTCGGGGCAATTCAGCACAAACAGTTTCTTGACATTTCAGACGCTACTGTAATGTTTGTTCCTGAAAGGTAATATATAGATACTTACTTAAAAAAAAAATTAGACAGCTACCCTATAGGTATTGATTCTGACTAGAAATTGTTACTTTAGATAACTCTTGTAACCCTTTGAGTATATGCTTATTACAAGTAAAATTATCAATATACGTATCTTGTAGAATACTAGTTTAGACTACAAACAAAACCTGAACTTTCAATGAGCTATAACCAAGGCACCATAACTTATTTGCACAATCATCAAATGTAAACATCAAAAGCCATGCCCAGACGCCTACATGAAAAGCAGTTGCAAAGTTCAGTACCAATTTTTCGAATAAGCTATACCACAATTCAATATAAAATGCAATGACATAGTTCAGTGCCAAAATTGCCAATAAGCAATGCCACAATTAAATAGCACATAGAATTCCAAAATTCAGTGTCATACTTATCAATTGACAACACTGAAATTCATAAAAAGCAAAAAGCAATATCATAATCGAATACCAAATGCAGTCCCAATGAGCATATTGCCTAAAAGGAAAGGCTCAAGTACAGAACCTTGGGAACTAGCCACTGAGGTTTGGTTCAGTGGTGAGGAATCAATGATGGCTCATGCTAGCATCCACCAGCGTTCCAATCTAGGAGCTCCCACCCCTGGCAACACAGTTGGCCCGCAGGTGCAAGTCTTGCACAACTTTGGTGGAGCGATCATGGCATCTTAGACTAAAGTAATTTTGACCCTTTCCAAGCTGTTGAACCTTTGTGGGCAGCTAAGTGACAAGTCTGCGATAGCAGATTGTTGGTAATTCTTCCTATGTAATGATGAAGCATCACTTACAAAAAGAAAGTTCGCAGACTTTTGGTAATTCTTCCTATGTAATGATAAAACATCACTTACAAAAAGAAAGTCTTGTGAACGACCAAGCAAAAATAATAATCCACCCTAAATCCCCTAAAACCTGGGAATCAAAAATATGAAGTGCCCTATAAAATAATGTAATGCTGAAGCTTAAAACTCTCCAAATAAGTTGCAGGACCTAAAAAAATAAAATAAAGCAACCCTGAGCTTATAATTCTCCAATCAAATTGCAGTGCCCAATTAAAAAAGAATAAGGCAACGCTGAGCTTATAATTCTCCAAACAAGTTCTGTCAAGTGAGTTGTGGTCAAGTGGTAAATCAAGTGAGCTTTCTCCGTAGAGTAGTCTGTCAAATGGGTTGTGGTCAACTAGTAAATCAAACTTGCTTTCTTAGTTGAGAAGTCGAGAATAAGTAAGATTGCTTCACAGAGACCTGGTTCAATCCCCTGAGAACATGCTGCCATGTTAATGCACCAATTATGTGATATCTTGTAATATATGTGTTATCTGAGCCTCTGCAGTTTGTCCCAGGTAGTGTATCTCGATGGACAGGGCCAAGTGTAGTGTCGTCTAGTGGAAGGTAAAGCCGACTTACTTTAGAAAGGGTCATTTAAGGACCTTTATTGCTCAATTAAGGACTAATTCTCATCAACTCCGTTGTGAAACGGGGCGCTGGAAAAGGCCAAAAGAAAGGTGGGAGGAAAGAGTATGTATTTTGTGCTTTTCCGGAAAAGTGGAAACAGAAAAACATTTCATTTTGGAATGTGAAGCCTTCAAAGACAGCAGGGAAAATTATGCAGGTATTCTGGCAGCTAGTTCTTGGGACAATCTATTCGGCGAAGAGTTTGTCAAGAAGCTGAAAGCAGTTATTGTAAAACTTCACAGGAAAAGGGCCGAATACAAAAGCCAGATAGAAAAGCAATCTGTCCCATTGGCTATTTTTGGCCTCGTGGACGTTAAAAATACTTTCTTTCTTTCTTTACCAAACCCAAAACATAACTATTCAATTTTTTCAACATATTGTTCAACACTGATAGCAAACATGGACAACATCCAAAATACCAATCGAGAAACATAAACCATCATTTGAAATCCTTAATGAGTTGTCTGAAAAGGCAGAATAATGCTTACCCAAAACAGAAGAGAACCCAACGAGCCGCAATCCGACCGACCCACATCAATGCACCCCTCCACTTGGGCATTGGGCTCTGCCTGTCCTTCCATCCAATCAAGGCCAATTTGCAAGACAAAAACCCAATCGAAAGCACAACCCCAAAGACCAGCACCCTGACCAGAGCAAGAGGAACACAAATCACAGTTTTTATCCATTCATAAACCCCCGAAATATTGGGCGTATGGTTCCTGAATGGATCGATGGAGGACGCGGGGACATTGAAATCATCCGAAAAACCCAAGAATGCAAATGGATTGTCGATATCATGTCCGTTTACATTTGAGCAGCTGACTTCATTGATGTCAAGCACAATCTCTCCTCCTTCGCTGCCGGAGATTGCTTTCATTTTGGGCTCCAGTGGCATCGCCCCCCCGTTGTTATGGACTTCTGCTAATAGAGGTGTTCTGTGATTCTCATCAATGTCCATTGGGATGCCTCTACTATTGAAGCTTGTGTAATTTTGTACGGGTCGAAACACCTGCGGGAAGGAAGGAATCGATAATCGGTGGCGAGGGAAAATTGAAATTTGTATGATTATATTTGGTGTCTGGGGCGATGATTTCGTTTGAATCCCAATTTTTTTGTTTTTTCCCTGCGTGGATTGTGTCGATGCAGTTGAAGCATCCTGAGACGTTACTTGACGGTTCAATTGACATATTTATCGACAGGTATGGTCGGTGACAGGAACTAGCTTTGCCCGTCCCCGTTAATTGACGGCGTTGTCTCGTTTTCATTTTTGGGCAGTTGAAAAGTTGACTCCGTAGTTGTGATAGGTAGATGTCTGAACATTGCAGTTGTGTGTTTGGGGTTTTGTTTTGTTCCCTTTTTCCACGACAAATTTATATAAAGTATAAATTCTTTTACAATATCAGTCTGCCAGCTGTACCAACAAAGTCAGCACCCTCACAGATAGAATCGTCATCAAAATCCAAACAYCYCAATGGRAAATGCATAAACAGCAGAAAATACAATGAGCAAAGTAAGCCCAATCTAATCAACCACCATAGACAAAAGATAAACTATCCAGCCCRCCTCATTCAAATACATTAATAGTAGATATAGGACTCACTGTGCCTCTATCCTTGTGGAAAACCGATAGCCTGCCAACCACCTCTCTTAAAGCCCTCTTTGAGAGGGCATCCGCCTCTCCATTGAAAGATCTGGAAATGTGGTTAAATTTGACATCGGTGAAGGATCTAAGCAGTGCCGTCGTTTTATCCTTCCAGCAATTGTTATGGACTGTTCCCTAAAAATAAGAGATAGGGGGCATTTATATTTATTGTTTTAAAATGTTTTATTTTTTGAGATAAGGGGTATTTATATTTATTTTTTTAAATGTTTTTTTGTTTTTTAAAATTGGTTTTAAATATGATATTATGTTGAAGTTTGTGAATTATGTTGAAAGTTAAGAGTTTTATTTTGTGATGGAAATTTGATAAATATGATGTGAATTATGTTGGAAGTTTGTGGATTGAGTTTTATTTTGTGATGGAAATTTCATGATGTGAATTATGTTGGAAGTTTGTGAATTGAGTTTTATTTTGTGATGAAAATTTTGTTTATTAAAAAAACTATATTAAAAGTTAAAATCATTTTTATAATGGAAATTTTGTTTCTAAAAAGATTTCTCTTGCTTTTAAGAACAACCTAAATCATTAATGAAACCCAAATTAAAAAATAATGAAACTCTAACGAGCAATTTGAATGCCCCATAGTTAACTGTTATAGGGGGCTTAGGGTGAACCTTATCCACCTGAAACTAGGTCATGGGTAGATATCGTGAGTCGACATAACTTATTGTTTGGTTGTTTGGTTGCATACATTGCAGGGAACTTATTGTTTGGCTGCATGCATTGCAGGGAATTTATTGTTTGACTGGATTGAAAGTGTAGTATGTAAGACTGGATTGAAAGTGTAGTATGTAAGATAACATTTATTGTGAATGGAAGTATGTAAGATAACATTTATTGTGTTTTATGGATGAAGTGTAGGATGAAGGATATGAATAGGTAATTTTTGGAAAAATGTGTATGGTGTGAAATTTATAAATATTATTTATTTTACTAGAAAGTAGTTAAAAACTTGAGAAAGTAAATGAAATTTATAAATGTTATTAATAATTATTTATTATGAAATAGTTGTAAATTGGATAAAGTAAATGAAAGTCTAGTTATAACTAAATTTTAAATAGTTGTGATTTTAATGTAATTTTAGTAAAGTATTATTTTTTATAATAATTTAGAAATTATAGTTATATTAAAAAGAAGTAATTTAGAAATTTGATTTTTATTTTTCTTTATTAAATTGATAATGATTTAATTGATTGTCATTTTATATTTATATAAATTAATTAATTTTTAATTTATGTTACGAATATGTTGGTCTAATGGTTAAGAATATGTGCTTTCTCCTAGGAGGTCACGGGTTCAAATCTAGAGGGGGGTAGGATATGTATACATCCCTAGATGGTGTGAATAAGAAATGGGGATCTCTCTCTCTCTCTCTCTCTCTCTCTCTCTCTCTCTAGGGGCTAGGTTTTTCTCGGGAAAACCCTAGCCCCTCGCGGTGGCTCTCTCGTAGGCTAACAAGCCTCGCTCGGCTATCCCTTCTCAATCATCATGTTGTGATCACATGGAGGAAGATGAGATCATTTTGGACTATTTGAAGGACCCCTCCCTACACTCAGTCATCTGGGCCACCCAGCCCCCTCTCTCCTCTGTAGTTTCACTTTCCCATGTCGTCATCTCATCCACCTCGGTTGTCCTCTCTTCACCCCTTTGTCACATCTGTGTTGCCCCTTTCTCCCTCCTGCCTCCCCCTATCCCATCCCTCCCCTCTCTCAATACTACACTCGCACATAACGTCCCCTCACCCCATCTTCGACTTCCCCCCCAACAGATCGACGACAGCTCCCCCTCTTCATCTCCCCCCACCTTTCTACAATGCGTCTCCCCCCTTGGTCCAACCTCAATCCTCCTCCAGTTTCATTGTAGAGTTACTCACTGAATCCCTTCTCTGTGGTGACATGCAGCCTTCTCTCTTCCCCAAAAACTCTTCGTCCCCGCCTCCCATAAATAAAAAAATGCCTAAAAAGGAAATATTGCACCCTATCGTTGTCTTTAGGAGCATAGGTGCAGGTCAAAGACTTAGCCAACATGGAGAAAACAACGTTGGTAGGAAGATTTGCGAGCAAGCGCCCCTCCGTGGACAGTATAAAAAATGGACTTCCTGCACCTTTGCCACCTAGATTGATTATACCCCAGTCAGCCTCATCCTGGCAAAAGGATAGCTTGCGTGGACATTTCGATCAGAACAATATGCCATAAAAATCCTTGCTGGAAGTTGGTCATATGGATCCCAAGCACTGTTTTTGAAGAAATGGATAGCCTCCTTCAATGCAAAATCAAAGACAGGACATCACCCCTATATGGGTATGTCTTCTAGGCCTTCCATTAATCTTTTGGACTAAAAACATCGTTAAAATTGTCGGCAACATGTTGGGATTATACCTAGAAGTAGATTTTTCCTTTGTTGAAACCAGTTATATGGCAATGGCACACATTCTAGTTGGAATAAAGCTCTCTGAAGGGTTATCAAACTTCATAATTCTTCAGCGCCAAGGGAAGGAATAATCCCAGTACCTGGACTATGAAGGAATTCCCTTCAAATGCGAGAGATGCCACACTTATGGTCACTTGGCTGTGGATTGCTCTAAACTGGAATCCAGGCAGAAGTAGGTTAAAAAACTCGATTCAGCAAAAACATCCTCGGTGTTTCCGCCTAAGCAGACAGAAGAAGCGCGAGCATCCCCAATGGATACTTATCCACCAAGGATTGCTCCTCAACATCTTGAATACCTCGCGACGATGCCTTCAGCAACAGTGCTCCTGAAGATCCATTACTCTACTACATCAACGACGCTTATGGTATGCTCTCTATTTTTGCTCATGTTTCTTTTTCTCTGAATATGAAAATCTCTCCTTCCCCTCTATCCCCTCCCCCTCTTCACATCTCCTTTCTCATCGACCCCTTAGGCATCTCCCATTCTTCCCCCTCCCCCTACTAAGGACCTCCCTTCTAAATACTTCCTTCAATCCTCGGTTCTTCCCCCCTCCCCAAATCTAGAAGGCATTCATGGCGGATTGGGAATTATAGAAGATGGGAATCCAAAACCCATGCACAAAGGAAGAAAATCCTTCCTCTCTCGGGCATAGAAGCAAGCACATGTCGAAGTCACTACGTGGAAGCAAAAATCAATCCTCGGGTCCCTTAGAGCAATAGCCCTTGAAGTTACGTCAAAATGAAAATCATCTCCCTCAATTGTAGAGGGTCAACCAATCCCTCCAAGAAATTGGCCATCAAAAGGATAGTTTCTCCCCACATGCTTAATATCCTTTTCTTCCAAGAAACTATGGTTCAAGGCAAAAATGCAATCCAAATTTTATCCTCCTCTCTCCCGGGATGGGAATTTCTGGCGAATGAAGCCTTTGGAAAATCAGAAGGTATCATTACTGGTTGGCACACCTAGAATATACAGGTTCAATGTTCCTGGGAGCTTCCCTTAGTCCTTTCCATCTCTGCCATGACTTCTGAGTTTCCCTCCCCTTTTCTCTGTATCAATACATATGGTCCCTATGCTGACAGAGAATCTTTCTGGACTAATTTGCTCAGCTCCCCCCTCCTTCAAACAAACAATATCATAATCAGAGGAGATCTCAACTTCACCCTCGACTCTAACGAAGTATGGGGATCAGGAGCTCTCTAGAACCCTCTGGCCCTCTTCTTCTCTCAAGCTAATTGAAATTATCCCTCATAAATATGCTCCAACCTGAAGGAATATGAGATCAGGGGAAGCAAGAATTTCCAAAAGGATGGATAGATTTTTAATTTCAGAAGACCTCCCTTCCAACAATCTTTGCATTCGTCAGTGGATTTAGTCTAATTGTATTTTAGACCATGACCCCATTATCCTGAAACTCTCTTCTAATCCAAAAAATCCCCCTAGCCCCTTCAAATCCAACCCCACTTCGCTCAAAGATCCATCCTAGCTCTCTTTGGTTAAATATTGTTGGAATCGTTTCAATCCATCCCTCCCTAAATCGCCCCTATTCAATTCCACTCAAATCTCAAGAAATTAAAAAAGGTGTCTGCAACTTGGGCCTAAGAAAAAAAGGATCAGGAAGACAAATCCCTTCTCAAAATCAAAGTCCAAATGGAAAAATGGATATCCTTGGAAATGTCCTCCCCCTTCACAAAAGATAAAAAAGAGAGAATAAAATCTCTTCAAAAAGAAAAAAATCAAAATTTTCTAAACAAAGAAAAGACTTGGAGATTGAAAAGTAGGGCACTTTGGCTACATGTGGTAGATGAAAACACAAAAAATTCCATCTTTGTGCCAATGGGAGGAAAATAAAAAACTCAATATGGAACATTAGATGAGATGATGGCACATTGACACACTCTTTTGATGATATAGCCTCATAGGGAGTCACCTATTTCAAATCCATATTCGAGGAGGAGCGAAGAGATACAATAGATTCCATCCTACAGTCAATTCATCTCTTTCCCATAATCATAAATGAGGAGGAAAATGAAAATCTTATGGCAGAAATAACAAAGGACGAGCTTCTTTGTGTTATCCACTCCTTTCAAAAGGATAAAATTCCAAGTCCAAATGGATTTCCAATAGACTTCTACAAAGGATGTTTTGACATATTAGGTGAAGATATTCTCTAAGTAATTGAATACTCACGAACTTCTAGTCAATTGTTCGCCCCATTGAACTCTACCTTTCTTGCCCTCGTCCCAAAAGTTGGCAATCCCCTCACCTTTGATCTCTTCCACCCCATCTCCCTCTACAATGCCATCTACAAAATCACCACCAAGATCATTGCCTTTGGACTCAAAGAAATCCTTAAAGAAAACATATTAGATGAGAAATTTAGCTTACTAGAGGGCAGACAAATCCACCAAGCAACCAATCTAGCACAAGAGGGCTTCCAATCTATACAAGCAAAAAAATCAAAGGCAACAGCATATAAAGTAAACTTGTCAAAAGCTTTTGACAGGGTTAGTTGGTTATACATCTGCATTCTCCTTTTGCACTTGGGATTCTCTCACAACTTTTTCACTTAGACTTTGAACTGTATCAACTCCTCATCTTTTGTAATACTTAGCAATGGTGCAGCCTCCCATTTCTTTAGAGAAAAAAGGGGACTCAGACAAGGTTTTCCTCTCTCGCCACTACTCTTTCTTTTGGTAACAGAGTGCCTTAGCAGGCTTATAGCAAATGCCACTACTCAAGGAACCTTTAAGTGTATTGCAATCAATGACCATGTATACCTCACTCATCTCCTTTTTGTAGATGACATTCTAATCTTTTGTGATGGAAGCATCCTATCAATTGATCGGCTCAGCTCAATGCTAGACCAATTCTGCAAAGCCACGGGGATGAAAATATCCTAAAAAATCCAAGTTGATCTCCAGAGGTCAAAGTATTCAAGAAAAAACTCATACTGAATATTCTCTCAAGGTTGTAAGTGATTCAATGATGGAAGGACTAAAATATTTCTATTTCATTATGAAGCCAAATGATTATCTATCTCATGATTGGAATTGGCTAATAGAAAAAGTGGAAAAGAGAATCAAAACCTAGTACAACATATGGCTCTCCATAGTGGAAAGATTGGTACTAATCAAGTTGGTCATTGAAGTTGTCTCTGTATACTCGACCTCTCTTGCCTAGGCCCCAAAAGGAACTCTCAACAAACTCATGAAGCTGGCTTTCAGATATCTTTGGGCCAGAAAAGAGGATCAAAACAGTCTAGTTTTGGCTTCTTGGGAAAAGGTTTCCCTCTTAAAAACATTAGGGGGCTAGGGTCTCAAAAATATTCACCTCTCTACAAAAGCTCTATAAGAAACTAAAAACAAGTGGAACCTGATTAAAAACAATGGGCTCTGGTTCAAAATACTTAATGGAAAATGTTTCCCCAATGACTCTCCTATGACCTGGATCCGAAGCCCTAAAAAATCCTCGGTCAATAGCTCGATTGTCTGGAAATCCATCATTCAGTCCTTCTCGATAATAAAAAAAATAGCTCATCTGGAAAGTGGGAAATGGAGAAACAATTATGATCAGCAAGGACCCATGGAGAGGCTACTCAAACAATCATCTTCCAGAGCCAACCCTCCATACCATCCACCAACAGGGATTATTTTTCCTAAATCAAATCCACAAAGGAGATCCTAGTCCAAACTTAGAGATATGTAGGGTTTTCATAAATTTAGGCACAGGACTAGGACCAATATATTCGGACTTTAAATGAATCTTTGATATAGATTTTGGATCAAGAGGACAAATTGATCTGGTCCTTCGGGCCAAAAGGAAAATACACTCCAAAGTCAGGATATGAAGCACTCCTTACTGAAGTGGAGACTCCTCCTCCTCCCTGGTGAGAGGAATTGATTTGGAAACTCAACTGCCCAACAAAGACCAAACTCTTTAGTTGGCTCCTCCTAAAAGGAAATGCCATGACTTGGGAATTTTTAAAGAAAATAAGCTTCTCAAGGCCCATCAAATGCCCCCTCTGTAAACAACAAGAAGAATCAAGCAATCACCTATTCTTATCTTGCACATATACTCTTGAAGTATGGGCCACTATAAAAATCACCCTCAAGTTCAGCTATGATTGGAAAGGAAACATTATCCAAGAAGCCCTCAAATCCTAGGGGGAGAACCCAAGTCTATCCAACTTCAGAGGCCTCCCTCCCATGATTTGTTGGGGCATCTGGAATGCCCGAAATAAATCCATTTTCGATGAGAAATATATTCCCTTTCTCAATTGTGCTCTTACCACTCTTTCATCCTTCGAGTCCCTCCCCTCCAATCCCATTTCCTCTTCCTCTCCTCCCCTTTCCCCTCCATTAGAAATCAACAAAATATTTCCATGGGCTTTCTTTGTTGGAGCAACACAAGGTACTCCTTCAATGAGGGGTGTGGGTAGCATCCTACACCTCTTTGTAATACCCATGTTTCCCCCATCTTGTAAATATAACTATAGCCTGCTAAAAGACTATGGGCAAACTGATTATGTGTGGATGATGGAATTGATGAACCTTTTGTTATAAAAGGTAATGTGTATATTTATGTTACTAAATAAAATGGAAGTTGTTGCATAATTTCTTAAGGGGTTGTCAATGTAGATCATGATGCATGAGAGGGATGGTGAGGGGAACCAATAATGGTTGAGATGACCCCTACCAAACTAGTACTCTGCTGGATTGAAATTGTTCAAACCTAGAACAATCCTCTGACCCACATAATTTAATTACTGGTCAAGCTGGTAGTTGGGAAACCTTCCTCAAGAGTTAATGAGGAGATGGGCAGAGTACCCATTTGGAAAGTTCTTGATCTGACCCACGAAATTGGGAATTAGACCCATGAAATATTGCTCAGGATGGCAGGAAAAGGAAGAAAAATCATGGGCAGAGGGGGAGGATGAAGAGCAATGGGTTTGTTGACCATTTATGAAGGGGGAGAGCATGTGGAGCTCTCTGGTTATGAATACAACTAAGAAATGAATATGTTTCTAGGTACAGGAATTGTTGGGCAACATTTTCCTAACCAAGTTGATAAACGAAGCTGTAGAAATAAGGAGTGATTGAGTGAGCAATCACAACAACCTCCCTTCCTTGGTGGATAGAAAACTAATCTGCCAAAATTCCTATGGGAGGAGGAGAGTGACCTATGTCCCTGACTGTTGTTGAACATAAGGAAAAATCTCTCTTAGGGCATCGTGATCTAGCTAGGGGGTGGCCAGTGGTAAATCCTTCCAAGAGTTGTTGTGCCTACAGTTGGGTGGAAAAGGGCACCCCTTTCAACAATTGCAACACTTTTTGGGTTCTATATAAGTATATTCTGCTATATCTTTGTAGTGTTAAGTTCAAAGAAAATTATAGAATGTGTGTTAGAGTTGTGTAAGTTTAATTTCTGACAAAAGTGGATTGAGAAATTTAAGTAAAAGGAAGATAATGTTTTAGTTGAAGCTCGTTTGTTTTACGTTCTTATCTCTTGATTATCTGTGTATTAAAATAAGGTTTTTGGGTGTAATTGTTCAAGCTGGTCTACATTTACAGTCCATCTTCTGTTTCTAATGAGAACAAACAAATTAACTAGAATCTCTACAGAAATTTAAAAAGAAAGAGATGGACTTTCTACCTAAGACTAATTATAATCTAAAGATGCTCTAGAGTTCTATACTAGAATACTTAGTAAATAACACACTTCATAATTGCATTTGGGCTTTAAGGAAATAGTCTAAATGTTATTAAACACTAAAATTCATTATAAATGAGGAATTTCCTAAATTTGTTAAAAATACAAAAGCTCCAAAAACTTTATTTGGACTTTAATAAACGTTTATGCTAATCACAGACTTTAATAAACCTTTATGCTAATTATGGCCTAAAATCCCTACAAACGTGGAAGGAAGCCCCTTAAATTGGGGAGTTGTAACTAACAATGAAAACACCAAAATTTGCTATAGGGGAAAATCCTTGTTTTAAGGCCAATTTCCTTAAATTTAGGTAAGGGAAGTAAAGCAAATAAATAGAAAGAAAGTTTACTTCTTTACATGGGAGGAAGGGAAATTATAAACCATATTTTAAATGGAGAAATTTTCGTCATGAACATAATTTTATTTTATTATTTTAAAAGTCTGGAATAAGGAAACTAATTTCCATTTTCCCTTTATTTCATGTTTATTTAGACAAACTTTATTTAAACCTTACCAAATATTGATTTTGTGCAAGGATACACACACACATTAATAAACCCATGACTATTCGCTATGATCATTTCTTAACACACTTAGAAGCTTCGGGGTTTCTGGACTCCAGAGGTTTGAAGTGGATAGTGAACTGGAGAATGACCCGAAGGCCGAAGGACTTTATACTAAACGTGATTAATCCCTCCATGATCACCATGATCATCCTCTTAATAATATTGTAATTATTGGGACTTCGGGCATTATGAGTGATGGACGTGTGAAACTGTTATATATATATGAAAATTTATAAAAACCTGGGCACAAATTTTGATGGGGTTTATTATAAAATTAATATATTAGAATGAACACATGGACGAGACCAAATCTTTTTCCATTTAAATTAGTGGGATGACTTCGGGACTTTGGGATGTTGAAGTGATTACGTTGTGATAACTCTCGAATGTTTCTGACCCGGAGTCTCCTTAGGAAAGCACTTAATGGAAAAATTATAATTTTTAAGAACAAACTTTAATGGGGTTTATGATATTATAATAAATAATATTATAAAATCCTCACGTGGACAACGTCAACCTTTTTCCCAAATAATTATATTATACACATTTTATAATCCACGTGAGTGGGACCACTTCGGAACTCTGGATGTTTGAGGAATGGAGAGTGTGTTGGAGAGCCGAAGTAGTTGACTCGAAGTTTCTCCCTCATTCGAATATCAAAATACAATATTGGGGATTTATTAAACCTGGGTGCAATTCTCAAGGAGGTGTTTTCCAATAAATATATTATAATAATAAGAAGTTTATTATAACATTTGCACGTGGACGAGGCCAATCCTTTTCCCTTTTTAAAATTAATATTTTATGCGTAACACGTATAAGTGTGGACTCCTTCGGAACTTCGGGACTTTGGGACTCCGAGACTTCGAGACTCCTTGATGTTTGGGGTGATAGAGTGCATGAGCTAAAATGGTTGAAGGCCTGAACCTACATTCCCTGTTCTAATGTTTGCATGAACATTAAATTTAATTAATTACAATATATTATATTTAATGTAATTAAACCAATGAAATTAATTGTAATAAGCATTTAATTGTAATTCATTATATTGTAATCTAATATGATTAAATCATATTTGCATTACAATAAATATAAGTGGGACCTTCTTTGGAACTTCGACTTTCGGGAATTTTGGGTATGTGCATAAGAGGATGGAGAGTAAATACGCCGAAGTCTGGAGAATTACATAGTCCTTGCTATCGGTGACCCTAAGTACAAGTTAAAATATTTAATTATATTATAATATGATTTATTATGATTATATTATAATATAATTAATTAAAAACTAATTTGTATTCTGATTTGATTATGAGTTAATGCAACGGGGCTTAAATATAATAATTAACACTAATCCATCCCAAAATGTTGGATTTCCAAGGAAAAAGGGGAGTAATCCTTGGTTTAACTGGATCGGTAATTTGGGCCAAGCAAAGACGAAATTTACAGGGTTAATTAATTTTAATGAAGGTTAATTATCCCTAATAGGGATTAAATAAATTATTAACAAAGAAAGAGTGAGAATTTATTATGATAATGATTAATTAATTTAACAGGCCCACAAGAGCTAAACAAGTGTTAACCTATGGTTGGGCAAGTCCTTGTATGCTATGATGATATGGCATGTCAGAGAAAACCCACGTGTCAACGCGGGACTGGACGTGAAATAAGTGTGGGAACATCATTGAGCATAGGCTATGTGTTATAGGTGAACAAACCTAAATCATTAGACCTGAGGGTGGACAACTATCCACCCTAGATTTCGGATGGGAAAAGTCCTCAAGACTTCAAATTTTTTGGAGGTTTTAGGATAGTATGAAACTAATAGAGGGCCAAAGGCCCAAAGTTGCGAAAGCTCGATAAAAACTTTCCTTATGACCCCGTCCTCTGGTGGCCACGTCATCGATAGAAGATGATGAATTCGGTCGCGTTAGTGCTACATCAAGTGGTATGAATGAAGTAGAATCACGTGGGTGCCACATGGTGAGGAGATGGCCTTTGGCCAATCACACCCCGAAAATTTCAGAAAGCCATAACTGTCAATCCAGAACTCGGTTTTGGACAAACTTACAGTTGTTGGAAGACTCTCAACGAGCATAAGGCGATGGTGTCTTTTTTAGAGGAATTCACAGAAGTTGAAGGAAAATGAAAAAATGTATGCCCCATCCCTTAAAAGGATACTTAAGAGGTTGGGTGTGTGACACTTTGAGACTCCTCCTTTATGTCTCTTCAAAGATTCACTTGGATACCTCTAGACACTCATGGCTTATGATGACCATAAATGTTTATCCCTTTTCCTCAAGGAGATGTTTAGCCTTTATCAATGACTTACTAGAGGCCCATTCCCCAAATCGACATGCACCAAGTTGATTACCTCTTACTTTGACCCTCTAACACCAGTAGGAAGAGTGATCCAGAATATATTTGCAGAACGAAATGAATACATATTATTATCAAAATATGCTTAACACAGAATAACAAATATACAGTAAAATTGGTTTCTATTCAATAAGGAAATAAGCTGAAACTGTAAAATGCAATGGAAACAAGCTTGTTAAAATGGTGGCGGCTTATCTTTGAGAAGAGATGTGACACTTGTGCTCATTCACAAGAAGATCATTACAATGAGGCTCTAAAGGCCTTTTTACAATAAACATGAATGTCAAAAACCCTAGACATCCAAAAAACCTAACTCTAGGAGATGAAGCGCCAAAAGTCATGTGGGCCTCGTTTCGGTAAGTTAGTACATCAACTTCCTAGGGTCGTAACTTTTGCATACGATATTCATTTTAAGCGCATGATGGCCCATTGGAAAGGTATATCCGAGGACTACACATTTGGTTTCTATCTATCAAAGGCCATTTGAATTGTGGCGAGCCCTAAAAAACGTTGTTTAGGGCCTCAAAACGGCCCCGCAAGTTAGGGACTCGAAAACTAGGGAAAAAACTCCCTAACTGGAAAACTGCCAAAATGAGCCAATTGGAATAGGTGGGAGGCCACCAACATCCATCTGGATAAATCCTCCCCCCTTAGGAAGTAATGGTCTCCATTGGGTTGAGTTCCCCCATCAAATGAGGAAATTTCTGTTGAATTTGGCCCCAGGTGAGCCACTTGCCTTGGTGCAGGAGTTGCCCTGCTTTGACAAATCGATAAAGTTGAATCCTTTGTTGGTGAGTGCCCTTGATATGTTTGTCCACAATATGATCACTGGATGCATGTTGTATGCAGTCAGGGTTGAGCTCTGTTGGTGACAGTTGTTCTGCTATCTATGAGGTGTCCAATAATGGTGGGAAATACGGTCGAAGGATATCCACGTTGAACATTGGGTGCAAGCCAAGGAAAGGAGGAATATTGAGCTTGAAAGCATTATCACCCACAACCTCGGTGATGGTGTATGTCCCATAACGGAGTGGGAAAATCTTCTGATGGGGTCATGTGAGGCGCTCTTTCTACAAGTGCAACCAAACTTTGTTGCCCACCTGAAACTTATGTGGCACCTGATGTTGATCATGGTGTTTCTTGTACTTGTCATTGGACTTTTGTAGGATATCTTGAACCTATTGGCACATGTGTTGGATCTGCTCAATGAAACAGGTGGCTTTGTCAACTTGAGTTGGAGCAGGAGATGAGTCGACCGAGGTGACCGCAAGGGGTAGTGCAACATCTATGAGACCCAATGGTTGGAATCCCAACCCCACCTGAAAGGGGTTGGGATATGCACGATCATTCGATTTATGACCTCGGCTTGGAAATCTATCTGGGGGTGGAAGGTTGTGGATTTGGTGAGCTTGGTGTCCAACAGTGACCAGATGCTTGACCAGAATGTGATGAGAAATCGACTGTCCCGATCTGAGACAATGGTTTGTGGGATTCCAAAATGTACCTAGACTCATTTAAAGAAGAGCTTGGCAGTGGCCTCTGTTGTGATGCTCTTCTTGTAGGCGACCGTAATCGTCATTTTAGAAAAGTGATCCACAACCACAAAAACACTGTCATTTCCCTGCTTGGTGGACGAGAGACCCGACATGTAGTCCATTGAGATGGATTCCCATGGCCTGTCAAGGGTAGCAAAAGGGGTGTACATGCCCTATTTATTAGTGGTTGGTTTAGCAATTGTGCAGGCAGTGCAGGACATGATATACTTGTTGACCTTATGTCGAAGTTTCGACCAGTAGAAATGTTTCTGCAATATTGCCATTGTCTTTTCGACATCGGAGTGTCCTGCCACCCGACTGTAGTGGGATTCTCATATCAGCTTCACTCACTCACTTGATGGAATGCAGATATGGACCAGACGACACAAGAGCCCGTCTTGAAGATGGAAATTAATGACAATTGTGTTTGCACCCAACATTTGGTAGGTGGTGGCGAAGTCTGGGTCTATCTAAAAGAGTTGGGGCCATATAGAGGTCTCATGGTCACAAGAGTCTAGCACCATGGTGAGTGTTGCGACTGGTTGTCTCCTGAGGCAATCAACGACGCGGTTGGTGCTTCCCGTTTTATACTTGATGTTGAGGTGGAATTGTTGTAAGTATGTGGACCACTTCTGATGGCGGTCATTATGTAATTTTCCTTGTGTCTGCATGAATTGCAGTGGCTCATGATCAATTTAGATGACTGTATCCTTCCCAAGAATGTAATATCTCCACTGGCATAAGGCTTGCACAATGGAGTACATTTCTTTCTCGTAGGTAGGGTACTTTCTGACAACATCTAATAGTGTCTCACTATGATAGGCCACAGGGTGGCTGTGCTAAGTGAGAACGACACCCACAACATAGTCTGAAGTATATGTCTCGATCCCATAGGGATCTTGTAGGTCCGGTAGTGAAAGTATTGGGGTTGAGAATAAGCCCTGCTTCAAATCATCAAACACTTGTTTTTCGAACCAGACCCACACAAATTTTGCCTTACCACCACCCCTAGTTACTTGGATGAGGGCCCATGTAATATGGGAGAATCCCAACACGAACCTGCGGTAGAAATTGGCAATGCCTAAGAAACTCTGAAGCTCAATGAGTGTGGTTGGGGTTGGCCAGTCACGGATGACTTGGATTTTGGCTAGATCCACATGTACGCCATGATGGTCAACGATGTAGCCTAAGTAATGAACCCTGTCCATGACGAAGGGGCATTTTTCCAAGTTGGCGTAGAGTTGGTGCGGCCGTAGGGTATGTAGAACCTATTCAATACGTTGCAAGTGTTTTGCCCAAGTCTTGTTGCAAATGAGGATGTCATCTAGACACACCACTACAAAAGTATTGGTGAATGGTTGCAGGATATCTTCCATCATCCTCATGAAAGTGGTTGGAGCATTTTTCAAACCAAAGGGCATGACCAACCATTCAAAAATACCTTCCTTTGACTTGAATATGGTCTTCCATACATCTTTCTGTTCTATCGGGACCTGGTGGTAGCCATAATTTAGATCAATCTTACTGAAGTATTGGGCCCTCGTGAGTTGATCGAGGAGGTTGTCGATTCGGGGAATCGGGTACCGGTTTTTGACTATGATTTTATTCAAGGCCCGGTAATCAATGCAAAGTCGACAGGTTCCATTTTTCTTCTGTACCAGCACAATTGGGCTCCCGCAAGGTGACGAGATGGGATAGATGTGCCCCTTGTGGAGCAATTCTTGGATCAACCGCTTGATCTCCTCATTCTCTAACAGAGAGCGGTGGTAGAATGGACCATTGGGCAACGATGGGGTGCTTGACTTGACAGTGCAGAGGTACCTCGGTAGGTGAGGAGAAAATATATGAGTATTCTTCCACAACCTTATCCACTTGCTTCTGATATGTGGATAGGTCAACTGCGAAGACCCTGGATGTGGCTACGATCTTTTGCTCATTCTGAGAGTGAATCACGAAGAAGACAAATTTCCTTGTCTGAGAGATGACCTTTCTACATTGCTTGGCAAAGATCAAGGAAATAGCACTGGGTGGGACTGCCTTGAGTATCCCATACAATTTCTTGTTCAAAGTAATAATAACACTGCGACGCTTAGACTCATATACAACATGACGTTTCCATAAATATGGTTGGCCTAAAAGAACATTACAAACTTCAAGAGGAGAAACATCACACAATACCTTGTCTTTTAAGGGCTTGATGTTGTATGACAAGTGACATTATTGGCTGACACAAATGTCGCTTCCTTGGAGGAGCCATCTAATTGTCTAGGGTTGCGGGTGTGGCATTGTCGACAGGGCAAGTCCTTGACAACCTCTACTGAGATGAGGTTCTTTTGGCTACCTCTATCAACGATGAAGTGCAACAGGGTACCCTTCACCCGCATCTATGAATGAAAAATGTTCTCACCTTCCTCTATCTCATCTGGTTCACCGGGTTAGAGCTTGGTGGTAGAAATGATAGCACTGGGTTCTGCGTCTATGATTCGTCTCCCCCTTTCTGGTTCTAACTCAGAGTCGTAACCCGCATCTGATTCAGAGGCTTTCACGTCATCCACCAGCGATTGCTTCGAGCGAAAATCAACAGTGTTATGCCAGGAGCTCTTATGGAAGTCACACCACTTCCTGATATCTTTCTTTGTCTTTCTGGTGTCCTTCTTTGCTTGCGGCCTGTACTAGTTTTCTTGAGGTTGTCCGTCTTTGCTCTATCCTTTTTTCTGCAGGTTGGGGCCGCCCTTTCCTAGCTTTTGTTGTGAGGGGTTCCCAGGCCCAAATTGTCGCGTCTTTTGTTTGAGCTTCTGCTCGATTTTGATGGCATATCGGTAGGCCGCACCCAATGATGAGATGTCCAGAAACTCCATTTCGGCCTGGATTTATCTATGTAGACCACCGCGATACTTGAGCACTAGATGTCGCTCACAATCTTTGATACCCAACTTGGTGCGCAAGGTATGGAAGATATTTGTGAACTTAGACACCACTTGGTCTCTTTCCTTCCGTGGCGTGGTCCATTTTGTGTACATGTCATCATAACTTCCAACATGGTAATATTGTTCCTTAATATCATCCTTGAAGGACTCCCAGGTGACTGCGACTGTAAAAAATGAGGGTTACTCTATTTCCTTTTGCTCACAGAAAGTTTCCCACCAAT
>ML777918.1:550997-565561 GCA_009831015.1 Picea engelmannii
TGTGACCATTCATTGCTTTAAAAAACAAAAAATATATCTTTGCAAAAATTAGAATAAGGAATTTGTCTACTATAATAATTTCATAGCCAAGGTGTATGAGAGAAATTAATTGTATGCCCATCTTGAAAGATGAGGATAATCCAAATCCAACCCAATACCTCTTTTGAAAAGCTATTAATGACATTGTCCTTGTCTTTGTATTTAAAAAATCATATTAGACAACATTAGTAATGTTTATATTCGTATTTAAAAAATCATATTAGACAACATTAGTAATGTTTATATTCATAAATATAGAATCCATTTTGTTTCAAAAATATTAATTAATTTATTAATTTTGAAGTATATATTAATGATAAATATTTTTTAATTACGGTCTCTCCAACCCCAATCCTAAATGACAACTCAAAGTTTCTATTAAAAATATATTATTAATTGATAGTACTCTAAACTTTCTTAAAAAAAGTTGTCATTAAATCAATCAATCATATAAGTTGTCATTAAATCAATCAATCATATAACCATTGTAATTAATAAAAAATGTCACTATACACACAAAAAAATACTCTATGTCCCATATGTCCTTGTTTTGCTAATTATATATTTTGTCATCTTGTTACACAACAAACAAAATGGTATAACCAATGTAATTAATAAAAAATGTCACTATACACACAAAAAAATACTATATGTCCTTGTTTTGCTAATTATATATTTTGTCATCTTGTTATACAACAAACAAAATGGTATGTTCATGTTGTTGAGTTTTTTTGGAATTAAATTGGGTGTGAGATTATTATTTGTTCAACATTTCAAGTAGATATTCCATCTATTATCAAGGACACAGAAAGCCAAAAGTGATAATAGAAAAGAGTTTAGTTTGGGAGTATATACAGTGGAGAAAATGAATAAATGGGAAAAAACGATATTTTCAAATGACCATTTGTGAAAAATGAATAAATTAATCAATTAGTCGTTAAGAGAAAAATAAAAAATCTGATGGGATGAAACAATGAGAGGAAGATAAAATAATTTTAGGAGTTAAATGAAAAAAACGGGAAATTTAATGATAAAAGAAGAAAATAGAGAGATTGAAATGCCGAGGGGGGGGGGATGGGGTTTGAGAGTAAATTGAGAGGGGGGGAATGTAATAATTTTAATAATAGAAAGAGGGGATAAACATAAACAATAAAATCAAGGGGGAGGAACAAAATTAATTTAAAAGTTGTGAAAGAATATATTAATGACAAAATTATTATTATATTATTTTTTAGTTACTTAAAGGTGGATGAGGGGTGTTGAGGATTGGCTAAGCTTGTAGCCATCTTCACGATTAAAATTATTCAAGTGTTTTCAATTTCTAGCGCTTCACGAATGATTCGAGATGAATAAGAGGGAGTTGAAACAAGAATTTTGGTTTTGTCAATGATCTGTAAACTGCCATGGATATTCCATTGGAACAATTTGTCACAACATATCTAACAAAATACTGAAATCTTTACTATTAAGGTTAATTTTCCTCTCGGTCTCCAAAATATTTAGTTATTGATTTTATGCTTATGCATGAAATAGATAAAATGTGGAAAATAGAGAATAATAAAAATACATTCACACCATCCACAAATAAACACAAGATATGACCTAGGAAACCCAATACGGGAGAAAAACCAACTATAAGGTGAGGTTGCTATGCTCTCTTTTCTCTGGTATAATAACGATGCACGTACAAAGAAAGAGACACTCTCTGAGGAGTTTCCTTTGACCTGTCGCTTGTATGGCCACTACACAATCTTTCCTCCTCTATTATGCTCACATAATACCACTCTCAGATGTTTTGCTCAACTATGGAACAAGATACAATGCAAAAGAATGGAACCCGTTCTCCTCCTAGTGGCCCAGTATTTAACATAGCTCAATAGCCATCTAGGGTTAGGTTTTTGACTTCCTCAACCCTCAATTGTGATAGGGTTTTGAACCTTCTAGAATATTCTTGAAATTACATACGTGACTAGCCCCATATGCATGAGTAACAAGGACTGACATGGCATCCTCTTGTACCATGGTGGCCAACACTGTAGGTCAACTCGTGGGAGGCGTGACTTTTGCATACGAGCTCTGATTGATGCACGGTCTGCACCGTTGGAAAGGTCTTGGAGTACAAAAAACCATCAAGGGGGTATGTAACAATGTCGGATGTGAGAACCCCAAAAAACATCATTTAATGCCTCAAAATGGCTCCAAAAGCTTTTGGACCTTAATTTTTCAAATTGGGACCTGCCACTAAAATGGCCCTGCAAGATGATTCCTCCAATTTTTCCACTCTAAAAGCATTTAGGGAGGCTTTTGGTCCCCAAAAGATTTACTAAATGAGGTGAGGAAAATTTTCCTCTACCTTCTCCTTGGAGTACAACTTTGCTTTCTCTGGAAGTTGTCATTTCAACCTAATCTGCCAAAGGTCATGCTACCCATGTCTTGTAGTTCTGGACCACTTCTACAAAACTGTCATCTACAAACTCTATCTGAGCATCTGGTGATAAGTCCTCAATGGAAGGTAGGACTTGCTCCTCCTCCCGATCCAACATTGAGGGACCATAGAGTTTGAGATTCTCCACGTTCACTACTGAGTAAATGTGCATGTATGGCGGTAGACTGAGTTTGTAGGTGTTATCCCCCACTTTTTCCAATACCTCAAAAGGACCATACAACATAGCCTTGATCTCCTTACCAAGACCGTGTAGTATTTCCTTATTTAGCCGTAATCATACTCTATCTCCCACCCTAAATGTTCTCTATGTTTTGTGCCAATCATGTCTAGCCTTATACTTTGCTTGTGAGTTCCTTAGTGTCTCATGTACTTGCAAATGGATCTGTCCAATCTTCTCAACAATTTTTTCTACCTTTGATGCATCTCTTATGAGGTCCTCCCTCACTCCTCCTTGTTGTCCATATACAACATTTAAGGGTGAAGGTGGAAAATACCCAAAGCAAGTTTATCAACTTAGGTGAGATTTGCCTACAACTGGTGCATTTTCAAAGTCTCTAACACCTGTATAAGATGTGAGATGTGCTCTTTCCAGGTAGCGCTATAAACCAATATATCATCCAAATAAACAATAACAAATGAATCTAGACGAGGTCATAAGACATCATACATTAGTCTCATAAATGTAGCTAGTGCATTGCATAAACCGAATGGCATAACCAACCACTCATACAAACCTTGCATTGTCTTGAAGGCGATCTTCCAGGTGTCTTCTTCTTTTACTTGTACTTGGTGATATCGTGATTTCAAATCCAACTTAGTGAAGTACTTGGCATGCTACAACTGGTCCAATAGATCATCAATCCTTGGCAAAGGGTACCAATTCTTCAATGTAATATGGTTTAGTGCCCTGTAATCGATACCCATTCTCCAAGTCACATCCTTCTTGGCTACCATTATGATGGGTGACCCGCAAGGTGAGGTACTTGGTCGAATCACTCCATGATCAAACAAATATTGCAATTGCTTCTTCACTTCATTCACTTCTATAACAAATTGTCTATACAACCCAATACTCTACAATGGGGAGTATGGAAATAGCTGTATTTTGTGCTCCACATCCCTCTTGGGTGGTATCCCTCTAGGCTGCTTGAACACTCCTCTGTATTCCTATAGAAAATCCTCCAATTGATGTTTTTATTCATCAATACATCCCTCCAGGGATGCCTTTACTCTTATTGACTCATCAACAAACCGATTTTCTCTTAAGGAAAGCAAAATATATTTCTTACTAGATCTAATCAAATTCTTGGCTTGGTTGGCACTTACTAGTGAGATCTTTGACTTACCTTAGGACTTTCCATCCTTGATCAATAGGTACTGGTTGGATCTCTACATGAATATTTCATCCCTCATATACATGTAGGGGCTTCCAAACACTACTCAACATACACCAAGGGGTACTACATCGAATTCCACTTCATCAAAATCAACACTTACAACAAATTCAATCTTACACTATTTCATTACCTTTATCTTTGCATCCTTCTTTACCCAACCCAATGGATAGGGGCTAAGAGGATTGTGAATCTCCAATCCAATCTTTCTAGCCAAATTTGTTGCTATGACATTATCCTATGATCCCGAGTCGAATGGAGCATTTATAATGGTCTTCTTGACCTAAATCTTGATGTGGAAGAGCTTGGTCATCTCCTTCTCTTCCTAGTGATGTAGGCTACTTAGATTCACCTCCTTCTGCACATATGTGTAGAAAATATTTTCATCTACATATGAACTACTTTCAACCTGATTGCTACAATCTGTGGCTAGAAGGTTCCTTTTCTTTCCGTCCTTCTTCGGTTCTTCAAGTTCAACTTTGGATGTAGTTTCCACATTTTTCCTCAGTGTGGCCATCAATGTTGCAAATATTGAAATGGTTGTTGGGATGTTTACTCTGATGTGCAGTGGTTGTTGTCTTCTTATCTTTTCCCCCTTTCCACTTCTTCTTCCCTCCTCGAAAGCTTTCTGGTGCTCTTTCTGCTTCAAACCACTTGGATGCCCTTTCTTTTGGCTTATGGTTTCTAGGTGTTGTGCATGTACACACACATCATCCACTATCCTTAGCTTGAAGAGCATCACTTGATTTCATAGATGTCTTTGTAAACCCCCTAGATACTTCAGGAGTACATCTGGGTTATTGGGAGAGATACCCAACATGATAGCCATCTTTTTGAACTCAATGGTGTACTCTTGTACACTCTACCCTTGTCTCTACCTGAAGTAGTGCTACCAGATCCATTGGTCCTATACATACATGATAGGGTAGAATTGGGAATTGATAAGGGTTTTGAATTCCTCCCACCTAGTTACTAGGGGATCACCCTCCAACCTAAGTGTTTCTGTGTGGCTTGACCACCAGGTTAAGGCATGGCCCTCTAACTTCAATCTAGCAAATGAAATATTCTTCCCTTCATATATATGGTGAACACTAAAATAAACTTCTAGTTTTTGCAACCAATTATTCAGTTTTAATGCATCGATCTCACCTTGGTATGGCTTTGCTTCCATCTTGAATAGGGACTGTGAAGGGTTCACGACACTTGAACTTAATTGCTCTTTCTCAGATTCTTTCCACGACTCCTTTCCTGAGTCTTCCTGATCTCCTGACTTCCCCTCCGATCCAATATCTAATTTAGAGCCTCCATCATCTTCGAACAGTCTGAGCTTACTTGCTAGTGCTGCCATGAGGAGGTTCATATTGCGGCTGATGTCGACAACTTGTACTTCCAACTGCTCAAATATCTCTTTTGCTGGATCTTGAGGGTATTATGAACAAACTCGTCTACCATGGCTAGGGTTTCTACAACTTTTCCTTAAGTTGATTCTTGGATCCTACAACTTCCCACAAATACCCAAAATAAAAACTTGCTCTAATACGAATATGATCTGTAAACTGTCATGAATATTCCACTAGAACAGTTCGTCATAACAAATCAAATAAAATACTAAAATATTTACTATTGAGGTTAATTTTCCTTTAGATCTCCAGAATATTTAGTTACATATTTTCTTCTTATACATGAAATAGATAAAATTTGAAAAATACAGAACAATAAAAATACATTCACACCATCCATAAATAAACACAAGATATCACCTGGGAAACACAATACGGGAGAAAACTCCACTAGAAGGTGAGGTTGCTCTACTCTCTTTTCTTTGGTATAGAAATGATGCAAGTACAAAGAAAAAGGCACTCTCTTAGGAGTTTCTTTTTACCCGTGGCATGTATGGCTACTACAAATTCTCTAATACTATGTTATTGATCCGAAATGATATTTTAAAGACTTTGGTTAAGTATTTTGCATGAGTTGATTCACCATTTAGAAATCAAAGAGAAGAAGAAGATTTAATGAAAGAATGTTGCAGCCATCATAAATAATGCAAAACAAAGAATGAGCATTAAGAACAACAAACCATAACGCCAAAAATTGTTAAGGGAGTTTGGCAAAGTTGCATACGTCTATGCGCCTTTGTCTCAATGGAGGAGGCTTTATTTAATATTCAATGCTTCAAAAGTACATCAAAATTACATCAATTTCTTCTATGACTGACACAACAATGTTTTTCTTTGTCTTAGGAACTCAACGCAACAGATGGCACTAAAAAAGGTGGAGTAGAACTCCCATAAATGGCCTCCAAAGCTCCGCTACTCTTCTAGCTTCCCTGCATAAAAATGGCTTACTCTCTACAACTTGGCCTCATTCTGCTGTTATGAACCTCTCATGGCTATAAAAAGACCTAGTTTATATAGAATTTGAGTTGGGGGTCACATCCCAACTTCCTCTCAAGATCTGGCCTCAATCTGGGCCCCAGATCCTAAAAAAAGGCAAAAATCCATTAAAATCAGGCCCGTTTTAATTAAAAATCCATTTATAAAGTTAAAAAACCTAGTTTTTCCAAATATTGGGTCGGGCCCCTTTTCTCCAGGCCCCTGTTCAAATGAAGGGCCATGTGGGCATGCTCTAGGCACTCGCTCCCTTGTCCTCCGCCCTGGTCCATGCTCCTGGTCACGTGGTAGGCCATGTGGTCGCTCTCTAAGTGGGTAGGCTTGATCCTCGCCCCCCTGGTCTAGTGCCTTGGTCGACGGGCTAGCCCCTGTCGACCGGGGCTTATCCCCATAATCTGCGCAAATATCACAACAAAACTAACTTTGGAGGCATGCATAACAAGTCTCGCCTTGTAGCTCCCCCGATTGCATCCTTTATGGTTAGTTTGTTGCCTATGTCGAAGGTCGAGGGTTCAAAACAACCGCAGTGCAACAAATTTTGACCCAGGCCTTATTGGCCCAATCCGAGGTGCCACATGGCACCCTGTGATTGGGCCATGTGTCACCTCATTATTGGACCGTACACCTAGTCAGTGCATAGTCACCCTCTCTAGTAAGCTTGTTGAGTCAACATTGTATGCCACGTGTCCAACCCGGAGCGTGCCAACTGTTTCCATGCCACTTCTAGCCTGTCAATCCATACTGCCACATGTCGAATTGTCACTGGGCCACATGATCGTATGGATTTCCATGTGTCAATATGTACAATCCAATCACCTGCCACATAAGCACCTGAAAACGGCAAATCCACCTGACACGTGTCATCCCTTGGTGTTGTCATGTCAACATGATGATGTCATCATGAGATCATGTTGATGTCATCTATCTTGTCATGCTGACGTCAATGGTATACACTGTTGATTTTAACTTTTTTTTGCCTGTTTGGGAAAAACTTCAGATCACAATATCTTCACCATACAGAGTCTATTTTCGAAAAAGAATATATTGTTGGAATCAACACGACGAGCACTACGCAATGGCACTAGTTCCGTTTGAATACAATAACTTGAATTTTTGGCCTTTTTGGATGCATTTGGATCACACCTTCCCACTGAGACCTTTTGGTCCTCCAAAGGATATTAACCAGACATCAAGTGCGGGATAGGCCTCCCCACTTGTCCTTTGTATATCAAATCTATCCTATGCACTTGTAGCATCATTGTCAATTGCAAAACAACCATTATAACTGAAGACATATTGTTAGCCATCTTCATTCATTCACATCCTTCTGAATTCACTAATATCGTGGTAGAAAACATTAGCAGTGATAACAATATCAGAAATATGACCGAAAATGAACCAACATGTTTGTTCTTCTTTATAAGTCTGCACGACAAAAACTCCTCTTGAAGCAAAGTATGGTTAGTCCACATGCTACGACCATTTCACTTTCTTACTTAAGATCAATTGGTACAATTATAGGTGTATTTCTTGCATAAGTTACCTTCTTTAATTGTTCCATTGTTAGAAGAGATTGATTCCCTTTGATATGATGAGCATGCACAACATATTTTGTCCTTTCTTTAGTTAAGTGATATTGGTTATGTTCCCTGAAGAAGATTGCTTTGCGATCATATAAATAAGGGCTACCTAAGACCATTTCACTTGCTTCTAGCGGTAGCACATCACATATTACTTTATCCACAAACTTTGATGTAATTGCAAACTTTACGATACATTGCTTTGTTATGGGCAATTTGTGATTTTTGCTTATCCAATTTAGTGAATAGGGTTTTTGATGCATCTTAGTTTTTAATCTCAATTGCTTAACCACTTCTTCTGAAGTTAAGTTGGCTTGAGATCCGCTATCTAACAGAGTGCTTATCTTCGTATGTTTTATAATGACCCTTATATGAAACAATTTACTTCTAAATCATAACCATCGCCAATTTTACCTGACAAACCAACCGCTGTGATTTCAGTCTCATCACCTAAATCTGACCCCAAGTCTATTGGATGTGTTTTTTCTACAACTTTTTGCTTTCCCTTCTTTTCCTTGAACCATTTTGGTCTCTTCTCTGGGTGCAATTGCCAACAATGCTCATCATCATGCCCTTATTTCTTGCAATGCTTGCAAGAGATCTTCTCTTCCCTCATTGCCGTTGAGTTTGGTTTATTCACATTCCCTTTGCCTTTGCCTTCTTTCTTTGAAGATGATTCCCCTAGTACACCAACTCTAGTTTTCCTTGCTTCAATATACGTTGCTTCAATAGAAACCTAATCAATATTAGTAGGTCCAAACATAAATATTGTATTACGAATATGTGTAGGCAAACGTCCTATATACTTCATAAGAGTTTCATGTGTATGTAATGGAATATTTAACATCAAATCCATCTTACGAAATCCATCTGTGTATTCTCGCAACGATTGTTCTTTTCTTAATTTAAGACCTTTCCATTCAATTAAAGCCTTCTATACCCCAAATGATAGAATTGTTTTCTAAGTGCAAAAATAAAATCTTTCCATGATGGGAATACATTACCAATTTGTTGAGTACCATGTTGCAACTTACTCTGACACCAGATGAGTGTTGTGCTTGAAAGACAAGGCGATGCCAATTTGATATTGGTTGCCCCATCATTGATTTGTTGCACACTGAAATATACCTCCATCTGTCTGACCCAATTATCAAGCTTCTCAACATTGACTTCTCTATTATACATGGGAAACTTGAATTTCACATCAAGTTTAAGTAATGACATGTCAGGCTTATGTTTATGAGAATGTTTTCTTGTAGAAGTATGATTTGAACTTGTACTTGAAGAAGAAGAAGAAGATGGAGATGAAGGAGGTGAAGGAGGGGGTTTTGGAGGGTCCTCTCCTTCTTCACTTTTGTCTTGCTTTGAAGATTCCCCTTGAACAAGTCTCTTCCGTTCCAAGTAATCATCATACAACACTTTTACCATCTCCAACATGGCAAAGAAAGTTCTTTGAAACCCTTTTTTCGTTTTGAGAAAGTCCTCCTTCTGATGCCATCTTCTCACTTTGGTATGTCCTCTTTCTTGATCCAATCTCAGGATCTCCTTCTACAAGCACTCCTTCACCACGACTTAGCTTTTCTCTCATAATCATGCATACTAAAAAACAACCAAATGTCAACCTGCTCTGGTATCACTTGATCCAAAATGATCTTTTAAAGACTTTGGTTAAGTATTTTGCATGAGTTGATTTACCATTTAGAAATTAAAGAGAAGAGGTTTAACGAAAGAATGTTGCAACCATAATAAATAATGCATAACAAATAATGATAATTAAGAACAACAAACCATAATGCCAAAACTTGTTACGAAGTTCGACAAAGTTTCCTATGTCTTCAGGCCTTTGTCTAAGTGGGGGAGGCCTTCTTATTAATCTTCAATGCTTCAAAAGTACATCATAATTACATCAATTTTTTCTTTTAATAACACCACAATCTTCTTCTCTATCTTAGGAACTCAATGCAATAGACAACACTGAAAAAGGTGGAGTAAAACTCCCAAAAATGGCCTCCAAAGCTTCGTTACTTTTATGTCTTCCCTGCATAAAAATGGCTTACTCTCTACAACTTGGAATCATTATCTTGTTCTGAACCTATCATGGCTGTAAAAAGATTCGGTTTATGTATAATTTTAGTTGGGGGTCACATCCCAACTTCCTTCCAAGATCTGGCCTCAATCTGGCCTCCAGATCCTCAAAAAAGGGCAAAAATCCATTAAAATCAGGCCTGAATTAATTAAAAATCCATTTATAAAGTTTTAAAACCCACTTTTTCCAAATATTGTGTTGTGACCCTTTTCTCCAGGTCCCTGGTCAAATGGAGGGCCATGTGGCCACACATTATGTGCCTGCACCCTTGTCCTCTGCCCTGGTCCATGCTCCTGGTCACGTGGTAGGCCATGTGGCCATGCTCTAAGTGGGAAGGCTTGATCCTCAGCCCCTTGGTCTAGTGCCTTGGTCGATGGGCTAGCCCCTATTGACCGGGGCATATCCTATAATCTGTGCCAATATCACAACAAAACTAACTTTGGAGGCATGCATAACAAGTCCCGCCTTGTAGATAGCCCGATCGCGTCCTTTGTGGTTAGTTCGTTGCCTATGCCGAAGGTCGGGTGTTGGAAACTGCCGGAGTCCAAAAAAGTTTGATCTAGGATTTATTGGCCTGATCCAACATACCACATGGCACCCTATGATTGGGCCACATGTCACCTCATGATTTGACCGTACACCCAGTCAATGCATAGTCACCCTGTTTAGTCAGCAGTCCAGTCAGCTTGCCGAGTCAGCACCATACGCCATGTGTCCAACCCAGAGCCTACCATCTGTCGCCACATCACTGCCAGCTTATTGATCCATACTGCCACATGTCGAACTGTCACTGGGCCACATCATCGTATTGGCTACCACATGTTAGTCCGTACAGTTCAATCACTTGCCACATCAGCACCCGAAAATGCCAGATTTGCTTGACACGTGTCAACCCCTGATGTTGTCACATCAACATGTTGATGTCATCATGACATCATGTTGACATCATTTTCCCTGTTATGCTGACATACTATTGATGTTAGCAATACAGGCCGTTGACCTTGACTTTGACTTTTTTTTGCATGTTTGGGAAAAAAGTCAGATCGCGATATCTTCGCTATACAGAGTCCATTTTCGAAAAACAATATACCGTTGAAATCAACATGATGAGCACTATGTGTTGGCGCTAGTTTCATCCGAATCTGAGAACTTTTTTTTTTGGCCTTTTTGGATCAATTATGCGCACACAATACAACTTTTAGATGTTCTGCTAAGCTATGGAACAAGATACAATACAAAAGATTGGAGCCCCTTCTCCTCCTAGTGGCTTGGTATTTAACATAGCCCAATAGACATCTAGGGGTAAGTTTTTGACTTCATAGGGTTTTGAGTCTTCTAGAATATTCTTGAAATTACATATATGGTAGCCCCATATGCATGAGTAGGGTTGACATGTCATCCTCTCGTACCATGGTGGTAAACACAATATGTCAACTTGCGGGAGGCATCAATTTTGCATATGAGCTTCAATTTGTGCATAGTTTGCATCGTTGGAAAGGTCTGAGTGTGTAGAACACCGTCAAGGGGGTGTATCTATGTTCTAGACACAGAAACCCCCAAAAATGTTGTTTAATGCCTCAAAATGGCTCCTGAAGGTTTCAGACCTCAATTTTCCAAGCTGGGACCTACCACTAAAATGGGCCTATAAGATTATTCCTCTAATTTTTCCACTCTAAAAGCATCGAGATAGATGACAATGATCTAATCTGGATCAATAAAAGCAGATAATATGTTTAGAATTATGGGACTGCTAAACAATAGTTGATTTTGAGATGTGGTTATGGGAAGTGTCTGCTATATGCTCCTTAAGATGAGGTTTGAATGATCTTCTAGTTTGGCCAATGTATGAATTGTCACAGAAACAGGGGATTTGGTAAATTCCTTGGTCAAGAATGGGGTCTAATTTATCCTTGGCAGTTCTGAACAACTACTCAAGGATTTTATAAGGTTTAAAAAGTGTTTTGATATTCTTTTTGACTAATTTTTTTGAGATATGATCACTAGTGCCTTGGATGTAGGGAGGTGAAATGTGACCAATTGGGGGAGAGTTGAAGGAGAAGATTTTTTGGATTTAAAATGGAGGGCTAAGTGACAATATTTTTTAATTTAAGGGATAATGTAACCATTAGTTATGAGGGCCTTAATAGGATGGACAAATAATAATCTCTCACACAGTTTAATTCCAGAAAAATTCAACATAATGATGAATACCGTGAAAGCTTACACACTCTAATAATATGTTCATGTTATAATCATCAACTTCCTCTTTGCAATTACTAGGAGATAACCCAAATATCTGGTGGTACAAAAATATTTCGAAAATAAGGGATCCTTTAAAAGGTATATTGTTCTTTTGGCTTGTGTTAAAGGGGAAAGTCTTGACTTCAAATAGGTTGCAACTTCGGAATAAACAAGGGCCGAAACTATGCTACCTATGTAAAAGGCATGATGAATCAACCTTTAATTTATTTCTGGACTGTCCTTATTCTCGTCAAGTTTGGTTATGTAAGGTATCAGATAATATTATGCAGAGCAAAAATGCGATTGTTATGACAATTGTTAGCAGAAAGAGCAAAATAGAGCTCGCACAATGATATAATTGATTCCATAAATGTTACCTTTATTATCTCTATAGCCAAGTTCACTCGCTTCTTCGAGGGGAAACCTCTAGCAGAGCAGAGATCAAGCACAAAATGATTCTCAAGAAAAAACTTTTCCATGCTTTCTATCACTATTTATACTATTTCTGTCTTTTAAAGAACATTTTAGAGGAAGAATTTTGTATAGGCGGAACCTTCTATTAAGTCTTCTTACATTGGACATGTTCACATTATTACATAATCCTTATTTACTAATGTCGACGTTTATTACATAACAAAACATATTATTCTATCTACTTGAGGGGTTAGGGTGGTTAGGACCTGCTATCCCCATTTTGTGGATAACTAAGGAGATTATGTCGCGAGGCCCTCGAGTTGTAGATATGAAGTGTCGAGAGACTTCATGACCAACAATGTCCACTTGATGCAAATGGAGACCCTTCTCACCACCACACAGGTCATGATTTCAAGTATGGCATCCACCACACTCGTTGGCTTCCAGAAGGAAACGGGCCTTGCTCCATGAGGTAAGAGTCATATATTATGGTGAGTGTCATTTCAATATTTTAGGCATTTGAGTATGTTGTATCTTAAACTGCTTTAGATTTCATGACATATGCTTGGACATTATTCCTTTTTCCAGGCTTCACCTTGGTGGTTGACATTGTTCCCTAGTAAGTGGTCTTCCTTAGGGATGGGTTTGTTACCAGGAACTCCATTGAAAATCCATCATACAGTTCCCGACCATACTTACCACTTTTCATCACTTAAAACTCCCCATCTCCTTATCTCTTGGGACTTTAGGGTGTATTGACCCAAGAAGGAGTTGTCCCTCATTCTATGGGAAGAAGGGTCTGGAGGCCCAGAGGGATTACTGTTGGGTAAAACATAAAAGCCTATATACAAACCTTCTAGATGCTTCACCCAGGGATTCCCCAAGAAAGCAATGAAACACTTATCTGTTAGAAAAGGGGGACCCACAAGAATAATGATTAAGAATGCTTAAATCGTTAGTTGGAGGATAGGAGGTCTCATCACGAGCTGACCTATCATGATCATGGATATTTAGTGGTATGACATTACCATCTTGTGGTCACCAAGCTAGGGTAATGGCTCTCTGTTGCATGGCTCAGAGAAAGGGGGTCTCATCACAAGCCAACTTTCTCATTTCCACTAGGTATTTGTGAGTGGCACTGTCATTATCTGGACATCACGCCAAGGAAGTGGCCTTCAATTTTTCCCTAAAGTTTGAAAGAAACAAAGAATGGAAAAATGACGGGCTCGAAAAAATTGCATTGTGATGCAGGATATTCTCCAACTCAGCAAGTATGGAGCCAACGCATGTGTTTTTAAGCACATGACAGATAAGCTTGATAACTTTTTGAATTTTCATTAAAGATGAAGCGCCATATCCTTCAAGGAAACATTTATGAAGGAGCGCCTGTTGTATTGTATCAGACCTCAAGCCTTACGCTCTTTTCTGAATTAGATAGGAGACAGTTATTAGATTTAATGTAGGTAGATAGATGTTTAAGTCTAGATTAGACAGTTTTAGAGTATGAGAGGGAAAACGGATATAGACACCCTCACTTGTACATTGTAACATAATCCAGAATCATATTCATTCAGGAGCAAGAGGAGAGAGCAAGCAAAGAATTTGCGAAGAACACCCATGTACATATGTTTTTGAATTAATAGAAGAGAGTCTTTGATTCAATTTCATGGTTGGTGTTGTTTCTCTGTGTATGTTGTTTATGCGCTCATGAATGTTTGTTTTCTGGTCATGCATTTGTTTTGAATATGTTGTGCTTAAGATTTCAGAGGTTTAACTGAAGTCTGAGAGAGGAGAGAATGAGTTTCAATCGTTTCTCTGCCCGAGCCAGGAGATTCCTGCATAGAGTGCAGTTGAATTCATCCACATAGAGTGCGTTGATGAGGCTCGACAGTTAAACCCTTATTCTCATTCACCCAGAAGTTGGTTTGGGTTGGTAGAGTCGTGCAGGAGAAGTGCAGGCTGAACTTGAAG
>ML777918.1:588500-601578 GCA_009831015.1 Picea engelmannii
TGTAAATCTAGATTCTCAGTGAGATTTTCATATGTTTGAGCGCTTCGGTTACTCATCTTCTTGCACTTCAAGGAAAGAGATTTTAATCTATCAACTGCGTCGCGGGAAGTTGCCTCCCTTTGGTCTCGTACATCTTGAGGGGTCTTGGGCACAGTGTGGAGCTCCAAGTCGACTATGCGTTGCTGGAGCTACTGGATTATGTCTTCGAGTTGTGCCACTTGCTGTGGAACTCATTCTTTGGCCTTTACTTCAATCACTGCCACAGAGCGAAGTGCTATGTGGACCATCTCCCATACTTCGAGTTGCTCTACGAGCAACTGTTCCTTTTCTTTATGCAGCTGGGATTTTTCTTCATTGAACCTCTCTTGTAGAGTAAGCTTCTCGCGTTCGGCAATACTACACTGCTCTAGAAGGTCTTCCTGTGCTTGCGCCAAAGCTTGGGTGGCTTGTGCTATCTCCTCTTATGCTCATTGAAGGTGATCTTCAACTGTATTAGCAATCCGGTGGAGTTGAGCTGGCTCATCTCCTATTTTTGGTGTTCCTGCTGATAGAGGCGCAGTAGAACCTGCGCGACTAGACTGTAGTGCCTACTGTACTTCTTGAAGTTGAACCCTGATTCGACTGAACAACTCCTCCTACTTAGCTTCCTGCTTCTCTGCTATCTCCAGTGAAGCATCGTTCAATGCTATGACAATGAGGTCGAAGTCATCTGAGGTGAGGGTGGTCTCAAACTTAGTCTTGGTTGCTTTCGATTTATTCCTTGAGGAAGGTTTCAGAGGGGAAACCTTCCTTTTCTTTGAGGGCTCCTCCTCGTCTCTAGGTGGTGTAACTTTGCCTTTATTCTGTTCCACTTCTGTGCCATCTATCTCTCCGCCATCACCTCCTTTCTTAGGTGAGATAAAAGCAGTCTTCACCGAGGTATCATCTAAATCCTCCTCTGTCAACTAGTAGTATGAATATAACTGTTGTTTATTCTCATCAGCGCACACTGTGATATAGATGAAATGGCGGTCCATGCTGAATTTCATCAATGGCCTAAACCTCTGGAGTGTGTTCGGGGTTATGCGAGGTTCAGACTGGATAGCGGTCTTTAGCTGGTTGTAATAAGTGTGTAAGACGACATTTGATTTCCACTTCTTGTTCATGTCACTAGAGTACCACAACGTACTGAACTTCGAGGCTAGTGGTTCAAAGGGCTTGATGTCCAGGAAGGTCTCGCCTTTCGACATCTCCCATGAGATGAACACGATTAATATGAGAAACCAATTGAAGTGGAACTCATATCCTTGGTCTTGCGCTTCCTTGCAGTCTAGTTCTAATTGATTCAGCAAGTAATTCACCTAATTCATGTGTAGGCCCTCCGTGCACTTCCCTGCGAGGTCGACTACAAATCCAGTTACTTGGGTGGGCCGGTTCTTGCGAACTAATTTCCCATGATTAGTTGACAGGTCAGGCACACTGCACCGCTCTGGATAGAGGCTACCTTGTATCCTCGTGTTCCCTTCTCTACATCTCCATAAGTAGCCTTTATCCTTTGGGCGAGAGCGCGATCCGCAGTCTTTCTGGGGTAGAAATCCTGTGGGTCGGGGCCTTGCATGCTTAGCCCTGTGATCCGATTGATCAATGTTGGATCCACTGTAATGTGACGGTTCAACCACAACTAACCTCCATGATAGCAAGATAACAGTATTTTGACGCATGCGTTCACCTCCTGGTGTCGCCCAAAGTGAAGAATCTTCGTAAAATTCAGTAGGGTGGACTGCGCGAGGTTCTGGGTCCATGAATGAGGGGTAATGTTTGAGTTCTTTCCTTTGGTTCTCGTCAGATACTTATGCGGTGCAAGCATGCTGTAAACCTTCCTATCACCGAGGTTGAAGTCGCTAAACTTCAACCCTATGAGTTTATTCTGGTCAGCATGAACTGCGCACATTTCTTTCAGAAGGTACATAATGACCAATGCGTATTCAAAGTCTCTGGGCACACTGTCTCGGTTTATTGCACCGCTTAGAGGTGGTAGATAGGCAAGTAATATGCTCAGGATCCGTTTAGCATTCACTAAGTCATCCTTGTGCTTAGTTCACCTTTCATGGGATGCTCCAGCTCCGTGGGTAGTGGATGGAGAGGTCATCAGTCCTCTCGTTAATGATGTTTGTATATCTGTAGACACTCCTCTCTCCTACATGACTCTCTCTGTCATCAAGTCGAGGAGAACTTCTGTCATTGATTCTTCAACTGCGGTGATCTCATCGGACATACGCGCTCGGGATTAAGATTATCGGGGTTACGATGGACTTAGACACTGCACTGGAATAATAACAAAATCACAATGATCACTGTATGCAATTCGTTCAGTCCACGGGCTTCAAATTATCAGTTAGCAAAAGTGTTTTCCGTGCATGGCGCGAAGGGATAAGGAGGCAACTTGGCAAAAGTTCAATTGCAATGGTTATGAGCCCCTATTAACTCTTGTTCGATCCATTATGGCACGGTCCAATGGTCTGATGACAAACTTTTATTGCTTTTTTGTTCGTTCGGAGCGGAAGTTGAACAGGTATATCGGCCCCAACGACTATATTACTTTGCCATGGCGAAGTGCCATGTGTCATTGTTTTGATATCCTGGCGAAGCTCCCATTCTGAAATTTTTATTTCTGCGAAGCTCCCTCTAGAATATTCTGTAACTTAGCCCTCTTCTTACTTAGCTTTCTGGCCTTCTTTCTAGTGAGCTTCGTCTCGGTAGTCTCTTTTCCATTTCGATTCTTATTGTCTTTTAACACAGTCACTGTGTGCTGTTGAGATTCTTTCCTAGGATTCAGGGGTAATACCTTTTCTTTATCTGGAGTAAGTACTTCAGTATTCTGTGGGTCTCCTAATGTTATTGTAGCTTCGACATCAATGTTTCTAGTGACAACTAGCTTCGATCCGTTCTCATGTTCTTGAATCAATTGTGTGATCCTTCTAGCCATGAAATCTTTTAAGTCTTGTTTCTTCTGCTCTAAATCTTCTTCTTCTTCCTTTCATCTAGCTTGATCTCTATCAATCCAAGGTTTTCCTATTATCGTGGCAAACGAGGCACTATCTTCAATAAACTTAATAATCTCAAAATATTCCTCTGTCGAAGTTCCATTAACATTCATAGGTATCCGAGCGAGTCTCCCACATAAGTTTACCAACTTTCCTCTGAATAACCCTATTCCTCCTAGTGAAGGGATCATAGCAGGCCTTCCTATAGATTCCCAAGTTCTCTCTGTTATGATATTCACTTGTGCTTCCTCATCTAGAACACAGTTAATGTCGAAGTCCCCTATTCTTGCTTTAATGCATTCTTTGTCTTTCAAAATATCTGATAGTCTCACATATCGATGGTCATCCAAGGTGTCTTTCATCTGTAGTAATACCTTCTGTGATTCTTTCTGGGATTTTGCTGTAGTCTTAGTTTCTGGATCTGCCTTAGGGTTCTCCTGGTTTAGAGTCATTCTTTCAAGCTTAACGATCATTCTAGGGCAATCCAACACTTCATGGTTCATAGCCTTACAACAAAGACAACTAGGTCCATTTCCAAGGCATTCCTTAGCCAGGTGTACCGGTCTTCTGCAACTATAATAGAGAGTTAATCCTCTCTTTATTTTAAATGATCCCCAACCTCTTCTGTACTGCGTGCTAGGATTGTATGAGCTAACCTGCAACAAATTCTTTCTAGAATCCTGCATCCATTTGTTAGTCCAAACATCTTTTCTATGCATAGGTATAACATATATTTCATGATTCTTATCAGATATATTCATATCAAACCTTCTTTTATCTATCAGTGCCCTAGTTTTTAAGCTAGGACAGAATCTATCAATCATACCTAGATCCATACTCTAGAAACAAAAATTTCTACTTATCTTATTTCTACAGAGCACAAAGCTTCTAGATCTATTTTTTTATAACTATTCTTACCTTTATCAGAGCACAGAGCTTGCAGATATTACCTCTTTTATTCTTACCTTTCTTAGAGCACAAATCTTTTAGATTTGACTTCTTTCCTTTAGATCCAACCTCCTTTCTTCAGATTGGGCTTCTTTCTTTCAGATCTAATCTTCTTTCTTTAGCACAAATCTTTATAAGTCAAGTAGAATATTGCGCACTAGGGCACAGATCTACGCACAAAGCTTTCACAGTTTCAAGATGAATCTTTGTACAAAGCTTCTTCTTTCTCGGTTCCCTACAATCATAGTTTTAGGTCTAGACAATGGAACCATTTGTTGGCATAGGGGCAGAACCAGGGTTCAACGCTACAACAATGCACCAACAAAACCATAACTACCGGCCCTTTCGACAACACCTGTGAAGCAGATGAAGTCTCACCCGAGGTAGAGGTAGGGGTGGTTGTAGGACTCAAGTGTCTGGAACCTTAGCTAGGACATAGATCTGTGATTATAATATTTAATATAGCTCTTAGCACCGTCAGTTCCTTAATATGTAATCACTATTCACTTCGTTGATACAACAGAGCTTCACAGTATTCACACCAATCTACAATATTCAAGCAATTAACGTATACAAATGGATCAAAATGAGCATATCAGGCACCAAGCATGACTATCTAGATCAGATCTAACATTCTCACATATGATAAGCACAAAGCAAGTATATCTATCCAACTATATCCGAGCACTTAGCAAAAGAAGACATAAACTCATTAAGACAAGCACAAAGCATCATAACACAATGTTTACGTGGTTCACCCCTCTCCTAGGGCTACATCCACCAACTCTTCTTATTTATTGTCTTCAATCAATCGGTTACAAGCACAAAGACATCAAAACCCTTACTCCACACAGGACAAAAGATCTGCGCAACTCGATAGATCCTTCTTCCTTGTGCTACAACACAAAGCCTCCTACAGTCTCTCACAGGGGCTTGCACTCAGCTCTGCAAGTCTTAAATAAAATGCACAAAGCCTTGATCACATAGATTCAACTCTTGGCACTTAGCCTACATCACATAGATATGTAAGCCACTACTTCCCAATCCTATTACATATTCCCAAAAACCCAAGAAGGGGCCCAAAAGGGGCCCGATATCATGTGATCTTCGCTTCGTCTTGCGCTCCACCTTCGATAGGTAGTCGAAGTCTTAGAATAGGTCAACATGACCAAGAAACTCCCAAAACTTGGTCAAGGGCCAACATTGCCCAAACCTTTCCCCCCTGGGAAATTCAAGCCTTCTAAAGATTACCAAAGAAGGCCTGCTCTCAAGTCTCCCGTTGCTAAAACTATTTTCCAAAAATCCCTTCCCCTTTCTCCAATGGCTCGCCCTTGGGAAAGAGACCTCTACAAACCCATCAATATGACCAATATCCAAGGTTACCCTAACAAAATGCTGACAGATGTCAGCAACTGGTTGCTAAAGTTCCCATCAAAACAATATGATAACTGTCGAAGACCACATTTATATCATGGGCCGAGACATGGACAATGCATGTATTGATCAGTAAGATGTGGCCATGAGACTATTTGCCTCATCATGGACTGAGGAGGCTCTTGATTGGTTCAAGGGACTCCTCGATAATCATATCGTGACCTATGATTCCTTTTTTTCCTTATTTAAAAGCAGATGTTCAAGAAAATCAGATGGTGGGACACTTGCAACTGAGTTCAATCAAATAAAGAAAAAGAAGAATGAAATGGTAAGTGAATTCATTTCAAGATTTGACAGGTTGTACAATCAAATTCCAACAGACTACTGTCCTACAACATCATCAATTTGTCTCCTTTACATGAATGCCTTTGAAGGGAAGTTCTGATACATTCTTAAAGATAAAAAGCCCACATCATTGGCACAAGCTAAAGAGTTCAGTATTAACATTGAAGAGAATATCCTTGATTCAAAAATAGAACCTTTTCATTATTCCCGCAACAAGACAAAATCAAGGACTAAGGTTTCCAACAACAGTGCTCCTAATCCAATGTCTCTCATGACTCAGAAGATAGACTAGATGAATATTTAGTTTGATCAGGAGAGAAATCAGCTTATGAACCGTATGACTACAGTGGAAAGAAATCAACCTGCTCCTAGACCTTAGTTTACCAGACAACAAAGAGATGCCACCGGTTGGAAACCAAGACCTCAACAAGAGGCAAAGGCCCTAGATACTTTGAAACCTATTGGGACAGTTGATTTAGAATATTGGTGTCTCCCATGCCAATATCCCCACAGAGAAGATGAGTTTCCCCGACAAAACGAAAAGTACCCCGACGATATAAAATTCATGATTTGTAATCTCAACGATGAACAAGGTGCTCAAGAATTGGTCAATGAAGCCAGAAGAATAGGAGAAAGAGAGGGGAGACTCCAAGCTTTAAGTAAGTTGAGTGGTGATCAAAATAAGGAACTAAGGAGGAGGGAAATTCTAGTATACAAAAGGAAAAATGCTTCAACCCCTCCATCACATTCTGATGCTCCTCTTCCACCAACAGTAGAGGTGGCCCCACCACTGCCACCACCAGTATATGAGTTTCTTCCTAAGCCAATTCCCGTAGATGACATTTAGTTGCATATAGATGTTGAAAATATGTTTGGAAAACTGAATATGATAGTCCTAGTGACAAAGATGTGTAAGATACCTTCTATGAAAAAGGAGGTTTTGAGGATATTACAGGTGCCAACTGAAAAAGAGGATCCTCCCATCGTACTAAACACTATGTATCTCGATCGACCAAAAGACAAGAACCCTCCCTTCTATATCTCATTAGGAATGAATGGCCTCCGCTTGAACAACTAGATGCTTGATTCAGGGGCCTCAACAAATGTCATATATTTGAAGGTAATGAAACAAATTGGTTTAAAGACAACCCAACCTTATGGGAATATATGTGGTATTGATTCCATAAGAGTTAATGTCTTAGGAGTATGTGGAGACATTGAGGTATTCTTGATAGACTTTCCACATATCAACGTCCTCATGGATATATTGGTAATTGATGTCTCTAATGGCTGGGGGATGCTCTTGTCAAGGACCTGGTCCTCAGCCCTTGGAGGTTTCCTTAGTATGAATTTTACACATGCATATATTCCCATGGGAGATGGCACATATGAGATCCTGCAGATAGGGAGAAGAAAGATGCACATGTGATGAATTTGAGGGGGCCTAGCGATGTCAGTGAACACTACCATGATATACCTCCTAAGATTTTTGAGTATGATCCATTCGAGTTACCCTTCATGCAGGAAGATGCAGTAGAAATGTTTCTCCCATGGACATATAAAAAGAAGGTCGCACAATACCATAAGATGGAGTCATAATATATTCTTATTATGCAAAATAAAGATGACAAAAGTAAAGAAAACATTAAAAATACCATCCACATAGAGCCTCCATATGGTGAGAATACACCTTGCTCCGATTTCAATGAAGGAAGTCTTGTGGTCATGTGGTACAAAAGAAAGGGGAAGCCTAGATATGAATATAAAAAAAATAACTCATGGCTTCGCCCTTACATCATCAAAAAGAAGTCTGACAAAGAAAAGTACTATCTGACAACATTATACATGAGAAAGATGCCACTACCAGTAGACCTCACATCCAGGTCACATGACTTCTTCAGGGCCCATGCCCCTGGTAAGTAGGTAAGTCATTTTGACTCCCTGCATTTGCATCTTGATTGCTCATACTAGTTTAGATGCATTTCATTTTCATTCTACTCTACTTGCATATTGATTTCATGCTTAGTTGAGAATTTATTGAAAAAATGTCAAAATTTTCTTTTTCTAGCTTAGTGGATTTTGATATGATCATATGAGGACAAGGATGAGTAGGCCATCCTGCACTTGATAGTTTGATGTTTACTTGCAGGCACAAGTCTACCAAGAGATGTTGTGGTTCTCATGCAGTCTACGACGAGCACATGTCCCCAAGTAGGAGCTAGATGTTATCCCCATTTTGTGGATAACTAAGGAGATGATGTCTCGAGGCCCTCAGGTTGCAGATACAGAGTGTCGAGAGATGACATGACTAGCAATATCCTTTGCACAGATGGAAAACCCACTCACCATCACAGATGGTCACAGGTTTACAAATGGCATCCACCACACTGTTGGCTTCCGAAAGAAAGTTGGCCTTGCTCCATGAGGTACAAGTCAATATTATGGTAAGCATAATTTCAATACCTAAGCCATTTGATTATGTTGTATCTTAGATTGCTCTAGATTTCATGATATGTGCTTGGACATTATGCCTTTTTTCCCTGCTTCACCTTGGTGGTTGACATTGTACCCTAGTAAGTGGTCTTCTTTGGGAATGGGCTTGCTGTCAGGAAATCCCTTAATGAGCCATCATACCATTCCTAACCATACTTACCATTTTCCATCATTTCCCCCCTCTATTTCCTTATCTCTTGGGATTTTAGGGTGTAATGACCCAAGAAAGGGGTTGTTCCTCATTCTATGGGAATAAGGGGCTAAAGGCCCAGAGGGGTTGGTGTTGGGTAAAAGATAAAATCCATATATGAACCTTCCATATGATTCACCCAGGGATCACCCAAGAAAGAAATAAAACACTTATCTTTGAATAAAAGGGGACCCATAATATAACAAAGAAATGCATGAAAGGTAGATTGCAAGATAGGAGGTCTCATCACGAGCCGACCTATCATGTCCATGGATATCTAGTGGTATGACATTGTCATTATCTGGTCACCAAACCAGGGAAATGAATCTCAGTTGTATGGTTGAGAGAAAGGGGGCCTCATCCCAAGCACACCTTCTCATTTCCATTAGGCATTTGTGGGTGACATTGCCACCATCTGGTCACCACTCTAGGGAAGTGACCTTCAACCTCTCCTTGTGCTAAAGAAAAATATAAAGAAATAAAGATAAAATGAAAATGATGGGCTTGGAAAAATGCATTGCAGACGAAGGTACCACACACCCTCTACAAAGGAACCCATGAATGAGATAATACGACCCCTAGTATGTCATGAGTCCTATTCCCATTGCATCTTGACCCCATCCAACTCATACACTCTACATGGCTTAGAGAGGGACCTCTTCGAGGATTTCCTTGACCTAGGGAAAGATCTACCCAATAGGACACCTCGTCAACTCTCCCATACTTAAGCTTGACAAGTCACATAGTGTCTTTGAGCTGTTAATTGTTTGATATAGTAATATTTGTTGCACATGCTTAGATGGATTATTTATTGATTGGATCCACTTATCATGATATTATGACTTGAGATCCTTGGAGGGCATGTTCATTTGTTTTTGTAGGACCTAGTTGATGGACATTTTTGTGAGAACAAGCCTAGATTGGGCTTCCATGAGGCTACAAGCCCATAGGTTGAATGCCAGGGGATCGCATGCTAGATGAGAGAGATGACTTGGACGACCTTGATGGTGACTTGGATGACCTAGCCCACCCATTTCTTGCCAAGAAATTTTCCCAGGAGGGAAAAAATGTACCACGTTTGAGCATGATGTCATGATATTGGGGGCTAGGGGTTGGTTGTGAGGTGCCACTGATTTGCACTTGGACGTTTTGAGGAGAAGAGGGTATTCACCTTAACGAGATCACTTATATACTTGACACATGGCCTTGGGTAAAAGATAAAAGCCATATATGAACCTTGCATATGATTCTCCTAGGGATCACACAAGAAAGCAATAAAACACTTATCTTTGAATAAAAGGGAACCCATAATATAACAAAGAAATGCCTGAAAGGTAGATTGCAGGATCGGAGGTCTCATCACGAACCGACCTGTCATGTCCATGTATATCTAGTGGTATGACCTTGTCATTATCTGGTCACCAAACCAGGGCAGTGACTCTCAGTTGCATGGTTGAGAGAAAGGGGGTCTCATCACGAGCCAACCTTCTCATTTCCATTAGGCATTTGTCGGTGACATTGCCACCATCTGGTCACCACGCCAGGGCAATGACCTTAAACCTCTCCTTGTGCTAAATAAAAATATAAAGAAAGAAAGATAAAAGGAAAATGATGGGCTTGGAAAAAATGCATTGCAGATGAAGGTACCACACACCCTCTACAAAGGAACCCATGAATGAGATACTGCGACCCCTAATATGTCATGATCCCTATGCCCATTGAGTATTGACTCCATCCACCTCATACACTCTACATGGCTTAGAGAGGGACCTCTTGGAGGCTTTCCTTGTCCTAGGGAAAGATCTACCCAATATGACACCTCGTCAACCCTCCCATACTTAAGCTTGACAAGTCACATAATGTCTTTGAGATGTTAATTGTTTGATATAGTAATCTTTGATGCACATGCTTAGATGGATTATTTATTGATTGGATCCACTTATCATGATATGATGACTTGAGATCCTTGGAGGGCATGTTCATTTGTCTTTGTAGGACCTAGCTGATGGACAGTTTTGGGAGAACAAGCCTAGATTGGGCTTCCATGGGGCTACAAGCCCACAGGTTGGATGCCAAGGGACTGCATGCTAGATGAGAGAGAGATGACTAGGATGGCCTTGATGGTGACTTGGATGACCTAGCCCACCCATTGCTTGCCAAACGATTTTCCCAGGAGGAGCAAAACGTACCACGTTTGAGCATGACATCATGATATTGGGGGCTAGGGGTTGGTGGTGAGGTGCCACTAATTTGCACTTGGAAATTTTGAGGAGAAGATGGTCTTCACCTTGATGATATCACTTATATGCTTGACACATGGCCTTGGGAGGCGCTTCCATGCTTCTCCAACATGAACGACCTCCTCAAAGTGGCAAAACATCCCCTAAAGGGGTGACACCATCCTAGATTAGGGTTTAATTTGTGCAAAAGATGAAATTTTAAGTGAATTGTTTAATATTATTGTGTTAATGGGGGCAAGATTAGGGTTGTTGACCCCTAATATTGTGTTTTAATCCTTATTTTGTGGACAACCCATGTTGGCTAATTTTTGTATAAATAAAGATCATAAGATCTCATTTGGAATCATAAATGTCCACTTGTGAGAGGATTTGCTCTGAAATTTTCGGCCTCCTTAGCTCTTTTATCTCTTGTGCACTTGCATTATGGCTAATTTTATGAATGGTTGATGGAGGAAGGCCYARCGCTACCTTTGTATGATGCTTTCTATCTCTTGTGGTGAATTGTCTTAGCATTTCTCTTGATATTGACATGGTTTTTACTCTCTTGCTATCATTTATTTCAAGTCAAGTTGTGTTATGCYAGGAGATAGGTGGGAAGTATAAGGGCATACACCCCCACCATAGTCTTCACCATTTTTTCTTGCTTCATCCCAATGATTAAGGGTTTGCTAAGAGAAGTATAAGGGCATACACCCTCTTATCTTAAACCGTAGCTTAGAGAAACTTGCCTTGGGAAGTAAAAGAGATTATGCCCCCAAGGAGGTAGCTTCTCTAAGCTCCTTGTGACTCCATCATCCCAATATTAAAGGCACTAGTCATTGATTTGTTGCATTGGAGATATAAAATATTCCACTGGGAAACGAGAATTTCGATCATTTTTACTTCTTGCTAAGTGGATTGTTTTCCTTGTGCCTTAGGCACCTCACAACCACTAGGGCGTCCCCATCTAGGGGATACTTATTGCTTATCTTACAAAATTTCATCTTCAGCCATTAGGGCTTCGGAAACCCTAATTTACTTGCTTTAATAACTCTCTTATCAACCATTGGTTTTTGCTAAAAGTTCGCACGCTTACTCCACTTGTCCCAGTGCACTTTTTTGGCAAAGTTTGAGAGGATTTGATTCTCTGATTTTCTTGCTGTATTACATTGACTATTACAACGATAAGTCTGATATAGTTTGCTTCATACAAGTGTTTACAAGAGCCTTATCTTTTGTGCTAGAGTTTTGACTTTTCATCTTGAGTTTAGCTAGTCTTTCTCTTGTATTTTCTACTTGATCTCTAGCACTTATTGAGCAGCTTCTAGTATCATTTATTTGCTGATATATATTGTTATTTAATGCTGCAAATTAGGGACAACAAGCTTAACTTTCTGATCCAACTAACATATACTGTTGCAAAGAGTCTTTTCTTGTGTCTCGGGCAGGTACACTCATTTGGAAAAGCACTATACATGTGGGGAAGCCATTACTTATCTTGCAAAACATCGCTCCCTACCTTTATTTCCATCTAGACTTGACCTCTAGGGGCTTCTTTTCCGCTTCCCTCCATATTTGTCTCAATCCCCCTAGGGTCACCGTGATCGCCTCCCTAGAGTGACCTAGTCACCCTTGAAGTGCGGGACCTACATCAAGGTGACATTGGGTGTAGGATTCCCATAGTTGTAGCACTTGTTCCATTGTTGGTTCGGGCTTTACCAAACCTACAACTTGTACCATAATAGGTCAAACAACCCAAATGATGTGTGTCAATGTCAAAGCATTCATAAATGTGTGCAACAATCTAGGTCCAAACAATATACTCCCAATGTGAATTTTTATGCCATTTCCGCCATTACCAATGCTCAGGATCCAAATAAAGGACAATGGTATGAAGTTTGGTCAAATAATTAGTAATTCCATGTTAGGATAAAAAATGTTCCATTTGAGTGACCCAACTTGTGGGGTATGAGCCATAAAATTTATTCACCTCAACTTTGGGAAGACACAATTCATAATGAAAGGGGTTGGAACAAAAGGTCATGGAATGGGATGAGTTAGCACCCTCTTGGTGTGAAGTTTGTTCAGAGGAGGTAGGGCCCCGTGATTGACTAATCATCATTGTTAAGTTTTATACATTTTCAGAGAGGGTGTCAAATTTGGAATTGAGGGTAGAAATAGTTGAAGTGATTTCCTTGATTTCATTCTTGGTCTAGGTGTGGGCATTGTACAAGGCAAGGATGCGACTATCAAAGTATTGGTTATAGGTGTGGGCCATATGGGAGATAAGTGGGCAATAATTGGGTTGGTGGGTCCGTACATTAAGGGAATATGAGTGAGGTCTACCACTCCAATCAATGCATAGAGAGGAATCCAACATAATAGGTCTCAAAATAAGGGTGTTGTGGAGGGTGTGCGGGTCCACGAAGAAAGGCTTATGAGTGAGGGGTACCTCTATGATCAGTGTGAAGAGAGGAATCCAGTGG
>ML777918.1:602842-634380 GCA_009831015.1 Picea engelmannii
CCTCATTTATGATTTATGTTAAAAGGGAATTTGGAGCCTCATTGTAATCAACTTCTTGCGAATGAGCGTAGTCAACACATCTCTCTTCAGAGATAATCTACCACCATTCTAGCTAGCTTGTGTACTTTGCATTTTACAGTCTTCTATATTCCAGACAACCATTAATAGAATCTAAGTTTTTCTATATTATTGTGTTCCTTGCCATATTTCTATAAATCTCCTTGTTATATCTCTGTTATATTTTTTCTTTCATGTCATCCTCAAAATAGTTTGGATGAGTGGTATCAGAACAATCTCCTCCTTGTCGTTCTTATTGCATGGCCCCGATGAGGTCAGGGTATGGATAGTTGGGTCTCGAGATTTTTTCTCTTGAGGAAAAATGCTCTATCCTTCCCAAGAAATATCCCATGGTAGAAGAAAATATGGATGATGGAGCAGTACTAGATCCTATCAAACTGCTGATCAAGGAAGCCCTCACACGACAGAGGAACAAGATGATGGATAATTTTTCCCAGATCCTTCGACGATTGCCAACAACAATGGAGACACTTTCAACCACCAATCACTTTAGATGTGAAACACCCTTCAAGGTACAAGTTAACTTTAATATTCCTTTATTTGAAGGCCAGATAGATGCTGATGCTTTGGAAAAATGATTAACTTTGATAGAGAGTTATTTCTCTCTCCAAATTTTTTCCAACAATGAAAAAAACACCTTTGCACTCCTTAAGGCCCTTCCCCATGTTAGATATTGGTGGGAGACTTATTTTGAGCAACATGTCAAGGATGAGTCTGCAATTATTGGACCACAACCCACTTGTCAACTTTTGTTAATGCCCTCAAGGAACAATATTACCCTGTTGGAAACTCTGACGAACAGTACATGAGATGGACCACACCGCGTCAAGAGAGGGGCCAAATAGTGCCATAGTTCACAAATACCTTCCATACCTTGTGCACCAAGATGGGTATCAAAGACTCCAATAAACACCTGGTTCTAAAATACTGTGGGGCTCTACACATGTATGTCCAAACCAAAATGGAGTTTCTGGACATCTCATCATTGGGATTCACTTATCGATATGTTTTCAAAATCGAGAAGAAATTTAAGCAGCAGAACGCGAGGGAGTTTGGGTTTGCAAATCCACAACAACCGAAGTATGGTAAGGGTGGCCCTAACTCCTGAGGAAAATGATAGAGAAAGGATGTCTATTCCCAGGACAACTAGTTCAAGCCACCAACAAAGAAGGTGTTCCCCTTCTTCATGATCCCTTTCTTGGGCGTCACCAATTTCTACCGTCGGTTTGTCTCAGGGTTCTCTCATATCACTTGGGTCCTAATCTAGGTGACCAAGGGTGGAGCGAAGGCTAATTTTGTGTGGGTTGCGTCCCAACAGAAAGCATTCAAGGATTTGAAATTCCACCTCTGCGTAGCACCAGTCCTTATTCTTCCAGACCTACAACAACTATTTGAGATTGAGACGGATGCTTCAAATTATGATATCGATGCAGTCCTCACCTAGAACAGGCGTCCGATAGTCTATCACAATGAAACACTATCTGATGTTTTTTGCAGATACCCCACCTACGACAAAGAGATGTACTCCATTGTGCAAGAATGCCGATATTGGAAGCATTACATTATGGGGAAGGAAACAATCATCCACACCGATCATAGGCCTTTTCAATTCATGTAGACACAAGGAAAGTTACAAAATGAATTCCATCTAAACTAGTCCACGTACCTACAAAAATTCCACTTGAACATCAAGTACAAGAAGGGAAACACGAACCATGTTGCAGATTGCATCAGTCGACCCTTGGTTGTGGCGCTAACCACAATTCTTAACTCTTGTGGGCATGAGACGTCTGAGTGGCCATAATTATACAATAATGACTCTGACTTTGCTGCTGCCTATCGAACATTGGGTGCAGACAAAACAACTCTATAATTTCATCTCTAGGATGGATTGCTATACCATCTGAACCATCTTTATGTTCCTTAAAGCGAGTGTGCAAAGATGATCTAGGAAGCTCATTACAGTCAGGAAACAAGACATTTTGGTGTAGATAAAATAGTGGAAATACTATAAAATCATTTTTATTGGCTGAAGCTTGGACAAGATGTTCGCAAGTACATTGGATCTTGCATTTCCTACGCCATTTCCAATCTCACCATCAAGAAATAGGGGATATACACCCCTCTTCCTATGCCATATAGGCCTTGGGGGTCCATCTCTATGGATTACATGTCTATTCTACCTTCAACCAAGCATAGGAATGACCGTGTCTTCGTGGTCATTGATCGATTATCTAAGATGGTAGTATTGACACCCTGCAAGAAGAGAATCACAGTCAAGGCCACCACCAATCTCTTATTTGAACATGTTTGGGTTCATTTTGGGCTCCCATAAACCATCATCTCAGACTGAGATAGTAGATTATTTCACACTTTTTGGTCTAACCTATGGTCAATTATGGACACCAAGCTAACCAAATCGACTGCCTTCCACCCACAGACTGATGGGAAAATAAAAGTATTCAACATGATGGTTTTCCATATCCCGAGGATTTACAATTCCAAACATCCACACACATAGGATGAAATCCTTTTTTATATTCAACATAGCTATAAGAGATCTCTCCATAGATCTATTGGCCACATCCCTTTTCAAGTGTGCGTGGGGTTCCAACCATTGGCCCCCATTGACGTAGATCTGCCCATTTTAGTTGCACATAAAGAGTCCCGATCGAGCAACAAAATTTGTTGAACGAATCCAGCACATCCAACAACAAGTTCATGAAGTTTTGCAGAAAGCCAATGCCAAGTACAAGCAATGCCACAATCAACATTGGGTATCACACAAGTTTTAGGTGGGAAATAAGGTATGGTTACATTTGTAGAAAGAACACCTCACAAGACCACATTGGAAGCTATGCCCACTCTAATTCTGGACTTACACCATCACCAAGGCTATGGGTGAGAATTATTTTGAATTAAGTATTCCTTCTTTCCTTGGCTTGCACCCGATATTTAATGTGGAACTGCTTTGACCATATTTTCCGCCTCTTATGGATGCTTCAAACGTGGTTGAGCACTTGGCCCCTACAAAAATCAATCCAGACTGCATTGAATAGTCGATAATTGATCATATCATGGACACCAAGATGAAGGGCACCCGCCAACAAAACATTCAGCTCTCTAGGGTCCTCAAAGCATGACCGTTTCTTCATCAAGGCAATTGGCTCACCAAGAGTCAGATTCAATAGAAATCTCCCAATTTGATGGATAAACTTGACACAATGGAGACCATTGCTTCCTAATGGGGGAGGAATGATCCATGTGTAAATATGTGGTTACCCACCTATTCCCTAGCTAAAAGGACAATTTTCCATTTTGGCAGTTTTTTATAGTTTTTTCGGGTCCCAAATTTTCAGGGCCATTTTGAGGCCCTTAACGATGTTTTTTTAGATTTTTTGGGGGCAAGATATTTTTAGAAATTTTCTTGACCCCTGGTGGAAGTTGTACTCCTCGGATAGACGTTTTCGACAAGGTATTGAACACCCCAAACTTAGATTGTATGCAAAAGTTACACCCTCAAAAAGTTGATGTATCAACTAACCCTATCGGGGCCCACAAACCATTTGGCGTTTCATCTCCCGGTTTTAGGGTTTCCTCATTTATGCTTTATGTTTAAAAGGCCTTTGGAGCCTCATTGTAATCAAATTATTGCGAATGAGTGTAGTCGACACATCTCTCTTTAGAGATAAACTACCACCATTCTAGCTAGCTTGTGTGCTTTGCATTTTACAATCTTTTGTATTCCAGACAATCACTAATAGAATTTGAGTTTTACTGTATTACTATGTTCCTTGCAATGTTTCTATTTATCTCCTTGTTATATATTTGTTATACTTTTGCCTTCATGTTGTTCTCAAAATAATACGGATCATATACCGGCAGGGTCCAACAATAGTACTTGGCCCAATATCTCATGGCTCTAACTAAGGAGGCTCAACCATACCCTTTGTCATACTACCCGATTACCCAGGTACGTAAGAGTAACCTTCTTGAGTGTTGTTCTTAGTGCCACTCTAGCAGTTAGGCAGTTAATTGGTTGATCTACAGTTGGTTTCAAGAGACCCGTGGGACTCCCTATATACCTGTGGGACACATGGGAGTGAATGGCTATGTATAAGTGGTGTCTAATGCAATACTACTTGAAGGGTACCGATAGGGGTTAAAGAGGTTTCCAACTAGGTGAAACAATGTGTTTCAAGTAACCATGTGAAACTGCCTGTATTTCCCGCGTATATTCTTCCCAAATAGTAGTTTTACCTGCCGAACAAAAATTCATTGTGCTTTAAAGACGTCAACAATACATGTCTCTAGCCTGAAAGAAAATTCTTTAAAAAAATCTACAGAGGAAAGTGCTCTGATACTACTTGTAAGGTACCAAATGATATTATGTAGAGTAGAAATACGATTGTTATAAAAATTGTTAGCATAAAGAGAAAAATAGAGAGCACAATGACAATCGGTTCCAAAAATGATATTTTTATTATCTCGATAGCCAAGTTCACTTGCCTCTTCGAGGGGGAAAGCTCCAACAGAGTGAAGCTTAAGTACAAAAATATTCTCAAGACAAAACTTTTTGATGCTTTCTACTCCTATTTATATTGTTTCTATATTCTAGAGAAAATTCTAGATAAAGAACTTTCTAGAGGCATAACCTTCTAGTAAGTCTTCTTACATTAGATGTGTTCACATTAATACATATGCCTTATTTACTAATGTCGACTTTTATTACATAGAAGAACATATTATTCTATTTACTTGAGGGGCTAGGGAGGTTAGGCCCCTAACATGTTGGAAATAGAGAGTCAATTGGGTTTTAATTATTTATGGGACAAGGGTACAACTTGTGGTAGGGGTTTGATTCTCCACTTTTCTGATACTCACTTTGTTTATGGCAAAGCAAATTTGGGACAAGGGACAAATAGTATGGGAGAGTTTAAAGCATTGTTTGCTATTCTAAAGTTTGTTGTGGATAGGGATGTGCATGATCTCTAAATCTTTGGGGATTCGAAGTTGGCTATTGACTGGATGAAGGAGGTTGTTCAGGTTACAAATTTGGGTCAACAATAAATTGCATAAAAGCTTCATGTTGTCACTTCTATGTTTAGCCATCTCAGTTTCATTCATATTTTAAGGGAACAAAATTCTTCCGTTGATTCTCTTTCTAAATATGCCTTACTTCTGATTGAAAATCATTTTGTACTTAAAGAATACCCTGACGGAGGCTTGCTCTCCAACATAGATGGTGTTCTTTCTGATTTGTAATTCCTTTTGTTATTTGGTTAGGAATTTGCTTTTGTTAATCATTATTTGTGCATTTTATCATTGTATGGGACAATTTTCGACATATTTTGAAATGGATTTCTGTAATCCCTTGGACTAGTTACAATATCAAATTTAAGTATAATCTTTGCTACTCATTTTGTATTGCACTTATGTGCCTAAGGATTGTACCTTCCATTTGACAAATAGAAGATATGTTTGTTTGTTTGTTTTTAAAAAAACAAAAAACCATGAACTTCCTCAAGGTTTTGTCCGCTACATATATTTTGTGATAAAGATTAATATCCTTTCCACGATCTCTCGGAAAAGAACTTTACAAAATCCAATTGCATTTTTCCCTTCTCTTTTTCAAAGTTGTAATTTTTTTCACCTTATATTTACTTAGCATTTAATTAGAATTGAGATTTTGATACGTGTATAATATATATGCACAATAAAATAAAATGGAAAAACTATACTTATATTTAAATTTAATGTTTAATTAAGAAGTAATAAACAAATAAATTAACACAATTTTATGTTCTTTTAAAATATTTAAAATTTTAAAAATGTATTTAAAATTTTTACTAATTAAGAAGCAATAAACAAATAAATTAACATAATTCTATGTTCTTTTAAAATATTTAAAATATAAAAATGTATTTAAAATTTTTATTTAGTAAAAGTACAATTTTTTAAAATAAATATATAATACGAGATTTTCATAATTGACTTAGTTTATAATATATTATACGGATAACAATTACACATTAGAGCTACATAAACTTTGATAGCCATGTAAAACTATAACTATATAAATGTAACACTTTAATTATTATATAAATATTCACAAATGCAATTGTTATATTACAGGCCAACTTTATTTACTAAAAATAAACCAAAAAAAAGATTTGTTAGATAATCATGTTTAGTGATTACATAGATTTGGTAACAATATGATTTGAACATCTTTAATATTATTTAACTAGTGAAATCAATATGATTTGAACATCTTTAATATTATTTAACTAGTGAAATCAACACCAAGTTGTTTATATTTTTCTTTTATAAATGTTTTAATGTAATTGTTGTATGTAGTTAGGGATAGTGACTATTGCATGTCTTTAAAAGTCGAAGTAGAATTAGATAGATCTAGGTGTTAGTTCACAAGTTTAAATTGAAGTCTTCAAAACCTTTTTAAAATAAATTGATGAATAAAAGTTGTGGCATATTAGTCCTATCCATAACTCTCCAAAGCATCACCGAACTAAAACAAACATGCTTTTATAGACTTAAGTAACAAATTGTCAATGGTATCTAACATTACCTAGAAGCCTTAGGTTTGTTTTAAAATTGCCTTGAAGTCCTCATCCCTCTCGATTTAGGAAATATCAGAAATCTATAATATTTGAATTTAATTGACAATGCCTTGAATAGAACCATTCCTTCCACTATTATCTCTTCGTATCATTATTAGCACTAGAGATAATGCCTCAACTGCACCATTAACATTGCTCCCAAATACGATGGTATTGAACCACTCAAGAGATTACTAAATATTTTGAAATTTATTTGCAATCACCTCAAGTTGGCCACAAATATAGGAATGTAACCTAGAAGCCTGTTAAAAGAAATGCCTAGATCTTATAGCTTTCCACACTTTACAAGGCTCGACGGGATAAGACCAAAGATCTCTAAGATTCTACATGTAAGATTGTAGAACGAGAGACTTACATATGTTAAATTGGTGCAGTTTCAGATGCTATCGAGAATGATTCCCTCTTATAAATTGTTGGTTAGGTCTAGATATTGGAACAAGAAACCCACTAAAATTCTGAGGAATGGTACCCATTAAAGAATTATTAAAGAGCTCCATATTTGTAAGTTGGGAACATAGAGCAAGATCCAAAGAACTAAAGCAATGGAAGAAGGTAGAGCTCAGGTCCAGTTAAGTCAAATGAGATATATGTGTGACAAATGGAGAGATGATGCCTTGGATTTGTGTCTCTAGTAAGTTGATCGAGATGACGATGTCAAGGGAATCGAAGTGTATGCTAAACTAGTTACAATGATGAAGAAACACTCCAATCAACTATTCGACAACACATGTATGATATATTCCAACAGAGGATGAACACCTTCAGTAACCACTCACACAACCAATAAAAGATCAACACACCAATGTTTTGACATGGTAAAACCCCTATGGGGAAACATCCGCGGCCCAAACCAACGCAACCACTTGGAGCAATTTATTAATGCAAAAGAAAAATATTATAGAGAGATTTTACAAGAGAGTTTCTCACAATCAATTATTGACAAATTACCCTCCATGCTCTTTAAATAGAGATCATGGACCAATCGGGTGTTAAGCCACAGATGAATGGTTGTTAAGATCGAGGAGAATATGAACCATCGGATCAGCCTATGTCAGGAACATATCATGGCTGTCAGATTTCCTAACTACAAATGCATACTGATGCATACTAAAGAAACACACTTTTACCTAACGACACATTAGACCAAGTAGATATTAACTAATTCCTAAGTGTTTAAATATTTTAACATCCCCCCTTAAGAACAACTTGGGATAGGATTGAAGGATTTACAATAGTGACACAATAGGAGAAGGAAGGAGGCATTAGAGACTATTCCCGCTTGATGACAACTACCTGAACTACTAACATAGATCAAAGTTTGGAAAACTTCTCTGAAGTAAGAGACATTGTGAAAATGTCTGCAACTTGATCTTCTGTAGGGAAAAAGAGCACTTCAATAACTTGATCATGAATGAGGTTTCTGATGAAGTGCACGTGTATGTCGATGTGTTTGTTGCGCTAATGTTGAACTGGGTCTTAGGAAAGCTTGATGGTACTCTGATTGTCACACCAAAGGTTGGTTAGATGCTGCTGCTGGAATCCAAACTTTGAAAGAATTTGTCAAAGCCATAAGGCTTCTTGACTTGCATTTACCGTTGCTCGGTACTCTGCTTCTGCTGAAGAAAGTGCAATAGCTTGTTGTTTCTTACATGCCTAAGTGACATGTCCTGAACCAAGGCTGAAAACGTAACCTGCAGTAGAATTCTGATCATTAGGGTCACCGACCCAATTTGAATTAGTGAAACCAATCAATAAAGGAGTCCCCCCCTGAAATGTAATGTATCCCGAACTGAACTATACCACGGACATAACGAAGTATCCTTTTAGCTTATTTCCAATGGATATCATGGGGTGTTTGCATATATTGGGAAACAAGACCAACAACAAAGGAAAGATCAAGACGGGTATGAATCAAGTATAAGAGGATGCCAACTAACTGACGGTATAAGGTGACAGCAACTTCGAGAGAAGTACCAGTGGCATCAAGCTTGACTCCAGACTGGAAGGGAGAAGGGGCTGGTTTACAATCGTCCATGTGAAAGCGATGAAGAAGGTCATAAGCATATTTAGATTGGGAAAGAAAAATTACTTCATTGGTTTGCAAAACTTGGAGGCCAAGGAAATAATGAAAAAATCCTAAGTCTATCATTTCAAATTTCTCCTTAAGGCTGGTTTTCACATGGGTTAAAAGTTTAGAGTCACTACCAGTAAGGATAAGGTCATCAACATAAAGGACAAGGATTATGAGATGGATTCCTACTTTCTTGGTATAGACATTATGACCAGAATGGCATCTAGAGAATCCAATGGCAATAAGAAAGCTGTCCATTTTGGCATACCAAGCTTGGGGAGCTTGCTTAAGACCATAAAGAGATTTCTTAAGGAGAAAAACAAGGCTAGAGTCATTCTGGACATAGCCATGAGGTTGTTCCATATAGATTTATTCTTGTAAATATCCATGCAAGAAGGCATATTTAACATTCATCTGATGGACCTCTCATTTATGTGAGGCAACAAGGGAAATAACAAGGTGGATGAAATTCATTTTGGTTACAAGGGCAAAGGTTTCATTATAGTCAATTCCTTCAACTTGGGAAAATCCTTTGGAAAATAATCGATCCTTGTGTCTTTCAATACTTCCATTTGATGCATACTTAGTTCTATAGACCCATTTACACCTGACAAGTTTTCTTCCTTTTGGAAGAGGTACAAGATCCCAATTAAAGAACGATACTCTTCATTCATTAATGTATCCCAATGTGGATGACCTGAAGCTTCTGCAAATGTCTCTGGATCATGAGTCTCTGAAACTTGAGCCAAAAGAGAAGAGGCTCACTAGAACTGTGAACATGTCCAACACTGATTTGAAGGATCACCGACAAGATCATCAACTGCTTCTCGTGTTGAACAGACCCATCTAGGAAGCATTGGAGGTGGAGCTGGTGCTGGTTCAAGTTCAAAGGACTCATCTAGAGGAAGTTGAGCAGGCGGAGGTGGATTTTCATCCTCACTGTCATAATTGAAAGAAGAAACCAAAATAGAAGAAGGCAAAAAGGTCGAAGATGGCTCGGAGGCCGAAGAAGGAATAAACGCCGAATTAGGCTCACATGGCAAAGATGGCACACACACCGAATTAGGATCACATGCCAAGAGATTTTCACCAAATTTAACATCTCCTCTAATAATAATTTCATTACAATGTGGTTGAGGAAGTCTATAACCTTTGACATCTTCATAATAACCAACAAATATCCACTTCTCACTTTTAGGCTGCAATGCTTTCCTTTTCTCATCAAGAATGTGAGCCCATGCTATATTTCCAAATACATGGAAGTGACTTACATCTGGTTTAATTTTAGTCCAAGATTCTTTCGGTGTTATATTTTTAAGAGCCTTTGTGGGAGTGCGATTTACTATGTAATTTGCATAGTTGATGGCTTCCGCCCAATACTTCAGACTCAATCCCTTAGATTGGATCATACAATTAGCCATTTCTTTTAATGTGTGGTTCTTTTTCTCAGCAACACCATTTTGTTGTGGTGTATATGGAACAATGTGTTGCATTTGGATGCCCCGTGTAGTGCAATAACTTGTAAACTTTTTGTTCACATATTCGCCTCCATTATCTATTCTTAACCTTTGAATTTGATGTCCAGATTGCTTTTCTACAAGGGCCTTGTAGTCCAAAAACTTTTCAAAAACTTCGCTCTTAAGTTTTAAGAAGAAAACCTAAGTACGTCTGGAAAAATCATCAATGAAAGTTAAGAAATACTTGCACCCAAAAAAAGAAGGAGAAGAAAGTGGACCACACAAATCACCGTGAACAAGCTGCAAAGGTCTCGAGGCATGCCAAGAAGCATGTTTGTCAAAACTATTCCGATGATGTTTACCGAGAACACAACCGACACAAACACCATCTCTGCATGAAAAAAGAGGAAGACGAGTAACCATTTTTTGATTACATAGTTACTGCAATGAGCATTAGTTTAGATGACCAAAACTATCATGCCAAAGTTTGCTCAAGTAATCACTAAGAGAAACAAAAATTGATGAAAATGATGATGACCCAAAGTTTTCAAACTTGTACAACCTGGTAATATCATCAACAATTCTAGTTGCAAGAACATGCTTAGGATATTTTAGATTCTTGATTACAACTTGGTGAGGTGAAAACTCTACGGTTTTACCTTCACTTGAGTGAGTGATTTGATATACTGATAGAAGGTTACAAGAAAGACTTGGAACACATAATACATCATTGAAATGACCATTTTCTACTTCAACTGTTCTAGATCCTTCAACACTAAGAGATCTATCATCACCAAAAAATATTTTCTTGGTGTTACATTCATTTAAAGCAGAAAATATGTCTCTATCCTTAGCCATATGATAAGATGCTCCGGAATCAATAAGCCAGCCATCAGAAGAAGAAGTAGAATTTGTATTGAAGGAGAAACCAAAAGCAGAAAGTGCATGTCCATGAGAAGAAGAAGAAGAAGTAGAATCAATAATGATGTTGTGCTTCTTCATCGTTGCTTCTAAAGATGCCATATTCTTGAAACATTTGGACTCATCATGATCATCTTTATCACAAAAGTTGCAATGTCTGTCAATATTCTTATTTTTATATTTAGCTCTTTTGTCACCATTAGGAGCGGAAGCTGTCTGAGTGGGTTTCGAACCCTTATGTTGCTTGTTGTTGTGGCAAGGATGTTGCTTCTTGGGATTATTGGGTTTATCTTTATGATGGGCCACTAAGGATTTGTTGGAGGTACTTGTAGTGTTTATCACTCCAAGTTGTACAAGTTTATCTTGCTCTCTAATCAAAACATCACAAAATTTCTCAAGACTGGGTTTTTGATAAGCTGTACCTAGAACCTCTTGCATGGCATAAAAGGTAGATACAAACACAAAATATGCATTACCTAGATTAGAAAGAATAAGATAGATGCAACAATCTTCTTCTATCTTTATCTTACATTCTTCACATAAAGTGCTGAGTGTTTTAAACTTAGATAGATAGTCTTCAATGCAAGAAAAATCACTTGGACTTAAAGTCAATACTTGATTTTCTAACTGTTGTGCTTGAATAATATTGTGTTACCAAACAAAGATTTAATCTTTTTCCCGAGGTTCTTTGGGTTTATCAATTGATTGAAGGTGGAACCTTAAATTAGGAGAGATGGACATTCCAATTAATCCATGTGCTTCGTCATTCCTATTATCCCATTTGACTTTCTTATCAACATCAATGGGTGCTGTTTCCTTTCCTAAGGTAATCCGGTACAAGTCTTTACTTATTAATAAATCCTCCATATGGGATTTCCATTGGAAGTAGTTGGTGATGGTAAGAAAAAGATTACTTGAAGAAGCCATATTAAATATGTAGATAATATGGATTTAAAAACTGAAACTGATGATCTGGATGGAAAGATCTCAAAAAATTAGGCGGTTTAAAAAAAAAAATGGCACTGAAAATGAACTTCGGATGTGAAAGTTATTCCCTTTTTAAAAAAGGCATAAACGGTAACCAAAGGACCATGTGATGGCATAAGTTGTTTTATGAAGTGACCCACTTTTATAAAAAGAAGTGGCGATCACTTTTACAATGAGTTTACTTTATAAAAGAAAATTTGCATGCACAATAAATAACTCTAAAATAAAATATTAAAGCTACTTATAGTGATTCACTTTTATACTTGAAGTGAAATACACTTTACAATGGAGCATGCACTTTTTCAAAAAAAGTAACAAAAAGAGAGACTTTAACTCAAGACCTCTTACTTAATAAATCAACTTTTAACCAAATGGGATATCAAAACATATTGTATCGTTTAGCAGGAGGAATGTTGTTGTTGTTGTTGTCATTGATGAAGACGGCCTTGGAGAGCGTGCTAAAAAAAATCTCTTTTCACACTAGAATTGTTTTTTTCTTCTCTATGACAACAAGAGTTAGATCTCGATTAGCTTACTCAAAAAATGCACCTTTTCCCATCTATTTCTGATTTGCTGAGATCGCACAGGGCGCACGACAAAGACTATACATAGATCTAAAAGAGTAGCAACCTTGAAACAAATAATATAAAACCAAAGTAAAACCGAAATAATACTCTGCAAAATTTAAAAAGGGCATATTCAAGCTTTATTCCTCTAGATCTAGCTGAAATGATCGTATCTTGGGAAAACAAAAACCTTTTCGAGTGAAATGAAAAGCATTCTTGAATGAAATGAGTGCTTCAAATGTAATGTAATAGTCCTCTCAGCCCAAAAATGTATGGAAATGGCAGAAAATGGAGATGAGGAAACTAGGCTTCACGATCTCGATCTGCAACAGGAGCAGGTCTTGAAATAGGCTCTGATACCATGTTCGACAACATAGGTATTTCAAAGGAGGAAGAACACATTCAATAAACACTCACTCAAACAGATCAAAGATCAACACACTGATGTTTTGACGTGGTAAAACCCCTATGGGAAAACATCCATGACCCCAGCCAACACGACCACTTGGAGTAGTTTATTAATGCAAAAGAAAAAGATTACAGAGCGGTTTTACAAGAGATTTTATCACAATTGATTATCGGAAAATGACCCTCCATGCCCTTTAAATAGAGATCATGGAGCAATCGGGTGTTAAGCCATGGATCAATGGCTGTTAAGACTGAGGAGAATATGAATTGTCGGATCACTCTATGTCGGGAACATATCAAGACCGTCATATTTCCTAACTACAAATGCATACTAATGCATATGAAAGAAACACACTAAGAAATAAACTTTTACCTAACAACACATTAGATCAAGTAGATCTTAACTAACTCCTAAGTGTCTAAATATCCTAACATCAACTAAAGCATTTAAAGGGCCTTTGGCAATGGATGAATCACTTGGGATTCTACCTATTGCAACACAATTATCATTGGAAATAATCCCTAGTGGCAATAAGCAAGGACACCAAGGAAAGGGAGGTCTGTGATGTCGTTCTCAATCAATTGGACATGAGTTGAATTGCAATCCTAGTTATACAACAAACATGTCAATAAAATATATGCATTTTCCATTTAGCCAATGAGTACGGAATTGATCTGCATTTATGAGCGGAACAAAATGAAAACACAAATTTATAATATTAACAAAGATACACACTGAATAATAACAGAGATACAGTAAAACTTGACTTCTATTAAATAACAAATGTGCTGAAACTGTAAAATGCAGACTGGAACAAGCTTGCTAGAATGGTGGCATCTTATCTCTGAGAAGAGATGTGACGGCTAGGTTCATTCGCAAGAATATGAGTACAATGAGGCTCCAAAGGAATTTTTACATCAAACATGAATGACAAAACCCTATACATCTAAAAACCTAACCCTAGGAGATGAAGCGCCAAAAGCCATGTGGGCCCCGATGGGGTAAGTTGGTACATCAACTTCCCAGGGTCGTAACCTTTGCATACAATCTTCGTTTAGGCATTTGATACCTTGTCAGAAGGGTCAATCTGAGAAATAAAACTTCCACAAGGATTCAAGACATGTTGATGAAAACCCCTAGCCCCCCAAAAGTCCAAAAAACATTGTTTAGGGCCTCAAAATTGCCCCGAAAGTTTGGGACTCGAAAAATTGTAAAAAAATTGCCAAAACGAAAACTGTAACTCCCAAGATGAAATGTATTTGTGAGCTAACTGGAAGAGGCTGGTGGCCATAAATATCCACTTGGATAAATCCTCCCTCCTTAGGAAGCAATGGTGTCCATTGCATTAAGTTCTGACATTAGATGAGGAAATTTCTGCTGAATTTGGCCCTGGGAAAGCCATAGTCCTTAGTGTAGGAGCTGCCCTACTTTGACAACCCAATAAATATGGATCCTCTGATGGTGAGTTCCTGTAAGCTGTGTGTCCATGATCTGATCAGTGGATGCCTGTTCCATGCATTCAGGGTTGAGCTCTGTTGGTGTCAATTGTTTTGTTATCTCTGAGGTGTCCAATAATGGTGGAAAATATGGCTGAAGGAGATCCACATTGAAAACTGGGTGCAAACCAAGGAAGGGGGGAATGTTGAGCTCAAAATAATTCTCGGCCACAACCTTGGTGACAGTTTAAGGACCATAATGGAGTCGACGAAGCTTCTGATGGGGCGTTTTAAGGTGTTCTTTCTGTAAGTGCAACCAAACTTTGTCTCCCACTTGAAACTTGTGTGGCAACTGGTGTTGATCATGGTGTTGCTTGTACTTGGAATTGTAATTTTGTAAAATATCTTTAACTTGTTGACATATGTGATGAATATTCTCAATGAACTAGGTGGCTTTGTAAGCTTCAGTTGGAGCATGGGACGAGTCTGTCTGGGTGGCCGCAAGGTGTAGTGCAACATCCATGGGACCCAATGGTTGAAATCCTAACCCCACCTGAAAGGTGTTGTGGCCAGTTGAGCTATGTATGGATATGTATAGTTTTTCTAAACATAGGGAAGACTCTGATCCCATGTGCAGGAGTGCTTGGAATTGTACATGCGCATGATATGCATGATCATTTGGTTGACGAACTTGGTTTAACCATCCGTCTGGTGGTGGAAGGCAATGGATTTGGTGATCTTGGTGTCCAGCAGTGACCAGCGACTCGACCAAAATGTGATAAGGAAATGACTGTCCTGATCTAACATAATAGTTTGTGGGATCCCAAAATGTACACACACTTGTTCAAAGAAGATCTTGGGAGTGGCCTCTGCTATGATGCTCTTCTTGCAGGTGACCAAAATCGCCATCCTAGAAAAGCGATCAACAACGACAAAAAAAAAGTCGTTTCCCCACTTGGTGGATGAAAGGCCCAACATGTAGTCCATTGAGATGGATTCCCATGGCCTGTTAGGAGTAGGTAGAGGAGTGTACAAGCCTTGTTTCTTAGTGGCCAGTTTGGAAATAACACAGGTAGTGCAGGACTTGATATACTTATTGACATCTTGTCGAAGTTCAACCAGTAAAAGTTTTGCTGCAACACTACCACTGTCTTTTCTACACCGAAGTGTCCTGCCAACGACTATAGTGGGCTTCCCAAATCAGCTTCGCTTGCTTTCTTTATGGAACGCAAAGATGGCCTAGATGGCACAACAACTGGTCCTAAATATGGAAATTAATGACAACTGTGTTTACACCTAACATCTAGTAGGTGGTGGCGAAGTCATGATATTTCTCATAGAGGTGTGGCCATCCAAAGGTCTCGTGGATGCAAGAGTCTAGCACCATGGAAAGTGCCGCGAATGGAGGTCGGCTGACGCAATCAAGGACCCGGTTGGTACTTCATGTATTATAATTTATGTTGAGGTGGAACTGCTGCAAGTATATGGACCACTTCTGATGGCGCTCATTCTGCAATTGTCCTTGTGTCTACAAGAACTATAACGACTTATGATCAATGTGGACGACTTCTCCTTCCTGAGAATTTAATGCCTCCACTGGCGGTAGGGTCATCTAATGGAGTACCTTTCTTTGTCGTAAGTAGGTTACTTACGAATGACATTTGATACTGTCTCACTATGATAGGCCACAGGGTGGCCGTGATGAGTGAGAATTGCACCCAAAACATAGTCTGAATCATCTATCTCGATATCAAAGGGATGTTACAGGTCAGGTAATGAAAGCACTGGGGCTGAGCACAAGTGCTACTTCAGATCATTGAACACTTGTTGTTGGAACAATACCCACACAAATTTTTCCTTACCAACACCCCTGGTTACTTGGCTGAGGGCCCATGCAATATGGGAGAATCCCAACACAAATTTGTGATAAAAATTGGCAAAGCCTAAGAAGCTCCAAAGCTCAATGAGTGTAGTTAAGGATGGCCAGTCATGGATGACCTGGATCTTGGTTGGATCCACATGCACATGATGCTTGTCAATGATGTATCATAGGTACTGGACCCTTTCGATGTTGAAGGATCATTTTTCCAAGTTGGCATTTAGCTTGTGTTGTCTTAGAGTGTGCAAAACCTCTTGAATATGCTGCAAGTGTTCCGCCCAGGTCTTGTTGTAGATGAGGATTGTTGACGATTGAAAATTCCATTGTAATTTTGCCCACAAAGTGTTGCTAAGCCTATTATTATATAAGACTAAATAATGCTAGTAGGTGGGACCCCCTTGAACTTTTGAAGATCAGGTCTGTTCATTTTCAATGTTATGATGATGTGCTGCAAAGTTTTACATGGTTGATGAGAATATGGTTGTCGTTGATATCAATTAATCTTTGAGATGTTGTTCCTTCATGATACTACAACTTGCTATTCATTTATGGTATTTTTTCTTCTCACACCTGTACAACAAAAATGTTAGTGAAAATTGCAGAAAGACATTTTGAGGAAAAGCAAAATACTATATCTAATGCAAAAGAGACCTAGCTCCGCGATACTATATGCATGAAAATACTTGTTGATAGTGGTTAAGTCATAGCTAACAAAGAAATGGCTATGAAATATTGTTAAGTTACATTTTTATATACACATGGTGGAAATTTTGGTGGCGCATTTGGGAAGGTGATAATGCATTGGTTATGCATTTCTTAATGAAATCGGTAGCTGATATACATATGTTATAATGTTGGTGGCTCATGGAAGTGATGGCTTGCAATTTTTATGGTGATTATGCTATATTTTGGGTTGATGTTGATCATGCTATTTGGTGTTGATTCTATACATGATCGCTTAGATTGTGTAGTGGTCAAGCGATTTATTTGAGTTATATCAAAAATGCAAACATGGGTGGCGCATTTGGCAAGGTGATTGCAAATGGTTGAATTATTATGTGGACTTGGATTATGCTATGGTTTAAATGTGTTGATACTATAGATGCATTGGTTGATTAATAGTGTTAATGGAAGGCTCGTTGGCATGTACTATGGAGTAAATGAGATGAGGGTGGAGGCGACGTGCATTTACTACACGTCACCTTTACCCTTCCCATTGGCCGCCACCCTAGTCAGACTATTGTTTGATCTTGTTGTTGTGTTCACGCTCCGGATTTTTAGCAGGGTGAAACCGCTCGACCACCCCTCGTCTTAAGTATTTCGATTAACAGGTATGTCTCTTTTGGCCATTCTTGACTTCACTCTGGTTATGAAATGATTTTGGCTCATTGTGTGGGTTTGTGTTTGTCCCGAGTGCTGCAGCTGTGTGGAATTTTGAATTTGAATGGAAAATAGATGGTTTGGATTATATTAGTTAAATTCGTTGGATTGTTAGTCTTCTTGGGTGATAGTTCTTTATTACCACTGCGTGTTGTTTGAAGGATTTTTGGCTGGATGATTGTCTTCATGGTTATTGGGTTTAATTAAGAGCCATGTTTTCTTGTTTTGGCCTTGTTAAGGGATTGTTTCCTGTCCACAAGCACCACAACCCCTTGTGCATAAACCTTCAGCCTCGAAGTCTCACTGAAGTTAGTTTCGTTCTTCCTGTGAAGGCTACTATGAAAACCCTTAACCCTCCAGGCTAGGGTTGCATAGGGAAACTGTAGAGCATGTCAAGTTGTTTCCAATTATTGTGGTCTATTACCTTGAATACAGGCTCACCCGTGGGTCGTATAGCCATCATGTTGGTATGGCTTCATGTCACTGCCTCTGTGATATTACCATAAACCTTACATTGCTATTTAATTTTTAAGGTCACAGTCACCCGCCTTATGCTAAGTAACTCAACGATTTTAATGGAAGGGCCTCTACCCTATGTCGATTGGATGCCTGGTTATGCATAGCTACCATGGCTTGTTTGGTTGGTTGTTTCTCTACCACAGTGGCATTTGTTAGTTGAAATACAATCACTAATATTCACACTTTTGATGTTTTGGTTGATGGTTGGCATTGGTTACGAATATTGTGGTTGCTCATGCAGGTCGCATTCTGTATAGGGTGTTTTGCAAAGTAAATTATTGGATAGGGTATATCTATTGCATCTTCTATTGTTGGTTGAATAAACCTAGGTGCGCATAGCTTGGTCAATCACGATTGGCTAAATCAATAGTTCGACATGATTTATTGAGTTATGATTTATAGATCAATAGTATGTTGCTGTGCGATTAGTGGAATTGTTGCACCATGAAGTTTTCTCAGTTGCACACCGTGCATAGTATGGATGACTTGTTTTCATGCTCAGTGATATCCACTAAGTTTTAAGTGCGTTATTGATTGCAAATTGACCACTGTTGATGACATGCGTGTTGGTTATTTGGTTCAGTTTTTAAATCACATTGAGTTGTTTTGTTTTACAGTGGCATGGTTACATTGCCTTGAAAATTTACTCCTGCATAGCCTGTGTCTAAATAGTGGTTGTTTGGTTGTATAGTCAATTATCATTTTAGTCGTGGCATGTGAGGTTTTGATTATCTTGATTGTTTTTACTACCTATATATATGGGAACATATATCACTACAGACCTTGATTGGCTCTATTGCAGAAATAGTGACTTCATTATTATTTTGGAAATATGACTTTTAAATATAGATTGGAGAGATGTATGGTAGTGGTGGATGTTAATGATTACAGATTGGGAATGAGTGTTGTTGTTGACTGTTATAACATGAAGAATGTGTGAACAAAGGGGACAAAACTTCTTACAAATTGTGTAAAATACTTACCTTTAATGATGGCATTGTGTTGGATATTTTATTATTGGACAGTGAACTAGTTAAATACACAAGAGTTATTACTTAGTCATCTGATTGTTGGTTGATGCATATTTTTCTTACTGCAAAAAATGTTATGTATTTATTGATTAATCTCATGAACAGTGAACGTCTTTTTCCCTTCTCATTATCTCATTTTCCGCTAATTACAACCCCCTCACATGTCCCATATTCATTTTATTCACCCCATGTTTTGATATTGATCACATCTGAGAGAATTTCTGTGATAAGATTGGGAAAAAGTGGAAGATTTATGTGTGGGTTGCAATGAAGTTTATTGGTTTGTTTACAATTGATTGTTGTTATCATTGAGTAGTGACCATATCTCTCCCTTTTCATTATATCATTTTCCCCCCCTAATTAAAAACCCCTCATGTATCCCTTAACATTTTTTCGACCCCCCTACTCATTGATTAACATTAGAACAATATGTATGGATTGGATTGCATGAGCCTGATACATTCTGAGCCAAATCTATTTTGTATTTTTAAGGAGTTGTCATGCACGGTTATTTAAAAAACTATTTGCTAATTGTTAACATATGCAGGATGAGTTTTTTCAGTCGGGAAAGCCATGGCCGAGGAAACATAGGTAGAGGTAACTGGAATTGAAGGCCAAGGAGGCCTAGGTTCTCAATACATTTTGATGCTGATTCTGAAGAGCTTGGCCAATTGTTCCATGCTGGGTTCTTTAATTGTATTGGACAGGGAATAGTCCAACCGAGTCTTGAAAGGCCTCCCTTTCAAGCCCCTCAAGACCCGGCATATCTGTGCCTCCTCATGTCTCTTTACAGCCTGAAGTCCCAAAAAACAATGGGTGGCAGGAGATTGTGCACTTGACAGTCTCCCAACACTGTGGCTAGCCAAACTTAACCTTTCCTACTCCCCCACCTTTGAACCCCATTGCCCACGCTGCCCCTAACCACTCACCAGTGCAATCCTCCCATGCCAACAAGAGATTGAAGACTGAAGCCCACCATGCATCTGATAAAGGAAAAGCTACTGCTACCCCTTACTCACCCTCCGATGACTCTGACAAATCCGTGTCTTCACGGATGCATTTGAGGGATGATTGTTCCCATGTGATCAATGAGATAAAGCCTAAAGGATCTGTCCAACTCAAGGCAATTTCAGGRAAATTAGGAGGTGACAACAACAACCAAGGAAGGGTTGCTTCACAGACTGGAAAATATGGTTTTTAAATTTTATCTTATTTATTGTTTTATGATAGTGGACTCCATGGATTTTGGACAACATGTTTTATTTTGGATATATGAGTATTAGTTTGAAATATTTTCAAGTTTATGAGCTAAAATTGTCAAAGGAAAATATGTTTTGAAGGGAGGCACAAGGGGTGTGTTTTCTTGACAAATGGATCATGTTATGATATGATGATTGTTATCACTAAAAGAGTCACAAGGGGGTCCCACCTATTAGTTATTATTTAATTATGACCCTATTATGATTATTACTCCCCCCCCGTCCTTAACTTAAGTTAGTTAAAGCATTATGTTAGCTTAACTAATAAGTTAGTTCAACTACTCTAACCAATTCTAAATTGTTAAAAGATGAATTAAGGGGAGGTACAAGAGGAGGATAGAAGCACAAAACATGCTAAGGTTTTCTCTTTGAGTTTATGTTGAGATATTTCAATTTTCATTCATTCATATATTCATCACAGCCTAATTCTATTTTGTGATCGCAGGGTCTTATTGTAGACAACAATATTCAGGGTTGAATCAAATCATTCAGACACTTGTTCTTTAGAGGTGTTGATCTATATTTGATAGTCTATGTAAACTTGTTTGTTTATGAATTACTTTTCATGATTGATAAAGGCTATTGTGCAGAGTCGAGTGGGCAACAATCTATGGCAAGATGATCCAACTTTTAGAGTTCAGTTTTAGTTTTCTGTTAGAGGTCCTTTTGTATGTTCCATCAGGGATTTCTAAGTTTGACTTTGGTTCAAGATTTCCATGTGAAGTTTTGTAAAGACAATGACTCTTTGGTGAATTGGAATGAAATAAAGGATTGATTTATGTCTCATATATCTTGAATATCATCTTGGTGTCTCTACTTCTGTCCTTACATTTATTTCAACAACTGATATGTTCAGAAAAATACATAAAAAGTGAATTTCCAGCAAGCTTTTGTTGATACAAGACTAGCCTAAGCACTTGTAATTAATACTTGTGAGTTAGGATATATATTTTTATTGGCTATAAACACAGGGTGATATTCTTGTCTACTTATTTTAGCCAAGTAAAGTCTGAAAATTCTTGAGTAAGATCAATTCATATCTTGTCCTCAACATTTATTTGGCGACCATACATATTTTCATCGATACATATTTTTTTTCTTTTTTTGAGTCTTGGACTGTTTGCTATTAATGACTGTTCCTGTTGCAAGATATCCCAATCTTGAGCCTGGTCTCCAAGGAAAGACCAACATTGCTTTGAACCCGTTTCACACTATTTTAGACATTGCTAGGACCCGTGCCGAGCTTAACCATTCTTGGGAAAAAATTGAAAGAGATATTAGTGTTCAAGAACAATTGGAAGCTAGACGTAGGCAACCTAGAAATCAACAATAATATTTTTTCTTCAGTTTTGGCCTTCTTTCATGTCCTTAGATTCACATGCTTCTAGAAGAAGAAGAGGCTTCTCACCTAAAATCAATCCTATTGATGAAATAGGAAGAAGAAACATTGTGTTATCTGCCCAACAAAGTGCTCTAAGGAGAACTTTATCCGATTCGTCCAGTTCGTCTTTCTTTTCCTCATCTATCATCCACAAGATGGCATCTAGTGGTGGCTCTGGTGGTACTGGAAGTGCTTCATATTCCCAATATTCATCGTCATCAGTGTTTTGTATCTTGTGCAACCACCATATCCTTGTCCAATCTACTACAAACCCCACCAAAATCATTAAAAAGTATGGCCTTTTTTTAGCTCGAAGAAGATGCCATGACCACACCATGGCATGTGTCCTCCCCTCTTAACCTAGCACCTGCTACTCGCCCGCTTCCAAAGTTTAAAGAGAATTTGCTTAAATTTCTAGGAAATAACACTGTCAGTACTAATGAACACCTAGTGGCATTTTCGAATGCTTGTCATAATATAAGGGATAACAACAATGACACTTGCATGCATTTGTTTGTCAATTCCTTGGAAGGAAAGGTTGCGACCGATTTCTTTGACCTTCCTCCTAAGATCTTGTCTACTTGGGAGGAGTTGATTTATTGGTTCCGATCCACTTACGGGAAATCCAAAAGCCCCGGTGAGAAGTTAAGGGAGTACAAAAACCTCACTTACAAAGATGGTGAGACCATCAGGTCCTTCAACTTGTGTTTCACCAAGTTGTATAATCAAATTCCTGAGCTCATCCGCCCTCAGAACCAAGATGCTTTCATGCATTACTACAATGCATTGCCTTCTCTTTACCGTCATAGGCTTGAGGAAAAAGCCATTGACAATCTCGGTTCCACCCTGCACACTTACTCAGAGTATGAGGAACAACTTGAACAAACTGGTCTACCCCAGGGAGAATCAGTTAGACAGATGGATATGTCCGCTCTCTTACAACTGTTACAAGATATGAACAATCATATGATATCTTTTGAGTGGAAAGGTACTGTCAAACCTCTCACCCCTGGAGCTTCATCCTCTTCTGCCCCTCCTTTTAGAAGTACGGTTGAAAATAATTTTTAGCCCAAAGCTATCCTGCCTAGGAGCTGGTGTAACTTTTGTGAGGAACACTATGAAGAAACCACATGTGAGATAAGGAAGAGTGCTAGAGACAATATCTTTGGTAAAATACCAGAAGCTACTATCGCTATCCTAGATTTTGTCGAGCCAGAAGATGTCATGGTCATCAATACTAGGAACAAAGCCTATGCCCCAAAAGGTAAATTTGACCCTCCTCGTAGTTCTTCTAACTCGAGTTCATCTTCAATCGTTGCTACTCCCCAGGTTCCCAAAGTTCCTGAGAGTCAAGGGATCACTCCTCCTCCCCCCTCTTCCAAATAAAATATCTTGAGTCAATTGGCCAACATTAAGGGAGATGCAACCCTCCTAGACATGGTTGTCATCCCTGAACAACAGATGCATCTGAAACAATTCATGGAAGGAAAAGATTCTGTTGTAGCCAATATTTCTGAAGAGGTAAGTGAAGAGGATTCTTCTGTAAATAAGTAGGTGTATATAATTTTAGATACCCTGCAAAAAATCCCCCTTTTTATATTTCTGTAAATATCATGGATAAAATCGCCCACTTTTGCCTCATTGATGGTGGTTCAAGCCCAAGTGTCATGTTGAATATTATTATGGAAGAGCTAGGATTATCTTGTACAAACGGAAACACCAGAAGCATTCTTTCCTATAATATTCTGCAACAAACGACCATAGGAGAGATTAAGGATGTAACCTTGGTTTTATGCGCTCATCCTGAGATAAAAACAACCCTCAACATTCATGTGATTGATATGCCTGTGAGCAATTATTCAATTATCTTGGGAAGAGATTGGCAAGCCCTAACGAGTGGATACCTCTCGCTTGACATGACACATTTATCCATTCCTCTGAATGGTAAGAATATCATAGTTCTTAGAGAGGGAAGGATTTCACCCTACATAGAGAATGTTCTGCAATCCAACGTAAACTATGTCAAAGAAGACCTAGGAGTATATTCCATCTTTGCTGAAGAGGATAATATTCCTTTGGAAAGAACTGATTTAGATAAGGATTTATGGCATATGTATTTTGATGGTTCATGCTCTGGTGAAGGAAATGGCATTGGCATTACTTTGGTTTCCCCTGCAGGGAAAATTCATAATCTATCCCACAGGTTAGAGTTTGTTTGTTCAAATAATGTCACTGATTTCAAACATTTATTATTAGGCATTGAGAACGCCCTTAATCTTGGTTGTGGTCACCTTTTGGTTTTGGAAGTTCCAAGCTTGTTGTGAACATGATACACAAAATATGCTCTCCTGGAAACGAGCTGATATAAGAATACTCCCAAACAATTTGGGAACTTGTCTCGAACCTTATATATTTCAACATCACTCATGTGAAGAAGGAATTGAATTCCATGGTTGATCGGTTAGCTATCTTTGCAACCTTCCCTAATCAGAAACTTTCACCTCACATGCCTGATTGTGATTTTCAACTGCTATATCATCCGTATATTCCTGGCCATGTAGGATATTGGGAGGCCCTCCCTAATGATGAGAGAATTTGCACGATCATCCAAGATAAGCCTCTTAAGCCCGAGGAAATTATATCCACGAAAAATAATAAGATTCCTGAGGGTTTGATTCCTCTTGAGAGTTCATTTTCATTAAGTGTTGGAGGCAATAAAGAAAAGGAAGAGGAGTCACAACTAAAGGTAGTTAAAGCCATCTCCATGAATAATAGGACACATCGATCTTAATCGAACATTAAAATAAATATCCAGGGTTCTGATAAAGAAGAAATGAAATCTATTGAATTACTTAGTGGATTTCAAAAGGTTTTTGCTTGGTTTAATGCATGTCTTCATGGTTTTGATCTAGGTCTTGTTCAACATATTATGAAAACAACCAAGCAAGAACAAAGACTCATGAACTCTACACTAGAAGAAAACTTTCGAAGGGCGTTGAGGAATTCTTTAAGAACTGAGATGTTTTCTTTTGTCCACCCTGAAGGGGTTTCCAATTGGGAACCTGCTTCGAAGACCCCTGATAATTTTAGAACCTGCATTAGTCTTCGAACTTTCAGGCAAGCAATTATAAGAAATTCTTTCCCTCCTCTCCATATGGAAATGTTTCAGCAATAGATCGTAGAGTTATACTTGAAGCCCTTACTTGACAGTTTCTTTGGTTACAATAAAATCAAGGTAGAAGGGGCAATTTATCACAACACCACTTTCATTACTAATTGCGATACTATGTCTTACAATTGCCCGCCCTCTGGCTTATTTGATACAAGTATCGCCTTAAAAATACCTATACACGCAACTTTCAATGAATTGGCCAGTCTCCATGTTTTAATCGTATGCGTCAAAAGGCTGATAGTTATGTCAGAGTGTCAAGTGTTGGGTCATTTCCAGATTACTTTTTTCTTGGAAACTAACTCGAAAATTTTAAAGGAATTACAAAGACAATGGTTTTCTCACAACACTAACAGTTCTCTCTTGAAGTATTGCGAGAGACCAACATGAAAAGTTTTCTTTGCTGATTGGATCTTTCTGTATACTAATAGCTTAACTTTGTTTTCAATTTTTGTGCTTCTTTTTCTGCTTTACAACACTTTGGTTTCTGCTTTCTGAGTTGAATTTTTTCTGGCTGCATTTTATTTCTGACTTTTACTACTGCTGTTTTAATTTATTCATTATTACTTTTGTTACAAATTTTGTCTCTATCATCTTTTATTATTTGGTCAGGTTATATTGTCGGATCAATTCTGCCATAGTGACACCCCTGCAAAGCATTGTTAGTCAATAAAAATCAAGCTTGCACAACTGCTATGATATCTCCGCTGAAGGGCCCTTGAAATTGTTACATTTTTCCGTTGCTATCTTACGAGGAGTTGGTTGTTTCTCGCTTCTTCTTTCCATTTCTCCATCCATCAAGATCTTAAGAGAAAATCTATAAGTTTCCTCTTTCAAGTTAAGAGCTTATTCCAATCAAATGATTATGCATACAGTGGTAAAACCCATCATACTTAACACTTTTCATGAGTTAGTCCCAAATTCCCGGTCATCTTTTCATTAAATCCGCTCATTTCCCCCTGTTGCATAATCATTCGAGTCACGTCTTCTAGAGATTACTATTCTTGGTCTGCGAAACCATGAGTTTTGAGTTCTAATCTGTTAAAAACAAATTTCCCTGTGGAGTCACCCGTTTTTTGACGATTGAAAACATCAACGTAATTTCACCCGCAAAGTGTTGCTAAGCCTATTATTATATAATACTAAATAATGCTAGTAGGTGGGACCCCCTTGAACATTTGAAGATCAGGTCTGTTCATTTTCAATGTTATGCTGATGTGCTACAAATTTTTACATGGTTGATGAGAATATGGTTGTCGTTGATATCAGTTAAGCTTTGAGATGTTGTTCCTTCATGATACTACAACCTGCTATTCATTTATGGTATTTGTTCTTCTCGCTCCTGCACAACAAAAATGTTAGTGAAAATTGTAGAAAGGCATTTTGAGCAAAAGAAAAATACTATATCTAATGAAAAGAGACCTATCTCTGCGATACTATATGCATGAAAATAATTGTTGATAGTGGTTAAGTCCTAGCTAACAAAGAAATGACTATGAAATATTGTTAAGTTACATTTTTATATGCACATGGTGGAAATTTTGGTGGCACATTTGGCAAGGTGATAATGCATTGGTTATGCATTGCTTAATGAAATCGATAGCTGATATACATATGTTATAACGTTGGTGGCTCATGGAAGTGATGGCTTGTGTTTTTTTCTAGTTATTATGCTATGTTTCAGGTTGATGTTGATCACACTATTTGGTGACGATTCTATACATGATCATTTAGATTGTGTAGTGGTCAAGCAATTTATTTGAGTTATATCGGAAATGCAAACATGGGTGGCGCATTTGGCAAGGTGATTGCAAATGGTTGAATTATTATGTGGAATTGGATTATGCTTTGGTTTAAATACATTGATACTATCGATGCATTGGTTGATTAATGGTGTTAATGGAAGGATCGTTGGCATGTATTGTGGATTAAATGAGATGAGGGTGGAGGCGACGTTCATTTACTACACGCCACCTTTACTCTTCCCATTGTCCGCCATCCTAGTCGGACTATTGTTTGATCTTGCTGCTGTGTTCACGCTCCGGATGCTTGGCCACCCCTCATCTTAAGGATTTCGATTAACATGTATGTCTCTTTTGGCCATTCTTGACTTCACTTTGGTTATGAAATGATTTTGGATCAGTTGTGTGGGTTTGTGTTTGTCCTGAGTGCTGCAACTGTGTGGAATTTTTGATTTGAATGGAAAATAGATGGTTCAACTATATCAGTTAAATTCGTTGGATTGTTAGTCTTTCTGGGTGATAGTTCTTTATTACCACTATGTGTTGGTTGAAGGGTTTTTGGTTGGATGATTGTCTTCACGGTTATTGGATTTAATTAAGAGCCATGTTTTCTTGTTTTGGCCTTGTCAAGGGAATGTCTCCCGTCCACAAGCACCACAGCCCCTTGTGCATACACCTTCGGCCTCGAAGTCTCACTGAAGTTAGTTCCATTCCTCCTGTAAAGGCTACTGTGCAAACCCTTAACCCTCCAGGCTGGGGTTGCATAGGGAAAATGTCGATCCTGTCAAGTTGTTTCCAGTTATTGTGGTCTATTACCTTGAATACAGGCTCACCCGTGTGTTAGCGATATTTCTGGTAATGAGGGTAAAATGCGAAGGGATGGGTAAAAAACCCACTTGTCCTAATTTCGGGATGCAAAGGTACCCGTGATAAGCAGCAGACGGATCTAGACGACAGACATCCACGCGCCCTGATCAACGACGTACAGGCGATTCCGGACCCCCTTCGCCTTTTTACCTTTAAGCGGAGGGGGGGGGGTCCGGAATCTAAGGCGCATCTCTCCAATGACTACGATCATAGCACCTGGATCAACGGTGTGCGAGGCGATTCCAGACCCCCCCCCGCCTTTCTACCTTTAAGCGGAGGGGGGGGGTCCAGAATCCGGGGTGCATCTTTCCGACGGCTGCGATTGAAGCGCCCGGATCAATGACGCACAGGTGATCCAGACCTCTCCCTCCTCTCTGCGTTTAATCAGCGTGGGCCCTTTCCCGTCATGTTAGTTTGTGGACTATGCTCCCTCTAGCCCTTCCTCATTCTCCGACACCCATCTACTTCCCCTTTTCTGGTCCATGTGGCCCCTTCCCTTATCTCATCGTCTACTCACCACCTGCCACGTGTTCCGCTCCCTTCCATGACAACCTCTCATTAAGAGTGTGCCCAATATGTGTCATCTCTTGTCCCCTATGCTTATTTCCTTTCGCCATGTGTCTTCCCTTGTAACCCCTCTCACACCTCATCACTTCATGCCTCGCCCTCATAGCTCTGGCGCCACCACTCCCATCGTGCGCCCCATTTTTTGTGCTGGCCTCCACGCCTATTCATCAGGCCGTTCAGCTAATCCAGGTGGCAGCATGAAGGGCCGTCCACGTCCTTGAGGTGTCAAGTTATCCGAACCATCCTCAATCCCAATGAAGCAGTTATTGAAGCAGTTGGTGGTGGTTAGACATCGTCTCCGCCATAATGGGAAAGTCTGGCGACGAATTAAAGGCACGTCGATTTGCCCACGGAGCTGTCAGCAGTCCGATTGCGTCCGCCATTGGTGCACGATTATTCAAAGATTGCAGGCGCAGATTGTCAGAAGCCATGCAGACGCAAAGTTTTAATGCAACGTCTCGGTTTTGTTGCGATTGTTGTTTTGAGTATATGTAGGTGTTTTCGCCATTTTGGTATCTATCGATGGTAGAGAAAAGCTCCCGATTGTAAAGTTTCAATGACCATTCTGGTTCTGGGGTTATGCATCTGTGTTTAAGATTTCTTGTTTTATGACAAACAGTTTTCCTGCTCCATCTCTGTTTTCATCTTATACCAGAGAGCTCATGATCGATTGATTCGCATGGGTTGTTGCAGTGGTGCCATGATAAAAGATTTATTGTCGCATTATTGTATTTTCTGGTTTTCTGCATCTGGATGTAAGAGGCCCTTGCCTGTAGATGCTTTCTCTCACAGTCTGTTAAAAACCTGATGCTTATAACAGACCCCTGCACTCTTCTTATACAAGTCTTCCTCCTACTCACCCTTATTACAACTCACTGTTTGAAGTTTATCTAAGACCTCACTCGCCCATGCATGCCTGGCCTAGTTTCGGAGTTGAGATAATATTGTTCTGAGTTTAATTCCATTTGATCATCCTTTTATAAACGAATCGTGACATTAAACTGATGGGTGTCAGGCTCTGCTCCTGCTGCAATCCAGGAGTGACTTCCGACGCTAACATTTCTGGCGCCGTTGCTAGGGACGAAGTTGAATATTTTCCCTGGGATTGAACGACAACGATTAACTGATTCTGAAAGTGCATCAGATATCAGAATTATCAAGATTGCTACAGTGCACCTGGTGACTCCACTGGAACGAACCTATTGGTTTAGTTGTGGCTTCCAGCGGTAGTCATACACGGTCTCATCCACAACTGCCTCTAGCAATGCCTGAAGAAGACCCGGAGGTGATTATCAAAAAGGGGAAACCCTCCCAAGGAGAAAGCTTTGCTGCTGAACCAGGTATTTCCCCGCCTCCTTCTGTAAAAACTTCGTTTTCTTATTCTCAGCTTCATATCCAGCCCTCTTCAGAGGTTTCCCGTGTCCTCAATTTTGGGAGTGTTCCTGCTGAGTTTTCCCCTCCTGGTCTGGGATTGGAGGGAGAAATCCTTGTCACTCCCCTGTCCTCTGAAGCTATTCCTTGGCGTAGACCAGGGACTATAGAAGATTTCCCCACTTCTGAACAAGGAGGAGCGCCTGCTGACTTGAGCTCGTTAGCCTTCTCCTTGAACCCTCTCTTGTTTTCCACTCCACTTCGAGACTCAATTCTCGGGACACCTTCACGACCTCCTTCTCCTCCAAGTTCTCCTCCACCTAATATTCCTATGGCTGGTGCTAATCCCCCTTTGAATAGAATGGATGCCATAGTTGCTGCCAGATATGCTCCCTTAGTCCTACCCCATCCCATGAATCCTCTCCCTGCTGGAGACTATTTGAAGTACATGCCCAAGTTCACCGGGGAAGGGGACGTGACTGCAGAAGAGCACTTAGCTACTTTCTACAGTTATGCAGACAATCTAAACATTGAAAATGAAGATGTCTGGATGAGAGTATTTGTCCAGAGCCTGGATGGTGAGGTGAGGAAGTGGTTTAGAGGATTGGCCCCTGGATCTATTGCTGGAATTGAAGCCCTGGATAATGTTTTCTTGAGGCAGTGGGGAGACAGGAAGGATTTCATGTATTACATGACAGAGTTTGGGTCTCTAAAAAAAATGGAAGGAGAGTCTGTCTCTGATTTCTCCAAAAGATTCAATAGAATGTATAATAAGATTCCTGCCGAAGTAAAGCGCTCAGAAGCCTCTACCCAAATTCCATATGCTGGTGCTTTTGACCCTGATTTCTGTCTTTTATTGAGAGAAAGAAGAGCCACCTCCTTGGATCAAATGCAGGACACGGTTGTAGAGGTGGAATCCAATATATTGGCAGCTGACAGACTGAGGAACAAGGCCGACACAAATAGAAGAAAGGGAAAATCTGAAGCCTCAACTTCTGGCACATTGGTGCCCCACCCTCAGGTGGATGAATTGACCAGGATGGTGAAGTCTCTGTCTGCAGAGATGGAGAGAATGAGGGTGGAAGGGAGGAAAACATACAAAGGTCCCCATAATGCCGAAAACAAGGGAGGTTTCAGAAGGCCAAACAATTTTTCTCCCCCGAATGTACAAAAAGAAAGAGGAAGAGACAGAGAAGACCAAAGAATTCATGCCCCTTTTCAGAACAATTTTGTGGCCGAAGATGAAGAAGGGGAAACAAACAAATTTGAACCTGAAATCCATTGCTTTGGAGATACTCCTCCTTTTCCTCATCTCACTCAATCAACATACGAGGAGTCTCTCATGGACGATCAACTAAATGAATTGAGCAAGGGAGATAAGGCTGGCGGTGGTCAAGGCAGGTACAACCTGAGGTCCGACAAAAGGACAATAGCACCTGATATTCCTGAGCAGTCCACTAGAACAGAGAAACCTACTAATAAGGTAGCAAACAACCATAGAGGTAAGAAGGCTCAACCCCTCTCTCCCATTGTCCAAAATCATGTCCCTGAAATAAGATAAATTCCAAAGCTTGCATCTTCTTTTAATTTCGAGCATGAAATTCAAAAGATCAGAATCCCTGTGCCCCTCACTGAGCTAATCAAACATGAAGAATTCAAAAAGTGCTTCTCTAAGCTTTTACAATCTGAAGTCTCATGCCTTCCCACAGACTCCATAAACCTCCAAGATGAAAAGCCTGCAGTTATTCTAGGTCCTATGGTAGAAGACAGAGATGACTCATCTCCTCCTTTCTACACATCCCTGAAC
>ML777918.1:641353-654681 GCA_009831015.1 Picea engelmannii
TTTTTTTTTCACTAATTACAAACCCCTCATGTATCCCTTAACATTTTTTCCACCCCCCTGCTCATTGATTAACATTAGAACAATTTGTATGGATTGGATTACACGATCTTGATACATTCTGAGCCAAATCTATTTCTCACTTTTAAGGAGTTGTCATGCATGGTTATTTAAAAGACTATTTGCTAGATGTTAACATATGCATGATGAGTTTTTTTAGTCGGGGAAGCCATGGATGAGGAAACAGAGGTAGAGGTAATTGGAACCGAGGCCCAAGGAGGCCTAAGTTCTCAATACATTTTGATGCTGATTCTGAAGAGCTTGGCCAATTGTTCCATGATGGGTTCTTTAATTGGATTGGGCATGGAATAGTCCAACCGAGGCCTGAAAGGCCTCCCTTCCAAGCCCCTCAAGCCCCGATATACTCGTGTCTCCTCATGTCTCTTTACAACCTGAAGTCCCCAAAAATGATGGGTGGCAGGAGATTGTTCACCCGACAGTCTCCCAACAATGTGGCTGGCCAAACTTAACCTTGCCTAATCCCCCACCTTTGAACCCCATTTCTCAAGCTGCCCCTAACCTCTCAACAGTGCAATCCTCCCATGCCAGCAAGAGATTTAATATTGAAGCCCACCATGCATCTCATAAAGGAAAAGCTACTGTTACCCCTTCCTCACCCTCCGATGACTCTGACAAATCTGTGTCTTCACAGATGCATTTGAGGGATGATTGTTCCCACGCGATCAATGAGATAAAGCCTAAAGGCTCTGCCCAGCTCAAGGAAATTTCAGGGAAATAAAGAGGTGACAACAACAAACAAGGAAGGGTTGCTTCACAGACTGGAAAATATGGTTTTTAAATTTTTATGTTATTTATTGTTTTATGACAGTGGACTCCATGGATTTTGGACAACATGTTTTATTTTGGATATATGAGTATTAGTTTGAAATATTTTCAAGTTTATGAGCTAAAATTGTCAAAGGAAAATATGTTTTGAAGGGAGGCACAAGGGGTGTGTTTGCTTAACAAATAGATTATGTTATGATATGATGATTGTTATCACTAAAAGAGTCACAAGGGGGTCCCACCTATTAGTTATTTTTTAATTATGACCCTATTATGATTATTACTTTCTCCCCCCTCCTTAACTAAAGTTAGTTAAAGCCTTATGCTATCTTAACTAATAAGTTAGTTCAACTACTCTAACCAATTCTAAATTGTTAAAAGTTGAACTAAGGGGAGGAACACGAGGAGGATAGAAGCACAAAGCATGCTAAGGTTTTCTCTTTGAGTTTATGTTGAGATAGTTCAGTTTTCATTCATTCATATATTCATCATAGCCTATTTCTCTTTTGTGATAGCAGGGTCTTATTGTAGACGACAATATTCAGGGCTGAATCAAATCATCCAGACACTTGTTCTTCAGAGGTGTTGATCTATCTTTGATCGTCTGTGTAGACTTGTCTGTTTATGAATTAATTTTCATGACTGATAAAGGCTATTGTGCAGAGTCGAATGGGCAACAATCCGTGGCAAGCTGATCCAACTTTTAGATTTCAGTTTTGGTTTTCTGTCATAGTTCATTTTGTATGTTCCATCGGGGATTTCTAAGTTTGAATTTGGTCCAAGATTTCTGTGTGAAGTTTTGTAAAGACAATGACTCTTTGGTGAATTGGAATGAAATAAAGGATTGCTTTATCTCTCATATATCTTGAATATCATCTTGGTGTCTCTACTTCTGTCCTTACATTTATTTCAACAACTGATATGTTCAAAAAAATACATAAAAAGTGAATTTCCAGCAAGCTTTTGTTGATAAAAGACTATCCTAAGCACTTGTAATTAATACTTGTGAGTTAGGATATATATTTTTGTTGGCTATAAACATAGGGTGATATTCCTGTCTACTTTAATTTAGACAAGTAAAGTCTGAAAATGCTTGGGTAAGAAAAATTCATATCTTGACCTCAACAAGGATGTCATCCAGATACATGACTGCAAAAGAATTGGTGAAAGGCCACAAGATATCATCCATCATCCTTGTAAAAGTTGCTGGGGAATTTATCAAACCAAAGGGCATGACCAACCATTCAAAAATACCCTTTTTTGACTTGAAGGCAGTCTTCCATACATCTGTATTCATTGGGACCTCATGGTAGCCAGACTTCAGATCAATCTTTTTGAGGTATTCCCCCCCCCCTTGAGTTGATCAAGGAGATCAATAATGTTGATCCCTTTATTTCCTTTTCCTCATAACAATTCTCCCACCAATATTTGACATGAGGGATGACCTTGAGGAGCACAAATGTAATCTTTTCTCTATTAGAAAAGTTGTGAATATAAAAATACCCTTCTAGAAAGTTTAACCATTTATCTACTGTTGGATCATGTTGTCATTGATGCCAATGGTTTGATTGATTGATGTCAAGTGATGGATTGATTGATAGGCTTGATTGGTTGTTGATTGATGAATTATCCTTGATGAGAATGATATATGTCAAGTGAAAACCAATCGATGAAGATGGATCAATGAGTTTTCATTGATATGATGAAGATGGATTAATGAGTTGTCATTGATACATGATGCATAGTTGATGTATATGATGCAGTGATGAATTGATGCAAAGATGAATCATTATTGTCTTATCATGATTGATAAGGTGCACAAATGGATGAACTCCAAAGTGGTCCCCTTATGGTGAAAGCCCTCACGGGAAGAAGCTTTGTGAATTGAGTTATCCTAGAAGAATAGTTGGAGGACCCATGCTTGTATGTGTAATAATGAGATGAATATCAATAAAGTTGTTGGTGAAACTATCCTATATGGATAGTGCTTGTCATGCCATTTCCGGTGGTATGTAGAATGTCACATAACTCCTCACGGTTTGAGAGTTATGGCTCTACAAAGTTGGAGGACCCCCATATGAAGGCTTGAAGCCCCAAAGGTCAAAGAAGTCAAAGTGCTTGAAAAGAAGAAATCATTATTTAAATGATAAAGTAAAGTGAGAAAGTCAAGGTGGATTATTTAAATAATAAAGTAAGGTGACAAAATCAAGAAGGAATATTTAAATGATAAAGTATTGGAGAACTTTCTATTTATGGAAAGTGGTTAACCCTAAAATAAGGAAAATAGGTTAAGTGACGTAGAAATGGGTTAAGTGACCTAGAGAGTGAAAGTATAAATAAGATAGCTATGGACTCTTGCAAGACATCCTTTTTGTGGATCAATGGAGAGCTTCTTGTGAATATCTTTTGGAGTATTGATGGAGAGCTTCTTGTGAGAGAATCTTATTGGTGTGGATCTCTTGACCATGATTGAAGATCTGTTTTGAGGAAGAGAGGAAGAGGAGGATCTCATGGATGCATCAAAGTTTCAGCAATGTTGGATATCTTGACGAAAAAATTCTCGGATTCACAGAAAACCCTATTTTTTGATGCATACGCGGGCTGTCTGTGTATAGGGTGCGTAAACATTGAAGGTATACGTGGTATGGCTGTGTATAGGGTGAGTATGTACATGGGCTGACTATGTAGAGAGAGCGTATAGTGGATAAAATCATGGATATTTGTGCTTGAGCTAGTGCCTAGCTCTTGGATGATGAGGCATGTTGCAGATCTGCATTCTATGGCCTCATATCTATCACCGAGAGACTGGTATGGTTGGATTATTGTCTTGATGGATATTTTGTTTGATTTGTTGTGAATGCTTAGGGAATTCTTGGTATGGCTTCTATGATATGGTTCAGTTTGGATGATTTGGTTGATAGAGTGATCAGTACTCTTGTGATTCAGTGGTGACATGATTGCTATGGTATACTAGTTGTTTATACATGATTGAGATAGCATTCATATTGATTTGTTTTGGAGCATGAGAAAGCTATTGGAGAGCTTGGATGTGTTGTGATTGGCTTGTGGTCAGATTGGATAGTCAGAGATAGAAGAGAATGATATATTGATTGTAGAGAATCTGAGTTCATCTTGAAGGACAAACCCTAACAACTCAGTACACAGGTTGTTGTATACACTAGCCGCGTGCATATGCGGGCTTAGTGAGCCAGGGCGCGTGCACACGCTGGCTGCACTACTGATAGGTCGCGTACCTGTTGACAGATGGATATTTGTTGAGGATTGTTGCCTTATCTCATTTGGTGCTGAGGGTGTAATCTGAGTATTGCATTATAGAGATGGTTCTCTTGTAGAGTTTTACTCTATTCAATTGTTGCTGATAAATCCCCATATTGTTGTCCATAAGAAAAAGAAAAATTGTACATACATCTTGTGTTCTTTGTGTTCCTTGTGGTGATGACTTGTTGATGATATGTTGCTGATATATGTTCTCATATAACTGGTTGTAAATGAAAGCAATGGGTAATGAATAAATGTTGATTGTTAACTGAGAAGTTTTTGTGGAAGAGGGAAGTTTTGGGAAAAAGAGCCCCACACTCATTCACCCCCCCCCGCTAAGTGTGGTAGGTGTGTCCAACAATTGGTATCAGAGCGTGCCTTCACTACAAGCCTTAACAAGCTTGAAGGAGATCCATAGACACACAAATGGATGATGACGTTCCAATCCTTGATGAGGAAAACTATTCTACTTGGAGAATATATATGAGATTACATTTGAAGACAATGGGAACAATGATTTGGAAGGCATCCATTGGTGGATCAGTTCCTTTGAAGAATAAGTCAAAGTTTTCATCTCAAAGGGAAGGAAAGAAGAATGATGCATTTGCTCTCAAGACCATTCTTAGTGGAATCTCAAGACCTATCACAGAGAGCATGGGACAATGCACTTCCACCAAGAATCTATGGCTAAAGCTATAGGAGACATATCAAAGCAAGAAGGAGAAGGAAGAAATTGAAGACCACTCCATCAAGATTATGAAAGGTAAAGAATCATCAAAAACTCTTGAATGCATTATTTCTAAATGTGATTTTGAAAACATTTCAAGTGAAGATAAAGAATCAAGTGATGATAGCACAAAGGAAGATCTTGAAGACATTTCAAATGAAGGCAAAGAATTATGTGTTGATGTTGGCAAAAAGGAAGATCGTGAAGATATTTCAAATGAAGGTAAACAACCCTAAAAAACCCTTGATTGCAATGATGATGATGAATTTTTCTCTACAAGGTAAGAAGAATATGTAGAAACAGTTTGTGTAAAGTTTGATGGTATTTATCCTATGAAAAGAATAGAAGAAAATCTATTAAAACTTCAAAAGTAAGTTGGAGAAGGTTTATATAGATATAGAAGTGATCATTATTATATAGACTATAACTATCTTTCGGATAACACTAAGAAGTTGGAGGAGTCTAAGGCACATCTTGATGTTAAAATAAATGATCAAGGAACAAGAAGAGAGCAATAAGACTCAATTAGAAGAAAAGTAAGAAGAGATCGCAAGAATAAAAAATGGAAAAGAAGATATAAATATAGATGATGAGATTAGCAAAAGTTTTGAAACCATTGTTCATCTCAAGACCTAAATTGAAGAAGCCAAAAGAATAGAGGAACTATTGAAGATTCAAATAAATGAAAAGGAAGAGTCATGTTGTAAGATAGAATCTGAAATTGTTGACCTTAGAAAGAAGGTGGAAAAGTCAAACAAATTCTTGAATAGCTCACGAATCTTGGATGAGATGTTGGAAAGTCAAAGATCACCATGTGATAAATCAGGTCTTGGATACAAAGGAGAAGATACACATGCTGAAGCAAGCACCTCAAAGAAGCATGAGGTAAGTACATCAAATAAGGAAGACAATGTTGCAAAGCAACCATCTACACAAGGCAAGGAAAATTCCAAAAGAACAAAGCAAGCAAGACATCGAGAAGCTACTTTTGGGACACCAAGGCAAAGGTATGAAAGTATTTTTCATGGGCATTGTTATTCATGTAATGGATATGGTCACAAAGCTTTTGAATGTAGATCTTATGAAAGGAAATATAATGGAAGATTCTATATGAGGTGTTGGCGATGTGATCAAGTAGGACATATTGCTGTTCACTGTAACACCATGAGATGCTACAACTATAGTGGATTTGGCCACAAATACCATGAGTAATGGAACACAAGAAGAAATTCCATGATGAGGACTTCACATAGCATGTCTAGAAGAAAGAATGAGGTAAGAAAACGAGACATCTTTGAAAAGATGGATGCTCAGAGGTCAAGTTCTGAGGAGCAGGGACACCTACAAAAGTGGGTAAAGAAGACAGAGAATCCAGAACAGAATGAAAGATTGAAGGAAAGCTCAAGTAAGTTATCTACTGAGGTATACGTGGGTGACAGTGGTATCAGTTGCGTACATACGTAGGCTGACCTTGTATAGGTAGCGTACACACACGATCTGTTGTGCAGCAGACCACATATATGTGATGATGCCTAAGGAAAAGGGCTATGCATAGGGGTTGCAGCTTGATGTGATGGTATAACTCTGTGTTGCAGGGTCTGACATTGTTTATTACAGGTTCTGACACTATTTGCTGCAGGTTTTCATGGTTCTATGTTAGATCATGTAAGGTGACTATGTAAAATATATCTTGGGTGCATGGGATTGATGCATTTTTGTGTTGAAGAACAATGCTGGTTATGACAGTGAAGTTATGACACTTTGATTATGTGATATATGTTGATGATGTATTTGAAGATTACTTGTTGGAAAGCTTGATGCATGCATTTGGCATATGGATGGGCTACACATTGGGACATGTGGTTTGGTGATGTATCTGTTTGGTACACTCATATATGGCATATGTTTGATGATACTACACCATTGGTATTACTTGATTATCGCAAAAATTGGTATTTGTTTGATACATGGTTATGACACTTGGTTCATGATGGAGACATATCATGAGTGATATGATACATGGTTGGCATATTGATGGATGCACATGGTTGGAATATTGGTAGATGCACATGTTGGCATGTTGATAGAGGCATATGATTGGTACATTCCATGGATGATATATTTTGACACATTTCATGATGTTGATGTACATGGATGTTGTGCACAATGAGCACACATTTTGGTACAAGATGTACTTGGTTGATATTCTGCTCATGATTCTCTATTTCATTATTGACATATCTTTTGCTTCATGATGCTTGGTATGGCATGAGTTTAATGCATAGACAGGTCCAAGGATTGTCATATGGTAGCATATTGTTCATCTTGCAGAGAAGATAGGGGGAGACATACCCTTAGGGGGAGTCATTCTTCTTCCCATGATTCTAAGAGGAGATATTTATCAAATGCATACCTAAAAAGGAGTCCTATATTTGAATAAAGAAGCATAATTCCAGGGGGAGCAATGGTCACAGGGGGAGAAACCCCAAGAGAATAATGGCCCTTTTCCATTGATGTCAAAGGGGGAGACATAGTCACATTGATGTGATTATTGATTGGGAGAGATAGTCACATTGACTATTGCTGATATGCTTGAAGTTTACTAATAAGGAGAGATAGTCATATTGATATGATTGATGACTATTGATGTAGAGTATGCCTTGTCTACATGTTTGACATCAATAATTGGTATTTGGTGTTGAAATCAATGTTGGTATTTCCATCAATGCCAAAGGGGGAGATTGTTGGATCATGTTGTCATTGATGCCAACAGTTTGATTGATTGATATCAAGTGATGGAATGATTGATAGGCTTGATTGGTTGTTGATTGATGAACAATGTATACGATGAATTATCCTTGATGAGAATGATAGATGTAAAGTGGAAACCAATCGATGAAGATGGATCAATGAGTTTTCATTGATATGATGAAGATGGATCAATGAGTTTTCATTGATACATGATGCATAGTTGATGTATATGATGCAGTGATGAATTGATGCAAAGATGAATCAATATTGTCTTATCATGATTGATAAGGTGCACAAATGGATGAACTCCAAAGTGATCCCCTTATGGTGAAAGCCCTCACGTGAAGATGCTTTGTGGATTGAGTTATCCTAGAAGAATGGTTGGATGACCAATGCTTGTATGTGGAATAATGAGATGAATATCAATAAATTTGTTGGTGAAACTATCCTATATGGATAGTGTTTGTCATGCCGTTTCCGATGGTATGTAGAATGTCACATAACTCCTCACGGTTTGAGAGTTATGGATCTACGAAGTTGGAGGACCCCCATATGAAGGTTGAAGCCCCCAATGTCAAAGAAGTCAAAGTGCTTGAAAAGAAGAAATAATTATTTAAATGATAAAGTAAAGTGACAAAGTCAAGGTGGATTATTTAAATAATAAAGTAAGGTGACAAAATCAAGAAGGAATATTTAAATGATAAAGTATTGGAGAACTTTCTATTTATGGAAAATGGTTATCCCTAAAATAAGGAAAATAGGTTAAGTGACCTAGAAATGGGTTAAGTGACCTAGAGAGTGAAAGTATAAATAAGATAGCTATAGACTCTTTCAAGACATCCTTTTTGTGGATCAATGAAGAGATTCTTGTGAATATCTTTTGGAGTATTGATGGAGAGCTTCTTGTGAGAGAATCTTATTGGTGTGGATCTCTTGAGCATGATTGAAGATATATTTTGAGGAAGAGAGCAAGAGGAGGATCTCATGGACGCATCAAAGTTTTGACAATTTCAGAGATCTTGACGGTGAAATTCTCGTATTCACAAAAAACCCTATTTTCTGATGCATACGCGGGCTGTCTATGTATAGGGTGCGTATACATTGAAGGTATACATGGGATGGCTATATATAGGTTGAGTATGTACGCGGGCTGACTGTGTACATGGTGCGTATAGTTGATAAAATCATGAAGATTTGTGCTTGAGCTGGTGCCAAGCTCTTGGATGATGAGGTAGGTTCCAAAACTGCATTCTATGGCCTCAGATCTATCACTGAGACACTGGTATGGTTGCATTATTGTCTTGATGGATATTATTTTTTGATGTGTTGTGAATGATTAGGGAATTCTTGGTATGGATTCTATGATATGGTTTAGTTTGGATGATTTGGTTGATAGAGTGATCATTACTCTTGTGATTCAGTGGTGACATGATTGCTATGGTATAATAGTTGTTTATACATGATTGAGATAACATTCATATTGATTTGTATTGGAGCATGAGCAAGCTATTGGAGAGCTTGGATGTGTTGTGATTGGCTGGTGGTCAGATTGGACAGTCAGAGACAAAAGAGAATGATATATTGATTGCAAAGCATCTGAGTTGATCTTGAAGGACAAACCCTAACAACACAAAAGGTATACGCAAGTTGTTGTATACACTAGCCGCATGCATACGTGGGCTGTAGTAAGCCATGACACATGCACACTCTGGCTACACTACTGACAGGTCACGTACCTATTGACAGATTGATATCTGTTGAGGATTATTGCCTCATCTCAGTTGGTGCTGAGGGTGTAATATGAGTCTTGCATTATAGAGTTGGTGATCTTGTAGAGTTGTACTCTATTCATTTGTTGCTGATAAACCCCCAGATTGTTGTCCATAATAAAAATAAAAATTGTACATACATCCTATGTTCTTTGTGTTCCTTGTGGCGATGAATTGTTCATGATATATTGCTGATATATGTTCTCATCTAACTGGTTGTAAATGAAAGCAATGGGTAATGAATAAATGTTGAATGTTAATTAAGAAGTTTTTGTGGAAGAGGTAAGTTTTGGGAAAAAGAGCCCCACACTCGTTCACGCCCCCCTTTAAGTGTGGTAGGTGTGTCCAACAATCTATGACATCTGTATATATTTGACCTTCAAATATAGGAATATCAAAATTGATATGTACCTTGAAGGGGGCGACACCTCCGCTTGAGGTAGATGCATCGCTTGTCAACAACCATTGAAGGATTTGTGCAAAGCTGTCCATCATCTTGATCCTGTATTGCTTGAGGGCTTCCTTGAGAAACATTTTGAAATAATATCCTGTCACGTTGTCTTTTTTTTCTGCCCACCATGGAAGGTTTCTTGGGTGTGTGATATCAATTTTCCTCAAGAGAAATAAGCTCGAGACCCAACTCTCTATACCTTGACCTCGTCGAGGACATGCACTAAAAACCGACAAAGAGAAGACTGCTCTGATACCACTGATCCAGATTTATGAGTGGAACGAAATGAAAACACAGATTTAAAATATTAACACAGAGACAATGAATAATAACATAGATACAATAAAACTTGACTTCTATTAAATAATAAATATGATGAAAATGTAAAATGCAGATTAAAACAAGCTTTCTAGAATGGTGGCAACTTATCTCTGAGAAGAGCTATGATGACTATGGTAATTCGCAAGAAGATGAGTACAATGAGGCTTCTAAGGCCTTTTCACATCAAACATGAATGCCAAAACCCTAGACATCCAAAAACCTAACCCTAGGAGATGAGTTATGGGAATGACACATTTTTGTCATCATTTTGTTACTTATCTAATACCTTTTTCCTTTATATACACACCTTTCCCATAATTACCATGGTTCAAGAATTTCCTTTTTGAAATCGGTATGTTAAGTCATTTGATGCGTTGATTCTTTAAGATTTGCCTTCATTTAGGGAAGGATGATGTCTGTGTTGGGTAACTACTAATTAATTGCTAAAGAATCTTGCAAACTAATCAAATGTTGCTATTCTGAGGTGCTATTACTCCAAGGTGTTGCCACTCCAAGGCACTGCTACTCCGAGGTGCTACTAATATAAGGTGCTACTATTCCGAGGTGCTGCTACTCCGAGACTTGATACACAAATGCCACTACTATAAAATGTTGTTACAGCCGAAGGATCACTGCATGATGATGACTAGACCATTGACTCGTGGACTCGTATGTGAAGGATTGATTTATATGATGATGTGGCTTACCTTAAAGTCACAACTATTGTATGTTTTGAACACGGGATGTCTGCACAGATAATAGGACAGTTCGACCAACTATTTCCATAAAAATCATTTACATAAGTTGTAATCGATTACAGGAATATTTCGTATCCTCTATATCCTCTTAATTAAGATGACATCGAACAACTTGAGAATCAAAAGATTCTCAAGTCTATTCATAATTGTAAGGTTTCAGAGATTAGAAGAGGAAAGGGAAAGTTTAAAATGGTAGAGCATCTTTGCTCCCAGGTTAGGGTGGTTTTTGGAAAATACAGGATAGTCGATGGACTCATGTGTAACAATAATTGTATCTGCACCTCTTGATTGAATAATAAATATATGGCAAGTTGTGGTATCAATTTATGAGTGCTTAACGTTTTAATTTCTGTAGTATTTTTCCCCTACTAAGGAGGAAGGGTCCTCTTCTTTAGCATGGTTGTTGTTCCTATATTATTAGTTATGTTAGTATAACTAGATTATCTTGTTATTATTTCCCTTAGTTCAATTCTTGGTGCAGATAATTGATGCGAGTGAATTGTTCCAATTATAGTTGTTACTGTTTGGTTTACTATTGGTGTGTTTCACTGCAATTCAGTAAGAGTGTGTTTCTATTTTGTTCAGGAAAGAGTTCATTTCAGTTATGCAAAAGCATGTTTTAATTTATTCCAGTAGGTGTACTGTTTTATTGCAACAAGTGTTCATTTCAATTCCACATGAATGTGTTCTCAATTCAATTTCAGCAAGTGCTTTATTCCAATTATGTATGGGTGAGTTTTCTTTATAGAAGAAGATTGTTGAAAGACGTGTTCTTTTTTTTTAAGCAATGTGTTTGTGTATTTCCTTGAGATCATTTGTAGTAAGGAGTGACTGATTATAAATTGGTTTAAACAAGGTCGACTGATTCTTATGAATTACTTTTGAGCATCTTACTTTGTTGTAGATTAATTTGATATAAGGAATTGATTTTTTCACAGTAGTTGTGCAAAGAATGTGTGACTAATGGATTTCATTCATCAGAAAGTGTTAGGAGAGTTCTTTGTCTACATAAACATTTCACAATAACCTTGTAATAAAAGACTTACACCGGGTTGACAATTGAATGCATTGGATGTTTTAATTAGACAATTAATCACACCAACATTTTTGGCGCCATTACCAGGGAGGTTATTAAAGACTCAAGAATAATACCTGACACCATCTTGATGAATTATGAGATTTATGATGCATGAATAAAATAGGAATAGAACGATCAGAACTGAAAAATACAGGAAGAGGAAGGGGCCCTTGTGGAAAACGAAATCCTGATCAAGGACGAGTGAAATATATTCTAGACTTAATAAAAAAAGTGGATTCATCATCTTCCCGAGGGGAGGGGTGGGGGGTACATCAAAAGCCTAAAAAATGAAGAAAAGTAGATTTTGAGTCCTTTATTCGGGGAGAGTCATCGTCAACAACAACATAGGTCAAATATCAAGATTTGAAAGAAGATATAGAGCGTTCCAACAACAAAAACCAGGAACATTCAAATTCTAGGATGGAAGTCAATTAACCTAATAATATGTCAAAAATTGACCAACCCATTGTTGAGACCACTCATAACCGTATTTTGGATCAGAGGAGTGCTTTCGGGCATCTTGAACAATTGTCAGAGAATACCCCAAAAACATAAGATATCCCTAGACCTAATTGGCAGAATATTTGTGCTCTGTGGGGATGAACGACACATTTATCAACTAGAGGACAAGACCTATGACAATTTCTGATGGAAAAATAGAAAGAGCCTTACTCCGTATCCCCCTGCCAAACAAAGTGAATATCTTGAGATCCCTATATGGGATGAACTCGAGTCAGAAGAAAATAATGTACAACCAATTCTTACGCTTGGTAAGGCCCTCTGTTTCAAGGATGAAACAAAGGATGATACTATCAATAGTTTTATTAGCAACCCCCCATCAGTCAGCCAACCAACAACCCAAATTTTAGATGCCATAATGAGAGAAACTAACCAACAAACCCTTGATGATGATCCTTATTTCAAAATGATACCTTCAATACTAAGCCATAGAAGCATCCCAATAGAAATTGAGCCCGAAAAAACCTAAAATACCAGTCCAAATTTATAACCCCTGCAGAAAGAACAATTGATTCAACTGCTGAGGGAACATAAGGAAGACTTCACTTGGGATTACATGGATATGAATGGTATTCACCCTGATCTGTGTACTCATCATATATATCTTGGAATTGATATTCACCACAAGCTTAATTGGAATTATAGCATTGAGAAAAGGATTATTGGGGGATGGAAAGCTTATTATGGGCTTGAAAACAATTGTAAATCAACTGAACTTTGGAGTTGTGATAAGAAGAAACTCCTCTTTGAGACTCTTGTTACACCTGTTATTCTTTATGGATGTGAAGTATGGGGCTGTAGTATCTCTCATGAATCTTGGAGAAAGATAGAG
>ML777918.1:665031-692833 GCA_009831015.1 Picea engelmannii
CTGTCTTGAAGATACAATCCAAATATTAAGATATTCATCTTGATCCAAACCCACACCTATTATTAAGAAAATAGTTTCCAAAAAGATTAAGTTACCAAACATCTCTGACTTACAACCTAGGAGAGTTTCCTGGAGTGATAATAGTACCCAAACTTTGGCTACGCTTTACAAAGAGTGAATAAGTATATGGAGTGCATGACAAAGTGTGGATCCAGGTGTATCTGCCTCAGGTACAAAATCCCTCTTATTTGGCTCCCTACAAGACAATACCAACAACAATATCATGTTCAATATGAGAAATATTATTGGATGGATGTTTTGATGAGTAATGGGTACATAGGAGATAAGGAGGATACTGCTAGGGCATACAACCTTACTACACTGCATATACAGGAGGAGGTTGAGGACTCAGACTGATGGGCTGCATGAGGACATGCAATTACTTCAGTTGGGGGGAGATGTTGAGTCATGGGAATGACACATTTTTACCATCATTTTGTTACTTATCTGATACCTTTTTCCTTTCCATTCACATATTTCCCATAATTACCATGGTACAATAATTTCCTTTTGGACACTGGTATATGTTAATACATTTGATGCATTGATTCTTTAATATTTGCCTGTATTTAGGGAAGGATGATGTATGTGTTGGGTAATTACTGATTAATTACTAAAGAATCTTGCAGAATAATAAGATGCTGTTGCTCCAAGGTGTTGCTACTCCAAGGTGTTGCTACTCCAAGGTTCTGCTACTCCAAGGCGCTTCTACTTTGAGGTGCTGCTACTCCAAGGTGTTTCTTCTCCTAGGTGCTGCTACTCTGAGACTTGATACACAAATGACACTACTATAGAATGTTGTTACCGTCAAAGGAACCTTGCATGATGATGACTAGACCATTGAACCATGGACCCATATGTCAAGGATTGATTTATATGATGATGTGGCTTACCTTAAAGTCAAAACTATTGTATGTTTTGAACACGAGATGTCCACTAGATAACAGGACAGTTCGACCGACTATTTCCATAAAAATCATTTACATAAGTTGTAATTGGTTACAAGAATATTTTGTATCCTTTGTATCTTCTTAATTGAGATGACATCGAACAACTTGAGAATTGAAAGATTCTCAGGTCTGTTCATAATTGTAATATTTCCGAGATTAGAAGAAGAAAGGTAAAGTTTAAAATGGTAGAGCATATTTTCTCCCATGTTACGCTGGTTTCTGGAGAATAGAGGATAGTCAACAGATTCATGTGTAACAACAATTGTATTTTCACCTCTTGATTGAATAATAAAGATCTGCAAGTTGTGGTATCAATTTATGAGTGATTAAAGTTGTAGTTTTTGTAGTCTTTCACCCCTGCTAAGGAGGAAGGTCCCTCCTCTTTAGCGGGGTTGTTGTTACTTTATTATTAGTTAGATTAGCATAACTAGATTGTCTTGTTATTATTTCCCTTAGTTCAATTCCCGGTGCAGATAATTGACGTGAGTGAATTATTCCAATTATAGATGTTATAGGTTTACTACTGGTGTGTTTCACTTCAATTCAATATGAGTGTGTTTCTGTTTTGTTCAGGCAAGAGTTCATTTTAGTTCTGTAAAAGCATGTTTTAATTTATTCCAACAAGTGTCCCATTTTATTACAACAAGTGTTCATTTCAATTCCGCATGAATGTGTTCTCAATTCAATTTCAGCAAGTGCTTTATTCAAATTTTGTATGTGTGAGTTTTATTTACAGAAGAAGATTGTTGACAGACGTGTTCTTTTCTTTTTAGTAGTGTGTTTGTGAATTTCCTTGAGATTTCATTTCTAGTAAGGAGTGAGTGATTAGCAACTAGTTTAAAAAAGGTTGATTGATTCTTATGAATTTATTTTGAGCATCTTACTTTGTTGTAGCTTAATTTGAAATAAGGATTCAGTTTCTTCATAGTAGTTGTGAAGATAATGCATGATTAGTGGATTTCGTTCATCATAAAGTGTTAGGAGAGTTCTTTGTCTTCATAAACATTGCACAATAACCTTGTAATAAAATACTTACCCTAGGTTGACAATTGAATGCATTGGATGATTTAATTAGACAATTAATCACACCAACATTTTTGGTGCCGTTTCCGAGGAGGTTATTAAAGGCGCAAGAATAATACCTGACACCATCCTGATGAATTACAAGATTTATGATCCATGAATAAAACAGGAGAAGAACAATCGGCTCCGAAAAATATAGGAAGAGGAAGGAACCTTGGTGGAAAAATAAATCTTGATCAAGGACGAGTGACATATATTCAAGACTTAATGAACAAGGTAGAGTCATCAACTTCAAGGGGGGTGCATCGGAATCCTAAAACACGAAGAAGGGTGGATTCTCAGTCCTCTATTTGGGGAGAGTCATTAATAACAACAACATAGGTCGAATGTCAAGATTTGACAGAAGGTATGGAGCGTTCCAAGAACGAAAATCAGGAACATTCAAATTCTAGGATGGAAGTCAATCAACCTAATAACAGGTCAGAAACTGACCAGCCCATTCTTGAGCCCAATGATAACCCTATTTTATATCAGGGGAGTGTTGTTGGGCACCCTGAACAATCATTGGAGAATATCCCAAAAACATAATATATCCCTAGACCTGATTGGCAGAAGCTTCGTGCTTTCTAGCAAAGACACATGGAAAATGCAAATGGAAATGACACAGTTTCGACCTTTGATTTCCCTATTGGGAACATTCCAGGACTAGCACCAATGAAGAATATACCTCTATTTTCACTTCCAAACTTTAACGGTCAGATAAGCGAAGACCCATACACCTTCCTATTCGAATTTGACATTATGTGCCAAAGCAATGATTATACTATAGATGCTCAGAAATTGAAAATATTTCCAGCTACCCTAAAGGGGTCAGGGTTAATATGGTTCATGGGCCTTGGTACTGACTCTATCACCTCCTGTGATAATATGAACATACCTTTCTAACAAAATATCAGGACTATTGTAGAAAAATAGACTAGAGGGAGGAAATTTTCAAAATGTCTCAGAAGGAGGAAGAGAGCCTGGAGGATTATGTGGAACGCCTCAAATATAATTTACAAAGATCTAAACACAATGATTTGGATAATGATATTTTGAAGAAAATTGTGATTCAAGGTATGAGGGATGACTTCCTGGATATGATGAAACTACTAGGGAAGGGAGATATATCAAAGGAACCACTTGAGGACATTATTTATTTATGCTAGATGAGATCGAGAGGGTCATCAAGAAACATATGCCAAACATGAGATACTACTGCAAGAATACAGAAATCCACCAATAGTGGAGTAATAAGAGAAGAAATTGGTAATTTATTTGAGAATTTTAAATCCGATATCCTTAGCTCTTTAACTACACAGTTGGATGTTTTGCAGGTAAAGAAAAAGCAGGCTAAAACGTAGAAGGCATTGACAGTCTTTTGTTCTAAATGCAAGGACAAACATCCTTGTAGGGAATGCCCACTTGACAATGTGGAAATATGCAATATTTGCAAACTAGACCACCCAACAAAACTTTGTCCATCATTGCCAGGACTAAAAGTAGTATTTAAGGGTTCAAATGAAGAGACAACATAAGAATATTTCATCTCCAAGAAACCATGGCAAGCTCATCTACCAGGTATGCCTCAAGATCCATCCTCACCTTTCAATAATTGGAATAATATGTATAATACTCAGATTCCACATCAAATCCAATATCCCTCAAACCCATGGAAATTTCCCAACCCACCACAAACACAATATACAACACCTTGGGTTCCATATCTGAATCAAACAGTTCAATGGTCTCAAGGATGGTGAAATTATCCTCTCCAAGGAGGGAAATTCCCAGTCCAGTCTCAATAATTTGTACAAAAACCACCTTTTCCTGTACAATAAAAACCATTACCTCTGCCACCCAATATCTTACCAAGTAAACCTCCACTATGATCCCAGTTACCTTCTCATTCTAACCCGAATCCGAATAATAAAAATATCCAACAAGCCAAAATGTCCATCTTCCCCACATATTATATCACCTGCGCTCAGTGTAACAAAGTACAACTTAGGTCAGGAAGAATAATAAATCCACAACCATCACCTATAATAAAAAAAATGATGAAATAGATTCACAGAGTGAAATATCCTCACCTTCTAGACAATCTGAAGACCACCAAAAACACATAGAAACTCCAGAAAAACAATATGAAACTCAGAATGATATTTCTACCCTTGCTACAACTCCTAGGAAATAGGAGAAAAATTAGGCTACCACCTCTGCTGAAACTCCTCCATACCCAAAAAGGTTAGCCGTGCCCAAGTTTATTCCCCAACCAGAGTTCGACTTCCTTGGAGAAATGAAAAACCTGTGTGTTAAAATCCCCCTGTTGCAAGCTATCAAAGATGTCCTGATTTACGCCAAAACAGTGAGGGAATTGTGCATCCTGACGATATTAGTTTAAGGCACTTTAGTGCAGTTAATTTTAATCCACCTGTTTTGCTACAACTCATTTCGATGGAAATTCGACTTGCTACAACTCACTACCACTTTTCTGCAACTCGTCGCAACTCATATTGGGGGGAACCCTTGCCCCCCCAAAAGTCCAAAAAAACGTTGTTTAGGGCCTCAAAATGGCCCCAAAGGTTTGGGACTTGAAAAACTGTAAAAAAAACTGCCAAAATGAAAACTGTAATTGCCAATATGAAGGTTATATGTGATCCAACTGTAAGAGGTGGGTGGCCACTGATATCCACTTGGATCAATCCTCCCTCCTTAGAAAGAAATGGTCTCTATTGCATTGAGTTCCCCCATCAGATTAGGAAATTTCTCCTGAATTTGGCCCTGGGTGAGCCACTTGCCTTGGTGCAATAGTTTCCCTGCTTTGACAACCCAATAAAGATGGATCCTCTACTAGTGATTTCCCTTGACCTATGTGTCTATGATATGATTAGTGGATTCCTATTCCATGCAATCAGGGTTGGGCTCAGTTGGTGTCAATTGTTTTGTTATCTATGAGGTGTTCAATAATGGTGGAAAATATGGCCGAAGGAGATCCACATTGAACACTGGGTGCAATCTAATGAAGGGGGGAATGTTGAGCTCAAAAGCATTGTCACTCACAACCTTGGTGATGGTGTAAGGATCATAACAGAGTGGATGAAGCTTCTGATGGGGCCCTGTAAGGCATTCTTTCTGCAAGTGAAACCAAACATTGTCTCCCACCCTAAACTTGTGTGGAACCCAGTGTTGATCATGGTACTAAACCTATTGGTGGTTGTGTTGTATCCTTAACCTGTTGGCAGATGTGCCAGATCCTCTTAATGAACTGCGTGGATTTTTCAACTTCAGTTGGATCATGGGAGGTGTCTTCTTGGGTGGACACAAGGGGTAGTGCAACATCCATGGGAACCAATGGTTGAAATCCCAACTCCACCTGAAAGGTACTGTGGTCAGTTGATATGAACATAGGGAAGACTCTCATTCCATGTGTGGGGGTGCTTGGAATTGTACATGCATAGGATATGCACGATCATCCGATTGACAACCTCAATTTGGCCATCTGTTTAGGGGTGGAAAGTAGTGGATTTGGTGAGCTTGGTGTCTAGCAGTGACCAGAGGCTCAACCAGAATGTGTTGAGGAACCCACTGTCCTGATATGACATAATGGTTTGTGGGATCCCAAAATGTACCCACACTCATTCAAAGAAGAGCTTGGCAGTGGCCTCCGTTGTGATTCTCTTCTTGCAGGCGGTAATAATCACCATCTTGGAAAAGCGATATACAACCACAAAAACACAGTCATTTCCCCTATTGGTGGATGGAAGACCCGACATGTATTCCATTGAGATGGATTCCCAAGGCTTGTCAAGAGTAGGAAGACGAGTGTACAAGCCTGATTTCTTAGTGGCTGGTTTGGAAATAACATAGGAATTACAAGACCTGATATACTTCTTGACATCCTATCGAGGTTTCGTCTAGTAAAAATGTGGTTACAACACTAACACCATCTTTTCTACATCGAAGTGTCCTGCCACCCAATTGTAGTGGGATTCCCAAATCTGCTTCGCTCACTCACTCGATGGAACGTAGAGATGGCCTAGATGACACAACAACTCGTCCTGAAGATGTAAATTAGTGACAACTGTGTTTGTGCCCAACATCTGGTAACTGGTGGCAAAGTCAGGATCTTTCTCATAGAGGTGGGGCCATCTAGAGGTCTCATGGCTGCAAGAGTCTAGCACTGTGGTGAGTGCTACAAATGGAGGTCAACTAAGGCAATCAATGACCCAATTGGTACTTCATATCTTGTACTTGATGTTGAGGTGGAACTTCTACAAGTATATCGACCACTTATGATGGCGGTCATTCTGCAATTTTCCTTGTTTTTGCATGAACTGTAGCAACTTATCATCAGTGTGGATGACTGTCTCCTTCTCGAGAATGTAATGCCTTCACTGGAGGCAGGCTTGCACAATGGAGTACATTTCTTTGTCGTAAGTAGGGTACTTGCATATGACATTTGATAGTGTCTCACTATGATATGAAACAGGATGGACATGCTTAGGGAGAATTGCACCCACAACATAGTTTGAATCATCTGTCTTGATCTCAAAGGGATGTTGCAGTTTAGGTAATGAAAGCACCAGGGATGAGCAAAAATACTGCTTCAAATCATCGAATGCTTGTTCGACAACACAAGTATTCCAATAGAGGACGAACACCTTCAGTAACCACTCACATAAATAAATCAAAGATCAACACACCGATGTTTTGACGTGGTAAAACCCCTACGGGGAAACATCCATGACCCTAGCCAACACGACCACTTGGAGCAGTTTATTAATGAAAAAGAAAAAGATTACAGAGAGATTTTACAAGAGAGTTTCTCACAATCGATCATCGGAAAATGACCCTCCATTCTCTTTAAATAAAGATCATGGACCAATCAGGTGTTAAGCAATAGATCAATGGTCGTTAAGATCGAGGAGAGTATGAACCGTCAGATCACAAGAGAGTTTCTCACAATCGATCATCGACAAATGACCCTCCATGCTCTTTAAATAGAGATCATGGTACAATCAAGTGTTAAGCAACATATCAATGGTCGCTAAGATCGATGAGAGTATGAACTGTCAGGTCACTCTATGTCGAGAACATATCATGACCATTAGATTTCTTAACTACAAAAGCATACTAATTCATAGTAAAGAAACACACCAAGAAACACACTTTTACCTAACGACACATTAGACCAAGTAGATCTTAACTAACTCCTAAGTGTCTAAATATCCTAACATTCCCCCTTAAGAACAACTTGGGATAGGATTGAAGGATTTACAATAGTGACACAAAAAGAGAATAAAGGAGGCATTAAAGCCTATCCTCCCTTAATGACAACTTCCTGAACTCCTAACATAGATGGAAGTTTGGAAAACTTCGCTTTTGTAAGAGAATTTGTGAAAATGTTTGCAACTTGATCTTCTGTAGGGAAAAAGAGCACTTCAATAACTTGATCATGAATGAGATTTCTGATGAAGTGCATGTGGATCTTGATGTGCTTGTTGTGATGATGTTGAACTAGGTCTTTAGCGAGCTTGATGGAACTCTGATTGTCGCACCAAAGGCTGGTCGAATGTTCCTGAAGGAATCCAAAATCTGAAAGGATATGTCGAAGCCACAAGGCTTCTTGACTGGAATTTACTGCTGCTCGGTACTCTACTTTTGCTGAAGAAAGTGCAATAGACTTTTGTTTCTTATAGGCCCAAGGGACAGGTCTAGAACCAAGTCTAAAAACATAACCTACAGTAGAATTCTGATCATCAAGTCACTGACCTAATCTGAATCAGTGAAACCAACCAATAAGGAAGTCCCCTCTGAAATGTAATGTATCCCGAACTGAACTGTACCACAGACATAACAAAGTATCCTTTTAGCTGCTTTCCAATGGCTTTCATGGGGTGTTTGCATATACTAGGCAATAAGACCAACAACAAAGGAAATATCAGGATGGGTATGAGTCAAGTATAATAGACTACCAACTAACTGACGATACAAGGTTGCATCAACTTCGAGAGAAGTACATGTGGCAACAAGCTTGACTCCAGAATGGAAGGGAGAAGGGGATGGTTTACAATCTTCCATGTGAAAGCAACGAAGAAGGTCACAAGCATACTTAGATTGGGAAAGAAAAATTCCTTCATTGGTTTGCAAAACTTGGAGGCCAAGGAAATAGTGCAAAAAGCCTAAGTCTGTCATTTCAAATTTCTTCTTAAGGCTGGTTTTCACATCGTTTAAAAGTTTTGAGTCACTACCAGTAAGGATAAAGTCATCAACATAAAGGACAAGGATTATGAGATGGATTCCTACTTTCTTGGTATAGACATTAGGATCATAATGGCATCTAGAGAATCCAGTAGCAATAAGAAAACTATCCATTTTGGCATACCAAGCTTGGGGAGCTTGCTTGAGACCATAAAGAGTTTTCTTAAGGTGACAAACAAGGCTAAAGTCATTCTGGACATAGCCATGAGGTTGTTCCATGTAGATTTATTCTCACAAATCTCTGTGAAATAAGGCAGATTTAACATCCATATGATGGACCTCCCATTTATGTGAGGCAACAAGGGCAATGACAAGGCGGATGGAATTCATTTTGGCTACAGGGGCAAAGGTTTCATTATATTCAATTCATTCAACTTGGGAAAATCCTTTGGCAACTAACCGAGCCTTGTGTCTTTCAAGACTTCCATTTGATGCATACTTAGTTCTATAGACCCATTTACATCTGACAAGTTTTCTTCCTTTTGGAAGAGGTACAATATCCCAAGTATTGTTTTCCATTAAAGAATGATACTCTTCCTTCACTGTTGTATCCCAATGTGAATGACCTGAATTTTCTACAAATGTCTCTGGATCATGAGTTTCTGAAACTTGAGCCAAAAGAGAAGAGGCTCGCTGGAATTGTGAACGTGACCGACGCTGATCTGAAAGATCACCGACAAGATCACCAACTGCTTCTCGTGTTGAACGGACCCATCGAGGAAGCAATGTAGCTGGTACTGGTTCAGGTTCAAAGAACTCATCTGAAGGAAGGTGAGCAGGCGGAGGTGGATTTTCATCCTCACTATCATCATCTGAAGAAGAAACTAGAATATAAGAAGGCACAAACGTCGAAGATGGCTCACAGGCCGAAGAAGGCACAACCGCCGAATTAGGATCGCAGGCCAAAGAAGGCACAAATGCCGAATTAGGTTCATAGGCCAAGAGATATTCATCAAATTTAACATCTCTTCTAATAAAAATTTCATTACAATGTGTTTGAAGAAGTCTATAACCTTTGAAATCTTCAGAATAACCAACAAATATACACTTCTCACTTTTAGGCTGCAATGCTTTTCTTTGCTCATCAGGAATGTGATCCCATGCTATACTGCCAAATACACAGAAGTGACTTACATCTGGTTTAATTTTAGTCCAAGCTTCTCCCTATGTTATATTTTTAAGAGCCTTTGTGGGAGTGCGATTTACTATGTAATTTGCACAGTTGATGGCTTCCGCCCAATACTTTAGAATTAATCCCTTAGATTGGATCATGCAATTAGCCATTTATTTTAATGTGTGGTTCTTTCTCTTGGCAACACCATTTTGTTGTGGTGTATATGGAACAATGTGTTGCATTTGGATGCCCTGTGTAGTATAGTAACTTGTAAAATTATTGTTCACATATTTGCCTCCATTATCTATTCTTAACCTTTGAATATGATGTCTAGATTGCATTTCTATAAGGGCCTTGTAGGCAAAAAACTTGTCAAAAAATTCACTCTTAACTTTTAAGAAGTAAACCCAAGTATGTCTGGAAAAGTCATCAATGAAAGTTAAGAAATAATTGCACCCATAAAAAGAAGGAGAAGAAGGTGGACCACACAAATCACTGTGAACAAGCTGAAAAGGGCCTGAGGCATGCCAAGAGGCACGTTTGTGAAAAATGTCCCGATGATGTTTTCCGAGAACACAACCGGCACAAACACCATCTCTGCATGAAACAAGAGGAATACCAATCACCATCTGTTGATTACATAGTTGCTGCAATGAGCGATAGTTTAGATGACCAAACCTCTCAAGACAAAGTTTTCTCAAGTCATCACTATGAGAAACAAAAACTGATAAAAATGATGATGACCCAAAGTTTTCAAACTTGTACAACCTGGTAATATCATCAACAATTCCAGTTGCAAGAATATGCTTAGGATATTTTTGTCAGTGTTTCATGGAAATCTACATAGGAGATCTAGCTAACGCATACACAAACAAATCTTATCAAGAAAATGAAGAGAGATACACAATAAAGAATGAGAATCTATGCATATTATGATCTTATCAATGAGTGAGTGATCTTCACTCATGTAGGCAATGACATCCTATATTTATGAATGTATGCATAATAGTGATAGTCTAAGATTAGAAAGTCTAAAATAGAACTAGTCAGTTAACTCCCACTGAAATAGTGTTAAAGTCTAAAATATAACTAGTCAGTTAACTCTCACTGAACTAGTGTTACTCCCACTGAACTAGTGTGCCGAAAACAAAAATTTCTCCAACACCCCCCTGAACATCACTATGGAGTAAAAAATGAGTCATGGCTACTAGGCCATTTTAGGTACTCATGTACAATGCAACTAATGAACACTGAATAAAAACGAGGAAAGAGGGAAAACCACGTGGGAACAAAACCCCCCTTCAAAATATAATGTATCAAAAAAAGAAAATGGAAGTTGCTAGGCAACTGTGTTCTTCACTACAAGACGATCCCACAAAGTTTGAAACTTCGGCTCACTAAAATTATTCATGAAGATGTAGAAATATTTATGGATATGATGAATTCCTTTGGCAACCTATCGGGCCGTGTAACTCTTGATCCCGTGGACCCATCTGCACCTGAAAATATTTTCTGGTGGAAGTGGAACCAGATTCCAAGTCTGGTTCTATAGGAGTGAGTCATACTCCTTTTGCATGGCTGCTTTCCATAATGGATTTCCCACAACCCTATTGTAGTTCCCTGGATCAGTAGATTGAACCATATAGAAATGCATGGGCATTGCAGGTTCTGAAGCTGAAAGTACATGAGAAGGATCGTCATGCTGAGATAAAGACATCCTCGAATCCAATGGATTCCCTGCAAGGTTGTCTGCTGCATGAAGTGTGGTCTATGCCTTCTTGGGCATCTGCTGAAGCTTCAATGCTGGCTTCTTATCTGGATGTACTACCTGCTTGTTTCCATGTACAGAATCTGAGTGTATGGAATCATCTCTGATGTCTAAAACTGATGGAAGAACAAGAGTATATGCATGTTTCACTGGAGGTGCATGCAAAGTACTCTCCTTATGTGTAAGTATAATAGAGGAGTCATCGTTAGAAAAATTAGTGAATTTGTACAACCTTGACTTTTGATCCACCTCACCAATTACAATGATGAAATTGTCATGCATGTTAATTACTGAAACTGAATCTAATGTAAATTCAACCTTTTTACCTTTTTGAGTGATCTGATAAACTGAGAACAGATTCATAGAAAGCTTTGGAACATGTAAAACATTCTCAAAATTTCCATTGTGGAGTTCCACTCTCCCTTCTCCTGCTACTGCTACTGGAGTATCATCCCCCATGAGAATAGGTGGTCTTGAACATGGACTCAAGGAAGAGAAAAATTCCTCTTTCGTTGCCATATGATGGGATGCACCAGAATCTCTAATCCATGAATCAGATGATAAATTAATTGCAACCAGAGCATGATGATTACCTTTCTTAGGAGCATGATCTTCTTCCTTCCGCTTCTTGACTCCCTCTGAAATGAGGTTTCCAAGGTTGTTCTGCTAAAGTGACTATGCCATAAGATCGATTTGTTTCTTCATGCATGTTGATTCTTCACGATTCGGTTTATTGGAGTAAGTGCACCGCTTTCCCTTCTTCTTCTTCTTGGAATATGAAGAGTCTTTGGAACCTAAAGAATCATTAAAGGGTTTGGAATATCCCTCCTTCCCGTTCTGTTTGGATGACCCTTTTCCATCATGCATGGTGAGTGCATGTGTTTTGGGATGTTTCATGAGGCCCATCTGTATGACTTTTCTCTGCTCTTGTGTAAGAGACTCAATGAACTAAGCCAATGTAGGCATTTTCCAATTTGTTCCACAAAGACATCTTCCAGAATGGAAATTGGAGACATATATAACATATTCTGGTCCTAGCTTTGCCAATATTGTTAGAATATGTTGTTTCTCTTGTGTAGACTTGTCAATACCACATTCACCTAACCTCAAAAGAAAAGATTTAAATTTAGTAAATAAATCTTGTATATTATCAAAACTTTTAGGGTCTAAGGTATTCAACTCTACCTCAAGCATATGACCTCACATCTCATCATGCTTTCCAAAGAGTCCTTCCAAGGTGGTCCAGATCTTGTTTGGAGTCTTGCATGCGGCAACATGAAACCATAGATCAGTGGAGATTAACTCAAGAAGTAGTCTTGTGGCCTCATCCTTACAATTCACCCATCTCATCTTCTCAATCGCTGATGTAGGTTCTGTTTCTGTCACTATTGTCAAATTATATAGTCCTTTCCTTCTGAGTTGGAATTCTTCCTTGGGATTCCAATACAAATAATTTTATGGTGTGAGGATTACCACCAAGTTTGACTATATAATAGCTGTCCTATCCATCTCTCCCACTGTTTCTAAGAACCACTAAAAATTTACTCTCAATCTACAAGTGAAAAATTAAGAAATCACGACAGAAAGGGCACTTTAAGTGAAGATTCGTATTAGTTTCAAGAGGATATCTTCCGACTTACTTTCTGATAAAACGGTAAGGAATCTTGCCAAATGGTTGAAAGCCTACTTGCATAATGGGTCGATTTACTTCTCATGCGAGTCGTTTCCTCAAAAAATTAATATTTTGGGAGCAATCACTGTAGAAAGGTACGACCACAGATTCATATAAGTTTCAGGAGGCTATATTTCAGCTTACTTTCTGAGAAAACGGTAGGGAATCTCGCCAAACAGTTGAAAACCCACTTGTAGAATGGGTCGATTTACTCCATTATTGGGCCATTTCCTCAAAACATTAATACTTTTGGAGAAATAACTGCTGAAAGGTACAACCATGGATTTAGCTTGCCAAAACTTTGGTTTTCCTTATTCTTTGTCTTGTCTGGCTTGCTCCAAGTAGCGTAGCTCTGATACCATGTTAGTGTTTCATGAAAACCTACACATGAGATCTAGATAAAGCATATAGACACAAATCTTATCAAGAAAAAGAAGAGAGATACAGAATGAAGAATGAGAATCAATGCATATTATGATCGTATCAATGAGTGAGTGATATTCACTCATATAGGCAATGACATCCTATAATTAGGAATACATGCATAATAGTGATGGTCTAAGATTAGAAATTCTAAAATAGAACTAGTCAGTTAAATGCCACTGAACTAGTGTTAAAGTCTAAAATAGAACTAGTCAATTAACTCCCACTGAACTAGTGTTACTCCCACTGAACTAGTGTGCCGAAAATATAAATTTCTCCAACACTTTTAGATCCTTGATTACAACTTGGTGAGGTGAAAACTCTACGATTTTACCTTCACCTGAATGAGTGATTTGATATACTGATTGAAGGTTACAAGAAAGAATTGGAACACATAATACATCTTTGAAATGACCATTTTCTACTTGAACTGTTTCAAATCCTTCAACACTAAGAGATCTATCATCACCAACAAATATTTTCTGGGTGTTACATTCATTTAGAGCAGAAAACATGTCTCTATCCTTAGCCATATGATAAGATGCTCCAGAGTCAATAAGCCACTCATCAGAAGTAGAAGTAGAAGTTGTATTGAAGGAGAAACCAGAAGCTGAAAGTGCATGTCCATGAGAAGAAGAAGAAGAAGTAGAATCAATACTGATGTTGTGCTTCTTCATCGTTGCTTCTAAAGCTGCCATCTTCTTGAAACATTTGGACTTATCTTGACCATATTTATCACAAAATTTGCAATGTTTGTCAGTCTTCATATTTTAATATTTTTCTCCTTTGTCTCCATTAGGAGTATAAGCTGTTTGAGTGGGTTTGGGACCCTTATATTTCTTTTTGTTGTGGCGATGATGTTGCTTCTTGGGATTCTTGGGTTTATATTTTTGATGGAAAACTAAGGCTTTGTTGGAGGTACCTGCAGTGCTGATCACTCCAAGTTGTACTAGCTTATCTTTCTCTCTAATCAAAGCATCACAAAAGTTCTCAAGACCGGGTTTTTGATAAGCTGTCCCTAGAGCCTCTTGCATGGCATAAAAGGTAGATAAAAACACAGAATATGAACTGCCTAGCTTAGAAATAATAAGATAGATGCAACGATCTTCATCTATCTTTATCTTACATTATTCACATAAAGTTCTGAGTGTTTTAAATTTAGATATATATTCTTCAATGCAAGAAAAATCACTTAGACCTAAAGTTAGTACTTGATTTTCTAACTGTTGTGCTCGAATAATATTGTTTACTAAACATAGATTCAATATTTTCCCAAGATTCTTTGGGTTTATCAATTGATTGAAGGTGGAACCTTAAATCAAGAGAGATGGACATTTCGATTAATCCACGTGCTTTGTCATTCCTATTATCCCATTTGGCTTTCTTATCAACATCAGTGGGTTCTGTTTGATTTCCCAGGGTAATCCAATACAAGCCTTTACTTCTTAATAAATCCTCCATATGAGATTTCCATTGGAAGTAGTTGGTGCTGGTAAGTAAGAGATTACTTGTAGAAGCCATATTAAAAATGTAGATAATATGTATTTAAAAACTAAAACTGATGATCTGAATGGAAATATCTCGAAAAATTATGCGATTTAAAAAAAAACCGGCACTAAAAACAGACTTCAAATGTGGGAGTTATGCCCTTTTAAACAAAGGCATAAACGATAAGCAAAGGACTACGTGGTGGTGTAAGTTGTTTTATGAAGTGACCCACTTTTATAAAGAGAAGTGGGGATCACTTTTACAATGAAGTTACTTTATAAAATAAAAGTTGCATGCAAAATAAATAATTCTAAAATAAAATATTAAAGCTACTTATAGTGATTCACTTTTATACTTGAAGTGAAATACACTTTACAATTTTAGCATGAACTTTTTAAAGTAACAAAAGAGAGACTTGAACTCAAGACCTCTTACTTAATAAGGAAATTTTTAACCAAATGGGCTAGCAAAACATATTGTATTGTTTCACAAGAGGATTGAGGGTGTTGTTGTTGTTGTTGTTGCTAAAGACAACCCTCGATAGCATACTAAAAAATAACTCTTTTCACACAAGAACAAAATTTCACTTTCCGATGACAATAAGGGTTAGAGCTCGGTTAACTTACCCGAAAGATGCACATTTTCCTATCTATTTTTGATTTTTCGATATCACACAGGGCACGGGGAAAAGAGAATACACAGATTTAAAAGAGTAGCAACTCGGAAACATATAATATAAAACTTAAATAATACTTTGCAAAAATTTTAAAAATGTATATTCAGGATTTATACCTCCGGATTTGACTGTAATGGTCGTATCTTGGGAAAATTGAAACCTTTTCGAGTGAAACGAAAAGTGTTCCTAACTAAAACAAGTGCTCCAGATGCAATGGAGCAGTCCTCTCGGCCTAGAAATGTATGAAAATTTTATAAAATGGAGATGAGGCAACTCAACTTCATGATCTCGATCTACAATAGGAGCGGGTCTTCAAATAGGCTCTGATACCATGTTTGACAATACAGGTATTCCAACGGAGGACGAACACCTTCAATAACCACTCACATAACCAGATCAAAGATCAACACACCAATGTTTTGACGTGGTAAAACCCCTATGGGGAAACATCTACGGCCCCAACCAATGTGGCCACTTGGAGCAATTTATTAATGCAAAAGAAAAAGATTACATAGATATTTTACAAGAGTTTCTCACAATCGATCATCAACAAATGACTCTCCATGCTCTTTAAATATAGATCATGGACCAGTTGGGTGTTAAGTAACATATCAATGGTCGTTAAGATCGAGGAGAGTATGAACCATCATATCACTCTATGTCGGGAAAATATCATGACCGTCGGATTTCCTAACTACAAATGCATACTAATGCATACTAAAGAAACACACTAAGAAACACACTTTTACCTAACGACACATTAGACCAAGTAGATATTAACTAACTCCTAAGTGTTTAAATATTCTAACAATGCTTGCTATTGGGATAGGCCCCACACAAATTTTTCCTGGCCACCACCCCTGGTTACTTGGCTGAGGGCCCATGCAACATGGGATAATCCCAACACGAACCTGCGATAGAAATTGGCAAGGCCTAAGAAGCTCGAAAGATCAGTGAGTGTGGTTGGGGATAGCCAGTCACGGATGACCTAGATATTGACTGGAACCACATGCACACCATGCTCATCAACAATGTAGCCTAAGCACTGGACCATGTCCATGCTAAAGGAGCATTTTTCCAAGTTGGCATATAGCTTGTGTTGTCGCAGAGTGTGCAAAACCTGTTGAATATGCTGCAAGTGTTCCACCTAAGTCTTTCTCCAGATGAGGATGTCATCTATATACACCACTACAAAATAATTGGTGAAACACTGCAAGATATCCTCCATCATCCTCATGAAATTTGTTGGGGCATTTTTCAAACGAAAGAGCATGACCAACCATTCAAAAAGACCTTCTTTTGACTTGAAGACAGTCTTCCATACATATGTCTGCTCTATTGGGACTTGATGGTAGCCATAATTCATATCAATCTTACTTAAGTATTTGGCCCCCTTGAGTTGATCAGGGATATCATTGATTTGGGGAATTGGGTACCGGTTCTTGACTGTAATTTTATTGGGGCCCGATCCTCAATGCATAGTCACGAGGTCCCGTCTTTTTTCTGCACCGACATGATTGGGCTTCTAGAAGGTGACGAGCTGGGTCGTATTTTCCCCTTGTGGAGAAATTATTTGATTTGATGCTTGATTTCCTCATTTTATAACATAGAGAGGCGATAGACTGGCCCATTGGGTAGCGGTGTGCCGAGGGTCATATCTATGGAATTCTTGACCTGACAGTGCAAAGGTTCCCCAATAGGTGATGAGAAGATATCTTTGTAGTCTTCCATGACCTTATCCACTTGCTTGTGCTACATGGAGAGGTCAACCGTGAAGTCCATGGATGTGGCTGCAATATTTTTCTCACTCTGAGAGTGAATCATGAAGAAGATAAACTTCTCGGTCTAAGAGATGACCTTCCTGCATTGTTTGGCAGATATCAATGAAATGACACTAGGTGGGACTACCTTGGGTATCCTGTACAATTTCCCGTTCAAAGTAAAAATAACATTGTGAGGCATAGACTCATATACAACACGATGTTTCCATAAATAAGGTTGGCCCAAAATAACATCACAAACTTCAAGGGGAGCAACATAAAAAAATACCTCATCTTTGAATGGCTTGATGTCGTAAAATGAGTGACATTGTTGGATGACGCGAAGATCACTTCCTTGGCGGAGCCATCCGATGGTGTAGGGCTACAGGTGTGGCATTTTCGGCAGGGCTAGCTGCTTGATGACCTCCACTGAGATGAGGCTCTTCTAGCTACCGCTATCAATGATGAAGTGAAACATAGTGCCTTTCACCCACATCTGTGAATGAAAGAGGCATTCGCCTTCCTTTGTCTCATCAAGTTCACCGAGATGGATCTTGGTGGTACGAACGATGGAACTGGGTTCTGCATCAATGATCCATCTCCCTTTTTTTGGTTTTGACTCAGAGTTGGAACTCACTTCTAATTTGAAGTCTTTCACCTCGAGCACAATGAATGATTTGAGCGGAAATCAACAATGTTATGCCACGGGCTCCGATGGAAGTCGAACCACTTCTCGATATCTTTCTTTGTCTTTCCATTGTCCTTCTTTGCTTGTGGCTTAGATTGGTTGTCCTGAGACTACCCATCTTTTCTCTATCCTTTTTTCTGTGGGTTGGGGCTGACCTTGCTTTGCTTCTACTGTGAGGGGTTCCCAGACCCAAATTGCTGCATCTTTTGTTTAAGCTTCTGCTCAATTTTGATGGCATATCGATAGGTCGCACCCAAGGATGAGATGTCCAAAAACTCCATTTGTGTCTGGATGTATCTATATAGACTGTCACAATACTTGAGCACCAAATGTCACTCAGAATATTTGATACCTAACTTGGTGTGCAAGGTATGGAAGACATTGGTGAACTCTGGCATTGTTTGGTCTCTTTCCTATCGCAGTGTGGTCCATCTTGTATACAAGTCGTCATAACTTCCAACAAGGTAGTATTGTCCCTTAATAACATCCCTGAAGGAACCACAAGTGGGTGCAACTGCAAATAATGTGGATCCCTCTATTTTATTTTTCTCACAAAAAGTCTCCCATCAATCTTTGACACGGGGGATGGCCTTGAGGATAAATGTAATATTTTCTCTATCAGAAAAGTTGTGGACAAACAAATACCCTTCTAAAAGGTTTAACCATTTATCTACGACATCTGCATATATTTGACCTTAAAATATAAGAATATCAAAATTGATATATACCTTGAAGGGGGTGGTGCCTCAGCTTGAAGTAGATGCATCGCTTGTGGGCAACCGTCGAAAGATTTGTGCAAAGCTATCCATCATCTCGTTCCTTTGTTGCTTGAGGGTTTCCTCGAGCAACATTTTGAAAGGATATCCCGTCTCATCATCTTTCTTTTCACCCATCATGGAAGGTTTCTTGGGCATTCGAGAGCAGTTTTCCTCAAGAGAAACAAGCTCGAGACCCAACTCTCTATACCATGACCTCGTCGGGGACATGCAATAAAAAACGACAAGGAGGAGACCACTCTAATACCACTGATCTAGATTTATGAGCGAAATGAAATGAAAACACAAATTTATAATATTAACACAGAGACACAATGAATATTAATATAGATACAATAAAACTTGACTTCTATTAAATAAGAAACATGCTAAAAATGTAAAATGTAGACTAAAACAAGCTTGCTAGAATGGTGGAAGCTTATCTTTGAGAAGAGATGTGATGAATAGGTTCATTCACAAGAAGATGAGTACAATGAGGCTCTAAAGGCCCTTTTACATCAAACATGAATGCCAAAACCCTAGACATCCAAAAACCTAATCCTAGGAGATGAAACACCAAAAGTCATGTGGGCCCCGATGGGGTAGGTTGGTACATCAACTTCCCGAGGTCGTAACTTTTGCATACAATCTCCGTTTTAGGCATTCGATACCTCGTCGAAAATATCTATTCGAGAAGGGGCCACGAAAAGTTGAGAGTAATTCCTACTTGCCTAGAAGTCCAAAAAAACGTCGTGTAGGGCCTCAAAATGGCCCCGAAAGTTTGGGACTCGAAAAACTGTAAAAAAACTGCCAAAATGAAAACTGTAACTGCCAAGATAAAAGTTGTATGTGAGCCAACTATAAGAGGTGGGTGACCAAAGATATCCACCTAGATCAAGAATATATTCTTTACAGGGCCACTGTGGTTAGCTCTGACACAAACACTGTGATTCTAACCTCTGCTACATTAGAAATACTATGACAACCATAAACATTACTGATGGAAAATCAATAAAAGAACATATGGTTGTTGTTGAATATTTTTATTTATTTTTTAATTTTTAAAATTATTTTTATTTCTAACCATTTTATTTAAAACCAATAAATAAATGATTTTTATGCAATTAAACAACATTATTTTTTAAGGTTTAAGGTTCAACGTTACAATCAAAGCAAAAAAACTTAATGACAAATGCAAATTCAAAGCAAATTGACTTCTTATCTATTACAATATGTCCCCATGTATAAGAAAATTACAAATTGATACATATATGATCTTTGAATGTTGATGCAACAAGTGTGGGTGGACAACAAGAGGTATGAAAGTCTTCACGTAGCTATGGACAGCAAGAGGTATGGAAGGCTTCAAGTGGGTGGACAAGAAGAGGTATGGAAGTCTTCACGTAGCTGTGGACATCAAGAGGTATGGAAGGCTTCAAGTAGCTAATAGAAATATCAAATCATAAACACATTGCATTACAAGTTGCACTCTATATATAAGAGTTTGACTTGGAGAAGGTTGAAAATATTTATAGGAAAAACAGAGGGATGGATCATACCCCACACTTCCTCATATTTTCAAAAGGATTTGCTTTTGAATCTTTCTTGCAATATATATGGTGGTGGTAGAAAAGATCATGATATCGAGGAAGAGTCCTAGATAAGTAGGGAAGGGACGCCAAAATTTTAATCTCACATAATAAAAATAACATAAGGGTCATGCCTTGACTAATTTAACCTAACACCTTGACCAACTAAATAAATTGCCTTATTCATCTACCTTTTCATAGTACATTATAAAACCTAAGTTTCATATAATCCTATTGGAAATAGGTATACTCGAGTTTTTATTGAAGCTCAAAGTTGTTCGACTATAATTACCAACTTGATATTGAATATTAAAGAATGAAGTTGAAATTCATTCAATGGTGCAGAAGTAAAAGTAAAAAGGTGAACTCGTAGGATACCATTTCCAGGAGGAAAATGAGCTCCGAGAGATCGAAGTGATCCGAGGGAGTATTACACCATTCACCATTGTCATTGGGAAGTGCATTGTTAAGCGGGCACAAGTTGGTAGCAATGACAATGATAGAGTTGGGAAGGCACTATTGTTAGTTGTCGTTACACTAGATTACATATAAATATCTATAGTTAAAACCATTGTTGAACAATGCAATGGTGAGAGCCGTGGCGTTGATGGCATAGACCTAGCTGTACATATTTCTATAACCACAATATCACTTGAAATAGAGCAACGAACAAACCAAAACTTCATCAGAGCTCAAAATAAAACAATCACATGTAGTTCTTGAGATACTTTTTTGTGGAGCCACGCTTACTCAATGTACTAGTAGTGTCGCTACCATGGTAGAAAGTAGCATGAGCATTCATCCATCTAAAACCGTGCACAAATTAGGGCAAATAAAGAGACCCCCCCCAAAAAAACCTAAAAATTCCATTTACTGCACACACAACACATGGTTGGTACCATTTATAGATCGATCCCATACACTAGAGCCGAGGTGAGAGGGGTTGAAATCTCACCAAAGAGATCAATATAGACTAGAACAAAGCTAGCCCTTATTGATAATGAAGAATAACACACCTTAGAATAGCACACCTTTCAACTATTTAATCACAATCAAAAGTGTTAAATTCAATGGGTACTATCTCCTTATCATAACTTCCAAATCTATAGTTAAAATTATCAAAGATTATAGGGAACACCTACCACTGAAATAATTCTTGCAATGAGTTCCATATTTACAATATCACGAGAATTTTTTTATGCGCATTGGAAATATTATAACCACATACATCATTCTTCGCCTTCCCTTTGTCCCATTTAATCCAAATGTCTTTACTTTGCATATTTTCCATTATTTAAATAATAACAATTAAAATAGAGATCAACCACACAATAATAGTGAGGCCACAAGGGCTTACAGAAGTGATACTATGCTCACACACTCAATTCATTAAGCTGGAAAATGATTACATATATATAGTGTAAGAGAGCCTCTAACAACCTCCTGAATTTGTGGATTTGAAAACTACTCGTGAGCTAGAAACAAAAAATCAGCGACAACAACCTAGAACAAACTCTAACAATCTACTAATTATGTCACTTCGACATTATTTATCCAACACTCCCCCTTAATGGAGAAATGAATTCTCTACATAACACTCCCACCGGTCTAAGTCTCAACTAGGCTTTACAATGCAAGATTAGATTTCAAAACATAACTCAAACTTTGATAATGACTCAATAACTTAGGTTTCATCTTGGCCTTTTTGCTAAAGGCTCCATATTTGTCAAGTAGCTGCTGTAATTTCAACTAGCTGCTGTAATTTCATTTTCACTCTACCAGTCATTTTAAGCAATACCTTTATCTTCACTCCACGCTTCTTCTCTCTAGACCATGTTTTGAGCCTTTTCTTCTTTTTCTTACTCCAGATAATAAATTTTGGATGTCTCTTCTTTCTCCAACTAGGTTGATGCCAATTGATTTCAACTCCTTGAACTGTGATTGAATTTATATTATTGTTCCATTCATCAACACACTCAGAAACATTATTAAGTTTATATGAAAAATAATAATTATAACCATATTGGTTATTTTCATTTTGCTCTACATTTAGAGCTTTCTCTATTTCATTCAATGCTTCATATCCAACTACCTCTACTAAAGCACTTAGTCCTTCTCTAATTTTCTCAAGTGGCTTATCAAGCCACTCTTCAATCAATTTCAATTTTGCATCAAATTTATCAAATTCTTCTTCATTCTCAATTTCTTTTCTAGCCTCTGTTGTAAACACACTGTCCTCAATTTTATCTTTTTTAGAACTTTTACATTCGATTTCTGTTGCAGTCAATCCATCATTCACTTGGCCCAAACTCATCTTTCCAAACAACAATTCATCAATCAACTTCTTTTCAGTCAAAACCTGCAATCAATCCTCACAAGATAAGTATGCATAATCAAATTTAACTTCAAGTGCTTCAACCTCTGCTTCAAAGAGGTCATACATTTCCATCTCTGGATTTACCAAATATTCACATAGTGCTTCATAATAATTTACACATTCATTTCCATCAACAATCTCAATTGTTGAATTCACCAAATTACTAAATACTACATCATTGACAGTTTCCTCATCATCACATGCTACTTCATTGGTAGTTACAAACACACTTTTTTCATCAATCATTACAGCTTCAATGTTGCCATCTTGAGTCTCTATTTCAGTTACGAGACTTTCAACACAACCACCATTTTCAACAACAATATCTTCATTAATTTTAGTGTCAGCTATCTTGCTTTCCCTCACATTGTACTTCATTTCTAAAGCATTCCAAAACTCTTTTGCATTGTCTTCTTCACCAAATTCATTTAAAATAGTAGACAAAATACTTTTATCCAGTGCTGAACTAATAAGATATAATGTTATTTTATCTTTTCTCTTATCAAGGGGATTTACCAAACCATATTGAACAAATCACAACAAATATACTAAACCCAATAATGCTTCCATTTTAATTGTCCAAAGCTTAAATTTTTTACCTGAGAAGGATGGAAAAACTGACATTAATCTTTTCAATATTTCACCAATATCTTCATGTTTTTCATTGATCTGGTCCACTTCTGCATTCTAATCCTCAAGCATGGGTTCTTTAGATGCAATTGGAAACACTCCGTATTGTTCTGTGAAATATGACTACTCTTCCGATTAATTCTTTCTCCTCATCTATTCCATCTCTCTTCAGAGCTATTTAATTCTCTTTTGTTGACCCATGACAACTTCACTTTCTACTAGATGCAATCATGGCTATGCCTTCATTATAGATTTCCACAATCCTTTCGAAACTGCCACCTCTTCCACACGAAAAACAATGGCTAGAGAATTTTTAACAACAATTCTCCAACTTTTACGATGGCGATGCCAACTGGTGGCCCGTTCACAGGGACTTCTGCAATGTCCAATTCCTCTAGCAGGATGACCACTTCTGAGTTGGAGAATTTTTAATAGCAATTTAATGGATGCTACTATGCTCGTAGAATTGTATAGTCAACAATGTATTTCTTTGGTGGCTTCCTTTAACAACAACTACAATGATCCTCAACCTTCAACACTAGATGCACAAGCATACATATCTCTCATCACACCCACTTTCTCATGCGATTCCTTCTCCACTTCTACACGACTCCTTTCACATGATAACAACGAATCCAGTCCTGGATAACGAGTCACTTCCATTCCACTGCTGATTGTTAGTTCTAGACAACAATGATGAACAACTCTTCACAATAGTTATAACAACAATTTCTATAACTCAACAATGACTTTAGAGAAACAAAAAAAATGCGACATCTACTCTCTTCCCTGATAGCAATATTCTTATCTGGCAACAACACAATTTCACTATGGTTGGCTCAACAATAGCCGCGATGGGCTCATTCCTGAGTGCACAAGTGTGGTCTTCTTGTCTCACATGCAACATAAAAAAAATTGGCTTCCCTTCTCCTATTGGCTGGCAATCAACTTTTCCACGCCTTTCACCAAATCTCTCCATGGATTAATCTTACGTCTGTGGCTCAATATTCACAAGGCATGTGACTCCTCTTACTTGCAAAATGAGGGTCGATATGACTACTCTCTCAGAGATCTCTCTCTCTGGTCTCACACTCCACCAACCTGGATCTATCGCTCCTTTTTAATAAGTCTGGGCGATGGGAGATTTTATTCTTTCCTCATGATGTCTGACTTCATTGCTACTGCACACATAAAATCCTCCATGTGAGCACCTTCACAAGTTATAGCACAGGATCGCAGGTCACGATTACTTGGATCAGTTGTAATATTACAATAGGCAGTAGCTTCACCTTGCGGCTTCTCCTTTTCTCTAGGCAAACTTTAGTCAGCAGGTCACACACACAAATTATGCGGGTCACTCTTCTCAACGGGTCTCACACACAAAGCTCTGTCACACAACAAATAATCTCCTCAGCTCTGATACCGTATTAACAATTAAAATAGAGATCAACCACACAATAATAGTGAGGCTACAATGGCTCACACAAGTGAGACTACGCTCACACACTCAATTCATTAAGTTGAAAAATAATTATATATATAGTGTAGGAGATCCTCTAACAACCTCCTAAATTTGTGAATCTGAAAACTACTCTTGAGCTAAAAAAAATTCAACTGCAACAACCTGTAACATAATCTAACCATCCACTAATTCTGTCATTTCGACATTATTTCTCCAACATTAAATTCATGCCACATGTTACTTGTGAAGTCATCATGTTCTACTTCTTATATGGGCAATTGAAAAACTGACCTACCCATTTTCAAGGCTTTGTAATCATTAAACCTCAAGTGAGAATAATTAGTAATGTATTTGGAAATAGTCATTGATAGGTTCATTACAGTGTATTCAGTGTGGCATTCGATTTGGAAAATGCAGTGGCCATATCCTTTGCTACCTATGTCGAAGGGATATTGGGTGGGAATTCCTGGAGTGAGATAACATAAAGGATTAGAGAAAAAGTCTAGGAAAAGCTGCATATTGGAGATGCATAGGCCAATGCACCAACTGGAAAATTGCGTGTAGAAGACACATAATCCAATGCACCAATTGGAAACCACATGCCTCATACACCCATCTCAAAGAATCACACTCCTCCATCTACTCCATCTCGTTGCCACACTCTAAGATAATGCAAACGTCACCATGGCCACACTTTGAGATACAAATTTGAAAGCAAACATTGTCATGGGTAGAGCAAATGGAATTTGACAAAAATGTCAAATAAATTAAAGATGAACTTAAACTAAACTAAATCCCAATGTTATATTAACTATCTTTAGAGTTAGACGTCATAAATAACATGGCAGCTACAATTATTATTAATGACAAATAATTAATCAGAAGATGTTGGTTTTTGTTAAATATTTTTATTTTTAAAAATATTTTTTATGGTTTAACAATTCTATGTAAAATTACATAAAATTAGTTACATCTAAAACCTCAACCAATAAAATAACAAATAAATGATTTTTTTGTAATTAAAAATTATATTTCTTAAAGTTTTAAGGTTCAATTTTGTAAAAAATTAATAACAAATGTAAAATCAAAGTGGAATTCACTACTTATCAATTACAATATAATATATCATGTTAGAGGCATGCATAATAAGTTATCAACTAGGATTATCTTAGGTTGATACTATTGCAATCTGGTTTCAGACTTTCTTTCACTAAATGGATCATGGGTTGCATGTCTAGTGCGCCATTTACTGTTTTGGTTAATGGAGAAGCCACACATTTCTTTTCAAATGAGAGAGGTCTACGACAGGGATGCCCACTTTCCCCTTTCTTATTTATATTGGCAATGGAAGGATTAGGCATTTTACTCAGGTTGAGTTAGCTTGTGGGGAAAATTACTGGTATCAATGTCTCAATATTGGTTAAGGTTTTGCATTTATTCTTTGTGGATGATATTCTCATTGAGACCAGAGTGGACCGTCATGAATGGTGGGAAATCAAATCTATTATAAACTACTTTTGTCATGCTCCAGGACTTCAGATAAATGAGTCCAAATCTACCTTTCACTACTTTGGACTACTAGAGGTAGACTTTGAGACATATAGGAACATATTCCTGTTCTTCTTTCTTGAGATCTCGTAAGGATTGAGATATCTAGGCTACTTTCTTAAGCCAGACTGTTATAAAGTGACTGATTGACACTGGTTCCTCAAAAAATTTGAAAAAAGAATTGCACACTGGTGCAATAGATGGCTCACACTGGGGGGGAGATTCATACTTATTAAATTAGTCCTGGAAAGTCAAGAAGTACACTGGATGGCTTTGGATACCATTCCAAGATCCATTTAAAAAAAGATCAGACAGTTGATGTACTCATTTCTTTGGAAATGTGGTAACTCTAAACATAATCTTCATCTATGTCGATGAGGTCACATTGCAAAGCCAAAAGAGGTAGGTGGTTGGGGACTCTGCAATATATTTATTTTCAAACAAGCACTGGCAAAAAAATCTCTTTGGCGAGTGCTGACTCAAGACAGGATATGGCATTGTGTCATTTTTGGGAAATATATCACTCCTCATTCACTCATGAGCTGGCTCAGACACACATTCAATTGTCCCACAATCGCCTCACCGATCTGGAGATCCCTCCTAAAGAACCTTCATTTAATACAACACTGGCTCGTTTGGAAACCAAGAATGCAACATTTTATTCACATTGGTAGGGATGCTATTCTGGGTCTTGGGTCCACTACTTATCTTTCTCTTGGAATTCTGAATTGTTTACGGGAAAAACAAGCATTCTATCTTTTCCAAGCCAGGAACACCATTGATCACGAGGTTATTTGCACAACCTGGAAAAATAACAATGACTTGGGTCTCACAGGCGATATGGCTCTGGAATGGCAGTACAACTGCACAACACTTCTTGGAGTGGGGATCCATATTAGCATTCCAGAAGACTCTTTACACTAGATTGGAGGTGACCGATCCAAAAATTTGATTGTAAAGAATGTATATAATGCTATTTCATCCACAATATGGAACCAGAGGTGTACAAGTTGGAGGCGATATTTACGGCGCTGACCTTTTCCCTTAATTTTTTTTTTTTTTTATTTGGTTAGCTGCAAATGATAAGATTCTGACCTGGGACATTCTGTTAGACAGTTGGATTAGGTTGATGGATAGTTGGTATGTATTTTTGGTTGTGATTGATGTCAACCATTGGAGAGTGATATTGTAGATTGATGTCAACCCTTGGAGAAAGTCCCGTAGTGAATTCCGGTAGCACAAAGGTTTGGGTAATGGACCCAAGGTTGTTTCATGTATAATGGTATGAGTTTTAATATTTTTGAAGGTAATACTATTCTATATGGATAGTACATGTCATTCCGTTTCCTGTGGTATGCGTAACATCACATAACTCCTCACGGTTAGAGAGATATAGCCATGTGAAGTTGGAGAACCCAGGTTTGGGTAATGGACCCAAGTTTGTTTGATGGATAACGGTATGAGTTTTGATATATTTGTAGGTAATACTATTATATATGGATATTACATGTCATTC
>ML777918.1:701944-713899 GCA_009831015.1 Picea engelmannii
AAAATAAATTGTTTTGTAGAACGATTCAAACCATGAAATTGATAGGCCATTGAGAAAACATATCCAAGTAGCCGTGGTATAAATTTCAACTTGTGGGTCATTGTAGTTTTGGAATTACACTCCGTGGAAAATAGGGTTTGTGGCTAGTCCTGAAACTAGTCTAAAACATTTGTTTCGGGTAAAAATGTCATAACTTATTCATAACAGATCCAAATTAAGTAAGAATGAAATTTTTGGCTAGATTAGAGTCTGTAGTATTATGTGTACAATTTTCAGATCCATACAAGAAATATTCCATTTGGGGCATGCTCTACAAGTTCGCTCTCTAAAATAAGCCAAAATTCAACAAGGTATGCCATTTTTGCTATAACTCCTTTTCTGAGAGGTTCCAAGTAGTGACACCTAAAGAAATTGTATAAAACACACTGAAGACCAATGTGTACTATTTTGATATCTTTATTCATTACAGGTACATAGTTATGATTATTTCAAGTTAGGGTTGTTGACTAATCCAAAACTAGTCATGTGAGACTAAAGAAATGTTTGATGAAATTGCTAGTCTCTTGTTGTTAAAGTTAAGGAAGGTTTGCAGGTATGTGATCATATACACCAGGTCTATTACAAAGTCACAAATTAGATTTGGATGATGAAATTGGAGGGATTTTGGTTGAGGTACATGTTGGGTACATGGTTGAGACAAGTAGTTGATGAGTTGACACATACATGAGGTGTATAGTTAATGATGTTGGTACATATTGATGAGTCATAGTTGATGAGTAGTTGATACATGATTGGTACATACTTGGTACATGGTTGGAGGAACTTTTTAGTAGTATTGTTGACACATGGTTTATGGATGATGTAACATACTTGTATTGGTATATTATTAGAAGCACATATTGATCTTGGTGATGATTATGAGTTGTTGTGTTATGCTTGGTTGATGCACATATTTGAGAGTTGTATTGGTGATTGATCTCGGTGAGTATATCTTATTTGGTTGATAATATTGATGAAATAGGTTGTTGTGATAGGTTGTTTGGACAAGTTGTTGTGACATGTTATTTGTACAGGTTTGGTGCATGGTTGATGCACTTTTTCATGGTACAGGTTGATGTACAGGTTGGTGCATGGTTGATGCACTTATTCATGGTACAGGTTGAGGTACAGGTTGATGCATGGTTCAGGTTATTGGTACACGTTGTTTGGTGCAGGTTGATTGGTACATGTTTAGAGCAGTATATCTCAAAGTGATAGTGTGACAGTGGTTCCATAATTCTACTTATACGTTAGGGCGGTTAGACAGGGCAAAGACAAGTGGTTGTAGCCAACTTCCAGTTGTAGCCGGAGATCATAGGGGGTTGTAGCCTCCTTCTGGTTGTAGCCATAGAATTGGGGAGTTGGAGCTTCCCTCAGGTTGTAGCCTGAGAAACTAGGGGGTTAGAGCCTCCTTACAGTTGCAGCTGGAAAACAAAGGAAGTTGGTGCTTCCAATGAATGTAATTCTTCAAGACAGATAAGAAAAAACATCCCGTGGTTTTCTCCTGCTTTGGGTTTCCATGTAAAAACACTGGTGTACTATGTATGTGTATGATTGTTCATTTGTTCATTTACTCTACAAATATTGGATGATAATGCTACGTTGATATAACACTTGTATTATATGGTTAAAAATGATTAGATTGCTCTATTACTAATTCACCCCCCCTCTCAGTAATCCAACACTTTCTTCTTTGTCATGGATGGGAGGGACCCAACATGTGTTCACTACGTCGCAACAACTCTGAAACTATCTACCATTTATTTATGGATTGCAATTTCACTAGAATTATTTGGCTTAAGCTTTCTCACATCCTAAAGCTCCAAACGATGTGGACGGGCTCAACTTTACATGATTTCTTGTTGAATTGGACATTGGAGGAATCCACTCTATCTCCGCTCTTAGCACTGGTTTGCTGGTATATTTGGTTGGGTCGTAACATGGCGATATTTGAAAACACACCTGTCTCCTTAAAATCTGTTTTCTTCAGGATAGTGGGCGATATGGAGATTGATAGGGATAAGAGGCCTCCTACACCTCGGTTCATCCAACCTTATATACCATTGGGAGGAAACAATGCTGGGTTTGATGGCACATCAGAAAATGAAGGTCTTCACTGTGGTGCTAGCATATTGATAAAAATAATAGATCACTCCAAGATTACTTGGACATTCAACTGTGAGGCTAGTTCCAATACCAAAGCTGAATTTCTGGGCATGTGGGCTACCCTTCTGCTAACTACTAGACATAATATATTGGACCTTCATGTGAGGGGGGACTCAAAGATCATCATTTATTGGTTAAACAACAAGGGCCAACTTCACGTCATTGCACTTGAGAGTTGGAAAGATAGGATCACCGATCTCATCCAAGTTTTCACTCAAATTAGCTTCACACATATCTACAGGGAAACAAATGTGGAGGCAGATTCTCTGTCAAAAAAATCTCTATCAAAACTGATTGGTACTTTGACTTATCAACATTGGACATATGGACATGGGATTCCTCCTCAATGTATCACACTTTTTTAGTTTTGATCCTTAAGCATGGACTTGATGTTTTTTTTGCTCTTTTCTCTGTATGAAAGTTTTGACCAATTGTCTATTAGCTGAATCGGATGTGATACGAATAAATAGGATCATCTATTTTCCTCTGAATATGGGTTCAGTTTCTTATGGTTGAACCTTTTTATAGGAACAGTTTGATATGGAGGGACCAATATATATCATCATTGTAATAATACTGAACTGTATCTTTTTGGTTTCAAAACCAGATAAAATTTTCTTCAGGAAAAAAATATTTGAATTTTTTTTATTAAATGGGAAGCTACCTTTATTTATAGGCTAGAAGTGCACCATACAAATCTTATAGAATTAATTTCGAACATGTCGATTGGATCTCTTCTTATCGATAGTGAAGTAGAAACCCTTATACGTGTAATTATAAGTAATTATAATATATTCAAYCATTATTTCRAATTTTTTTAAGAAATATGCCTAGAAATAATAATATGCCTAGAAATAAWTTTTTTAAGATTTTTTTTAAGAAATATGCCTAGAAATAATAATAATAATAATTTCGAATTATAATATATTCAACCATTATTTCATTCATAATAATATGCCTAGAAATATGACATTTTAACTATTTAACCCATGGTMAAAAATTATTTCATTCATAATAATATGCTTAAAAATATGACATTTTAACTACTTAACCCGTTGTCATTGAGAAAGGAAAAACAAGATACGGCAAGGAATCATTCCTTCATTCAAGTTTGTATTAMCTTTCTAAAGTCTTTTTGACGAAATATTTTGTGATAGAAATATCACAATTTTATGAGTAACTAATGATATATTACCCACTCTAACCATGGGTAGCTTTCTTTATTGTGGGGAACAAGAGTCTATAAGAATAGACTCAACCAAAAGAATTCAATTGGTTCTTATAGGTTATTTACATAACTTATATTAGATCAATAGATCGAGAAGGTAGTCTAGATAGAATTATAGAAGTGGAAAAAATTAGATTACTGTCATTGTTAGAAGATGTTTTAGAGGGTATATAAATAATTTCACTATGAATATAGAGGAAATTGAGTGATAACAATAAAGTGATGACGTAAATGTAGAGCTTCAAGAATAGGTATGACAACTAGATTACCCTTATGCTTAAGCCAAACAGTTAGAGTTAGGAGGAGGGTGGGTTGAGGAGCTAATGGGCCATGAGAGACATGGAAGAATAGGCCCTAGATTATTTAAAGGATTCTCTAGAAGGAGTATCTATCTTTGTTCGTGATCGTCTTAAGGATAGTGTAATGTCCCCCACTTCTTGATGAAGAGGTTTGGAGAGACTCAGTAGTCTATCCATCCCCACTAGACTATAGTCTCATGCATCAGGGGGACAAAGTCAACCAGAAGTCACTTTTTAAGGACAACGTTATATTACTGAGTTGACTTTGTGTGAAAAAGGGCAAGTCAATGAAATAAAATAAAAGGTGGAGTAATGCTAGGAGTTAACCCTAGGGGTTAACTAACTCAACAAAAGAATAGACTGGAGGTATAAAAGAAAGGAAGGGTGCACTTCTAAGGAATTTTGGATTATTATCATATTTTTCATTTGGGCTCTTGAGCACAAGCAATTTTGGGGGTTTTGGGACTAAAACCCTAGAGATCAACTCGATGGTGAATGATCCCACCTTTCTTGATCCAATCTTGGTCCCGAAGGTGTAACAATCCTCCCACTGTAAATTCTAACCTTGTACAATGTCTATTGTAAACATATATTCAGAAAAGAACATAAAAGATACGATGGAAAATACAAACATTACACAGAGATTTTTCCCCTGGAAACCCAAACCGGGAAAACCAACATATATTATATTTATACATTGTGTTACATTGTTTACAATACAATATACATATAGGAGCCAATGACATCCAAAACCCTAACCCAATGACCTGGATTAGTACAAAACCCTAATTCCTTAACCAGAAATAGAAAACCATCGGCAAAACCCATGTGTCGAAAAAACCACCTAAATACATGACACGTTTCTCGAGGTAGGTGTCATGTTTCCTGAGGTAGGTGACACATTTCCCGAGGTAGGTGTAAACATATCTCAACAACATACATCAACAATAAAGAACTTTGAACCATCACAATAATGAACACAAAGAGCACCCGATATATGTTTAAGATTTTTGTATTATATTTTATAGAAGACTACAATCTCAAGTTTTATCAGCACCAATCGGAAATACCACCAACTCAAAGAGAGCACCAAATCTCAATTTCAAGATCCAACCTGCATATCTTATCACCAACCAAGATGTGACTAATCCAACCCTTAAGTACAAGACTCAACTTGTAGACATACATAAATTTGTCAAACCATACCAACAATCAATACCAACACAAGTGCATCAACTATGCACAACACAACCTGTCACAACAACCTGTCACCTCAACCTATCTCATCAATATCATCATCCAAATATGATCTACTCACAAATATCAATCATCAAGTCAACTCTCAACCATATGCACAATATCACCAAGTTAACCAACAACATAGCTCTAGCAATACACCATACTCTCCATAAACCAAATACCATAAACCCTTACATAAGACCATGTGCCAAAACCATACCTTTAATCTTGTAGCAATCATCACGACCTATACCAAACCATGCAACAATTGGAACAATTCCAATATGCAAATCTGATGTGGTTACCAAACTGCCAACTTTCTACATCTGCCAAATCTACTGTCATGGTTTTGCTGCTGTGATTTTGTTGCCGTGATTTTTCTATCGCGGTTTTGCTGTCGTGATTTTTCTGCCACGGTTCTGTTGTCGCGATTCTATTTTCGTGTTTTGTCTGCCACGATTTTTCTGCTGCGATTTTTTTGCCGCGATTTTTCTGCCATGAATTTGATCTATCAATAATACATGCCCAAATAACCTTTCACAAATGGATATTCAATATGCTCAAAGATCATGTTCATAAGAGACATTTGATCTCTTATTTATACTTCTCCTGTTGAACAACTGAGAGGGGGGGTGGTGAATGAGTTGTACCTGTGCTTAAACACTTATGATTATTTTAAACTCTTTACACAACATTTAATGACAATCACAATAATGCAGGGAAGTAAGCAATAGAACATTCAACATCAGTCACACATATGAGTTACACAGAGACAGATATTTCTTGAGGAAACCCATGCAGGGTAAAAACCTCTTCTTCTTTATATGATAAGTAATCTTTACATTCTTTACATTATCATACATATGAGCACTAGCTCATAATGAGGCTACAACCTCTGTTTTGCAAGCTGCTACTTGCTGAGAGCACCAACTCTTTGAATTCTCTAGCACCAATTAGAAGGAAGCACCAACTCCCTATTTTCTCTAGCACCCACTAGAAGGAAGCACCAACTCCCTGGTTTCTCTAGCACCCACTAGAAGGAAGCACCAACTCCCTAAGTGTTCCAACACCATCTGGATGGAAGAACCAACTTCCAGTCACATAGACACCAACCTGTATAACAGAGAACAACAGTTCTCCCTTGCACCACCCTGCCACCCTTGTTTCTCTGGCTGCAACCAGATGGAAGCTACAACTCCCTGTGTTCAAGAACCCACTTGAACCTCTGAGGACAACATTCCTCCCTACCACCCTGAAATGTAAATCTTTGCTATTAAGACTTATTACAACGATATAAAGTTCTTCAATGGCTTACCGGTCTCATCACTGTTCTGCTACACTACGCTGCTATGTCTGCATCAGTGTCTTCTACACACTCCTTGTGCTTTCTGTTCTTTTGCCTTTTATGCTCTCTGCACCATGTCCCTTCAATGTACCATTCCACTTCTTTGCATTTATGATGCTGCGCTCTACCTCCTTCTTCACACCTCAATCACTCACCACAACAACAACACACCTCTCTTCCTTTTTTTTTTTCCAGCATTCTTATACTCTCTGTGCACCTTGTGCATGTAATCTGCTTCTTTCTCTTGCATCCTCTCCCGCCCCAATCTCCTCCACATCGGGGTGTTTTTTCCACTTTACTCTTCCACAACTATCCCATCTCTTGTGTGCCACGTTGTCTCTCTCTGTTCTACATCTCCTGCTCATTGTGAGTGCTCTGCCTGATCATCATGGTAACTCTTCAGCTTATCTGGTGGTTTCACCCACTCATCCATCATCACTGGGTGTTATCTCGAGATTCCTCAGCTTCTCTGGCAGTTGAGGCTCTTCGTCTTCTCTGTCATAGACGAGCTCATCCTTTGGTAGAAACCATCATTTATTTCTAGCAGTTACACTGTGAAGTGCAAAAGTTGCCCTCCGATCTTATTCAAATTCATTTGCATGGTTGAATTGACTTCATTGAATCTTGCATTCATTTCTCCATTTTTCACTGCGACATTTCGGGATCCCCGTGGTGAAGATTTTGTTACTCTCCATGTCCCGATCCCCGAAACTTTGAAATGGATCTTGTTTGCACTAGCTCCTTCCTCCATCTTCCGCCGATGTGACCAATGGCTGTGACCACAGGCTGAGCCAAAACGTGTTTCACATTTCGACATTTCGGCAATTCAGAAATCCTGTTGTGAGGCTTCTCGACTCTCCATGTTGCAATCTATGAAACTCTGAAAAAAGGAGCTTAGTTGGACTAGCTTTGATCATTTCGGCATTTCATATTTCGACATTTCGTGATTTTGCATGTCGCAAATTCCTATTGCGAGGCATCTTGACTCTCCAAGTCACGATCCCCGAAAATACGAAAAAGGAGCTCAACTCTTCGAAATCTTCTCTACAGTTCTTTGATGATGTGACCACCGGTTGTGACCACAACCTTATTCAAAAACTGCATTTCGCAATTTTTCATTTCAGCACTTCAGGACTCCTATGATGAAGAGTCTCGGGTCTTGATTCCTCCATCTCCCGATATCCGAAACTGTTCTCCTACTTTCAGGATTTCGACATTTCACATTTCACGATTCCATGACTCCTGATGATGAAGAGTCTTGACTCTTCCAACTCCCTGTATCTGAAATTGTCCTCCTTCTTCCGAGATTTCAACGTTTCACATTTTACGATTCTGGGACTCCTGATGATGAAGAGTCTTGACTCTTCCAACTCTTGGTATCCGAAACTGTCCTCCTTCTTCTAGGATTTAGATGTTTCGCATTTCATGATTCCAGGACTCCTGATGATGAGGAGTCTTGACTCTTCCAACTCCCGGTATTCGAAACTCCAAAATGGAGTTATTTCCCGGTTTGAGAAACTCTTCGTTTATGTGCCTATTTCGGGATTTCGGCATTTTGCATTTTTCCATTTTTGCATTTCGGCACTCTTGTGGTGAAGTGTTTTGACACTTCAACTCCCAGTATCTGGGACTCCGAAATGGAGTCTTTGACATGATCTGATCTTTCGCCTTTTGGGATTTCGAGGTTCACTACTTCAAAGGTTAATGTTCCTTTGATCTTTGATTTCTCGGGCTGTGAAACTCTGAAATGGAGTCTTTGTGGTGCTCTGATCTTTCGCCATGCGTCCGCACCCGATCAATTCTCGATCCAATGACTTAGATCATTTTTCCATTTCGCATTTCGCGATTTGGAAGGATAGAGCACTTCCTTCCTTTGACTTCTTGGTCAGCGAAATGCTGATTTGTGACCATGTGTCTTGCCCGACGATGGACGGTCCTCCTTCTTTTGGGATTTTGTAAGCCCGCTTCACCTTTCACTTTAAAGAACGTGCAGGTTCTCCTGGATCCAAGGACAGTCGGACCCCGTGCTCGGATCTAACGCCCAAGATCTATCCTCCATATACGTGCTCATCCTATCTGAGTTCAGATCTGATGGTCATCAGGAATTCTGAATGGGATCCAATGATCACTGTTGCTTCTCCTCCCGAGCTTATGAATCCTCTTGACTTGGAAGAATTTCTATGTGTCAAAGGCCTCGACCTTTGATCCGCCTGAGATCCCGAGTACACTATCTCTCTTGAGATTTGGCAATGAGTTAACCTCGTCCCTGGTGGACACCTACGCACTGTGTGCGACTCTGCGCTAATCCTCCCGAGCTTACGTTGTTCCTGTTTTGTCATCGATGCACACTCTGATCTTGCCATCAATGACAATTACACTCTGCACTTTGCGTGCACCTCTGCACTATCTCTTCTGGTCTTCACGAGATTTCTCTGTTGTGTCTCCCCAAAATACTTCTAGTGCCCGCCTGGCACATTGTACCTGTACTCAAGCCATCATCATTGCTGTACTTGTCATCAATGATAAGCATACGCTGCCTATAAAGCATTCCAACAATCTCCCCCTTTGGCATTGATGGAAACAAAGCACCCAGACCTATTCTTTTCTCCCCCTTTGACATCAATGTCAAAGAAAACACGCTCCCCATGAGATGTTGCAGTATTTTTCGGAGGTATCAGATATTCAATCAATACAAACTCCCCCTAACAGGATGCACTCTCTTAGGTGTGAGATGGGATGACACCCATCTTCTGATTCTTGGACCTGTTCATCTTCAGCTTCCGCTGTATCCTCTGTAGAATACTCAATATTTCTCACCTCTCTTACTAGGACTCCTTCATCAACCTTTTCTTCTCATAACTGGATGACTCCCCCTATCACTGTTCTCTCTCTGCTTCTGACGGTTTTCCTCCTTTGTTTCTAAAAGGTTATCTTTTCTTGACAAGGTCTTTCCTCTTGTTATCTCTACATAATGTCATGTATATAATATTGTACAATAGAAGGTTGCTGCTGCGAATGTTTTTATCCTACTGAACCACTACGTAATTGTAGCTCATACTTTTCAAACAACCCTTGGATCTCCCCATTGATTCTCATCGATCTCTATTACTGCAATTTCATTTTTCTTCCATGATGCATATAATCCAAGGCTTTTATGACCATATTCAATCACAAGAAAAAACTGCTACAACCACTCTCATACCTGCTTTTATTTTTCACAGATGAAGGACATGTATCAAGTTTCTTAGGAGTACTGATTTCTTCCCTGTTGTATCCAATACCAGATTTTCCGTTTGGTGATCTCTAACTATCCAAGAGCTTATCCAGGGCCATGGAGCTGTTTAGGAACTTGCTTTGGGTGTTTGACTTCTCAACCTTCAAAACTTCTGCTTCCGGCTTATGACATGATTCTTCTCCTACTTCTTCCATGGGATAAATGCAAACTGAACATTCTTTTATTGTATCTGAATCTTCTTCTTTACTTGTAGGGGAGGATTCAATGTCAAAATTATTGTCTGTCATTATGATTTTAGCCACCACTTGTCCTGAGTTTACAAACTTTATCTTATAGTCTTTGGAATTGACCACTTCTTTACATCCTCTATCACATATTTGATTTACATTGAGCAAATTATGTTTCATCCCATCTATAGGAAGATCATCCTGAGAATCTCCTTTTTCATTACTTAAACTCACCATCCCTTTATCCTTGTTTTTACTTGGTTCATCATTTTCAAGGATCACATTTCCTRTTTTGATTTTTCTTATAAGCAGAATCTTATCCTTGTCTCCAATCATGTGCTTGGAACATCCACTGTCTATATTCCCGAAGGCCTTTTGTTTTTGAGTTGAAAGTGCTAGACCATATTTTTCACTATCTTTCCTTTTCCATGTGTTGGCATTTCTATCTAAGAACTTTATCCTTGGATCTCCTTTGTAATTCTTCAGATGGAAGTTTGCAGCTTTGTGGCCAAAGTTGTGACAGTTATAGCATTCAATCTCATTGTTCAATAGGTCAAATTTATTGTTGCAGCGTTGTCTACTCATTGACTGTTTATTATTTCTTGACCTCCTCAGTTGCAAGTCTCTAGTCTTAATTTGGCAATTTGCAATCTGTGATGGTTTGTTACTTGTCTGTATCATTCATTGTTGTGGAAGATATTTATTCCTTGGAAATATTAATAGCTCATGTCTAAGTCTCAAGGAACAATTTACAACTTTGTGACCAAAGTTAGAACAATAGAAACAATATCCATAGAAAAATTCTTTGTACCTGGAAAATGGTTGTCTTCTTTAAGCAAATTGATTTCTTCCATGTTGATGATTTCCTTGAGCAGGGAATGTACTATTTCCTTGTTCTACAGATTCAGTTCTGGCACCTTTTTCTTTACTTCTCCTGGGTGGTTGATTATCTTCCTTTGTTTCTGCAGGTTTGTTGTCGTCATTGGTTGTAGATTTGACAAACTTGATGAAGTCTCTATTGCTTGGATGACCACTACTTGATCCCTCTTCATAACCCAAACCTTTTTTCAACTTTGGATTCCTTTGTTGATTTAGAATTGTGGCTAATCCTTCTGAGGCTTTGATACTCGACAGATTCTGATGATACAAGCCTTGAAACTTCTCCAACTCTTTCCTAGTTTTCACTACTTCTTCTTCCAAAGCTTTACATCTTGCCTTCTTTTCTGATAACTGTTGTTTCAGAATGTCCTCGATTTTCTTTGCCTCTTCTAATTCCACTTTTAGTAGGACAAATTATTCATCAGGCTGTTTACTATCTTTCTCAAACTATATCAACAATTGTTTTTGCTTTCTGTTCTTAATTCTGAGTCCGTCAATCTCTTCCAGGGCACTGACCAGTTCTCCTTCCAAATCAACCACAACTTCTTCTTCATTAGCCTCACTGCCTGTGATTTTATTATCATAATCCTCTTTGGCCATAAGCATGAATTCATTTACCTTATCTTCACAGGAAGAGTCACTATCGGTGTCTTCTGAGGAGTCATCATTGTTGACACATAAACTTTTCTTTTTATCAAATCTTTTGGATTTGAACTTATTTTCACCTTCAGAGTTTTGATCATGTTTCTTGTGTGGAAATTTATTTGCTAAATGACCTATTTTACCATAGTTGAAACATTTGAAGGGAAAATTACCTTGGTACTTGCCTGATCCTTTCTTTAGTCTTCTCACGAATTTTTCTTCAATTTCATCAGGCTTAGAATCTTCATTCTTATCTGCTTTAAATGATGCTTCTCTAGAGGTGGGTTTATCTATAACTATCCTCATTTCATATGCAGTCAACGTTCCTAGAAGTTGATCAAAAGCCAAAGTCTTTATATCATTTAGTTCTTCTATAGATAAGACCTTTGGGTTGAACCTATCTAGCAGAGATCTCAAAATTTTCTGAACTAAGGAGGGTTCCTCAATTTTTTCACCAAGTGATTTCATTGCATTTACTAGTTCTTCAACTCTCAGAAAATAATTCCCAATGGTTTCACTTCTTTTATCTGTAGCTTTTCAAACTGTACTCTGTAGGTTTGAAGCTTGGCATCTTTTACCTTCTCATTACCTTCATAACTGCTAATGAGTTTGTCCCACATTTCTTTGGTAGTTTGAAGATGCATCACCTTTACAAA
>ML777918.1:714068-724980 GCA_009831015.1 Picea engelmannii
AGTCACAATAATGCAGGGAAGTAAGCAATTGAACATTCAACATCAGTCACACATATGAGATACACAGAGACATATATTTTCTGAGGAAACCCATGCAGGGTAAAAACCTCTTCTTCTTTATATGATAAGTAATCTTTACATTATTTACATTATCATACATATGAGCACCAACTCATAATGAGGCTACAACCTCTGTTTTGCAAGCTGCTACTTGCTGAGAGCACCAACTCTCTGAATTCTCTAGCACCAACTAGAAGGAAGCAACAACTCCCTGGTTTCTCTAGCACCCACTAGAAGGAAGCACCAACTCCCTGGTTTCTCTAGCACCTACTAGAAGGAAGCACCAACTCCCTTGTTTCTCTAGCACCCACTAGAAGGAAACACCAACTCCCTAAGTGTTCCAACACCAACTGGATGGAAGCACCAACTTCCAGTCACACAAGCACCAACAAGTATAATAGAGAACAACAATTCTCCCTTGCACCACCCTGCCACCCTTGTTTCTCTGGCTGCAACCAGATGGAAGCTATGACTCCCTGTGTTCAAGCACCCACTTGAACCTCTGAGGACAAAATTCCTCCCTAGCAACTCCCTACCACCCTGAAATGTAAATCTTTTCTATTAAGACTTATTACATTTATATAAAGTTCTTTAATGGCTTACCGGTCTCATCACTGTTCTACTACACTATGCTGGTCTGTCTGCATCAACGTCTTCTGCACACTCCTTGCGATTTCTATTCTTTTGCCTTTTATGCTCTCTGTGCCATGTCTCTTCAATGCACCATTCCACTTCTGTGCATTTCTATTGCTGCACTCTGCCTCCTTCTTCACACCTCAATCACTCACCACAACAACAACATACCTCTCTTCCTTTTTTTTCCAGCATTCTTATACTCTCTGTGCACCTTGTGCATCCGATCTGCTTCTTTCTCTTGCATCCTCTCCTGCACCAATCTCCTCCACATCGGGGTGTTTTTGCCACTTTACTCTTCCACAACTATCCCATCTCCTGTGTGCCACGTTGTCTCTCTCTTTTCTGCATCTCCTGCTCATTGTGAGTGCTCTGCCTGATCATCATGGTAACTCTTTAGCTTCTCTGGCGGTTTCACCCATACATCCATCATCACTAGGTGTTATCTCGAGATTCCTCAGCTTCTCTGGCAGTTGAGACTCTTCATCTTCTCTTTCATAGATGAGCTCATCCTCTGGCATAAACCATCATTTATTTCTAGCAGTTACACTGTGAAGTGCAACAATCGCCCTCCGATCTTATTCAAATTTATCTGCACTGTTGAATTGACTTCATTGAATCTTGCGTTCATTTCTCCATTTTTCACTTTGGCATTTCGGGATCCCCATGGTGAATATTTCGTTACTCTCCATGTCCCGATCCCCTAAACTCCGAAATGGATCTTGTCTGCACTAGCTCCTTCCTCCATCTTCCGCCGATGTGACCAATGGCTGTGAAAATAGGCTGAGCATAATGTGTTTCACATTTCAACATTTCGACAATTCGACAATCCTGTTGTGAGGCTTCTCGACTCTCCAAGTCACGATCTCTAAAACTCTGAAAAAAGGAGCTCAGCTGGACTAGCTTCGATCATTTCGGCATTTCCTATTTCGACATTTCATGATTTCACATGTCGCAAATTCTTGTTGCGAGGCATCTCGACTCTCCAAGTCGCGATCCCCAAAAATCTGAAAAAGGAGCTTAACTCTTCAAACTCTTCTCTACAGTTCTTCGACGATGTGACCACCGGCTATGACCACAACCTTTTTCAAAAACTGCATTTCACAATTTCGCGTTTCGACACTTCGGGACTCCTATGATGAAGAGTCTTGGGTCTTGATTCCTCCATCTCACGATATCCAAAACTGTCCTCTTGCTTTTGGGATTTCGTCGTTTCAATTTTTTGATTCCGGGACTCTTGATGATGAAGAGTCTTAACTCTTCCAACTCCGGGTATCCGAAACTTTCCTCCTTCTTCCGGGATTTCGACGTTTTGCATTCCGCGATTCTAAGACTCCTGATGATGAAGAGTCTTGACTCTTCCAACTCCCGGTATCCGAAACTGTCCTCCTTCTTCCGGGATTTTGGTGTTTCACATTTCGTGATTCTGGGACTCCTGATGATGAGGAGTCTTGACTCTTCCAACTCCCGATATCCGAAACTCTGAAATGGAGTTATTTCCCGGTCTGCGAAACTCTTCGTTTATGTGCCTATTTCAGGATTTCGGCATTTCGCATTTCGGCGTTTCGACATTTCGGCACTCCTGTGGTGAAGTGTTTTGACACTTCAACTCCCGGTATTCGGGACTCTGAAATGGAGTCTTTGACATGCTCTGATCTTTCGCCTTTCAGGATTTTTGGGTTCGCTACTTCAAAGGTTAATGTTCCTTTGATCTTTGATTTCCTGGTTTGCGAAACTCTGAAATGGAGTCTTTGTGGTGCTCCGATCTTTCACCACACATTCATCCCCGATCAATTCTTGATCCAACGACTCAGATCATTTCACCATTTCGCATTTCGTGATTTGGAAGGATAGAGCACTTCCTTCCTTTGACTTCTTGGTCAGTGAAATTCTGATCTGTGACCATGTGTCCTGCCCGAAGATGGATGGTCCTCCTTCTTTCGAGATTTTGTAAGCCCGCTTCAACTTGCACTTTAAAGAACGTGCAGGTTCTTCTGGATCCAAGGACGGCCGGACCCCACGCTCAGATATAACGCCCGAGATCTGTCCTCCATATGCATGCTCGTCCTATCTGAGTTCAGATTTGATGCTCACCGAGAATTCTGAATGGGATCCAATGATCACTGTCGCTTCTCCTCTTGATCTTACGCATCCTCCTAACTTGGAAGAATTTCTAAGTGTCAAAGGACTCGACCTTTGATCCGCTTGAGATCCTGAGTATGCTATCTCTCTTGAGCTTTGGCAATGAGTTAACCTCGTCCCTGGTGGACACCTATGAACTGCTTGCGACTCTGCACTAATCCTCCTGAGCTTACGTTGTTCCTATTTTGTCATCGATGCACAATCTGATCTTGCCATCAATGACAAGCACACTTTGCACTTTGTGTGCACCTCTGCACTATCTCTTCTGGTCTTCATAAGCTTGCTCTGCTGCGTCTCCCCAAAATACTTCTGGTTCCCGTCTGACACATTGTACCTGTACTGAAGCCATCATCACTGCTGTACTTGACATAAATGACAAGCATACACTGCTTGTAAAACATGCCAACATATGCAAGTATCTTCCTCTAGGGGTTATCTTCTAACCAACTTACCCAACTTCCTTCTTTTGGGGCTAACCCACTTCTAACCATTTTGTCCACTTACAACCACTTTATCCAAAAATAGTAAACTCTCCACTTCTAGTTGCAAATAATTTATTTTTAATTGTTTTCTTGTTGCAACCACTTAACCCATGACTAACCACTTTGACTGGTCAAATTCTTCTAGGAGCTTCTAGAACAATTTGACTTCTTTGACCTTCTAGGGGCTTCTAGATAACTCATGAGGGTTCTCCAACTTCACATGGCCATAACTCACTAACCGTGAGGAGTTATGTGTTGTTCCACATATCACCGTAAACAACATGACATATACTATCCATATGGAATAATTTCTCTTGCAAATTCACTGATCTTAATTACATGATTCCTCAATCAAACTTGGGTTCCCTAACCACACTACTGGGCTAATCAACTACTTAACCATTTGGACTTTACAAAGCATCTTCCCATGAAGGATTTCACCATAAGGGGACCACTTTGAGAACTTTATCCAAGAGCGTCTTCCTGTGAGGGATTTCACCATAAGGGGACCACATTGGAGTTTATCCATTTGGTTCTTCCTATCAACCATGACATGAACTCAATGATGCAACTCCCTTTAATATCAACACATCATTATGACACCACTTGACATCAACCCTTTGACAACAATTACATCAATTACCATATAACCAATAATCAATATATCAATTATACAAACAAATCACTATGGCAATACTTGACATAAACCCTTTGACATCAATGAAAACATAGTACAAAACATGGCACTGAGATCCTTCATGTTGAACTTGGAGGAAAACCACTTTTTCACCTCCTTTATATCATCCATGCTATTTTCGACTAGCAACATGTCGTCGACATACAATACTACATATATGAAATGGCCACCTTCTTCCTTGGAATATACATCGAGATCAACCTTTCTTATCATGAATCCCAAACTCAATATGTAGGTGTCAAAATTTTGGTACCACATCCTTGGTGATTGATTTAGAACATAAAGGGATATTTTCAACTTGCACATCAACTCTTTCTTTCCCTTTACTGCAAATCCTTCAGGTTGTTTCATGTAGATTTCTTCTTCCAGGTCCCCATGTAGGAACACTCTCTTCACATCCATTTTCTCTATCTCAAGATCAAATGTTGTAGCCAAAGACATTGGTACTTCAATGGAAGCTAATTTTTCAACAGGGAAAAAATATCACCAAAGTCGACTCCCTCAACTTTGAAATACCCCTTCACTACTAGTTGATCTTTGGATTTCGTGACTTGACCTGCTGCGTTCAACTTTTTATTAAACACCCACTTTCTACTAGCAAGTTTCCTTCCATTAGGTCCAAATCCCATGTCCCATTCTTGTACAAGGATTCCATTTCTTCGATGATGGATTCCTTCTAGAGTATACCCTCTGTCGATTCAACTTCCTCCCTGAATGAATTGGGCTGCTCACTAGCGGGAGATAGCACAAATGTAGAATGAAAATCAAGTGGACTATACATTTCAACTTGTTTCCTTGTTCAGGCCTCCTTACAACCTGAGTTAGTTGTTCCACCCCTTCATCTGATTCAATTGAATCATCTGGATCATCTTCTTTATTCCTTAGTTCAAACACCAGGTTCTCTAGTTTTTTCTCTGTTTGAACCCCTTCAAACTTATAAATTCCACCAAATTCCCCGAAGGCCACATATCAACTATACACTATTTTCCTCAACACCAGATCCCAAAGATTATATCCTTTCATTCCATGTAACCAATGAAGATACACTTGAATACCTTATTGTCCAACTTGTTCCTCTTCTCCTTTGGAACATGTACAAACGCATCAAATCCAAAAACTATGAGATGTGAAAGTGAAGGCTTCTTACCAAGAAATACCTCATGTGGAGTCAAGTCGACTAGTGCTGATGAAGAAGACCTATTTACCAAATATTTTGCAGTGTCGACTACCTCTGCCCAAATTCTTGTGTGAGCTTGGAATCACTAAGTATGCTCCTTTCCTTTTCCATCAACACCCTGTTTATTATCTCAATGACTCCATTTTCTTGTGGGGTATATAGTGTGGTGTTTTGACATGCTATGCCACATTTCTTGCAAAACTTATCAAAATCCTTTCCATAGAATTCACATCCATTGTCATTTCTCAACACCTTGATCCTCTTATCTGTCTAGTTTACCACAAGAGATTTAAACTCTTTGAATTTCTATAAAACCTCTAATTTCTTCCTCAGGAAATATATCCATGTCTTCCCGAAAAAATCAACTATGAAGGAAGCATACTATGTGGATCCATCAAGTGAAGGGATTGGTACAATCCCAAACAAATCACCATGTATCAATTCAAGAATCTCTTCCTCCCTTATAGATCCATATGGGAAACTAACCCAATTTTGTTTTCCATATATGTAATTTTCACAAAAATCGACTTCTAAATTAAAATATGGAAAACCTTTGATCATACCTTTTTTGTGCATGGATCAAAGTATTTTTTCGCTAATGTGTTCCATCCTTTGGCACCGTAACATGGTTGGTTCGACTTGATTAAGGAAAATCGATTCAGTTTGTATCGACTCAACCCAAGTTGAGTCGAGTCAAGTCAACTTTAGGAACAATAATGCTATTGCATACAGTCGAGTTGACATTCCCTAGCAACTTGTATAGGGTTCCAATACAAACTCCTTTCATTAAGACCATTGCTCCCTTGACCATTTTTCACATATCCTTTTGAAATAGAGTGTGCACACCCACATCACTCATCTTGTTGATAGATATCATGTTTATTTCCCAACCCAAAATATGTAGCACACCTGGAAGGGTTCTACTCCTCCCATCCTGCAATATCAATTGGACTGTTCCCTGTCCAACAATTTTGGTTTTAGAGTCATCTCCTAAGAACAAATATCCCTCTTCATATCTCTCATATTCATAGAACCATTCTCTGTGAAGTGTCATATGAAAGGATACACTTGAGTCGATAAACCAAGCATCGTGATCTGAATGTGTATTGGTTGATGCCATATACACATCACCTCCTTTATCCAAAGTAGTCTTTCTCTCAGTTGAGTGCTTCTCTTCATATCTTGTACTGACTTCTATCTCCTTTAACTTGCACTCTCTCTTTTAATTTCCAACTTTGTTGCATTTTCAACATCTTCTTGTCGAATGAATTGGATATTTAGATCTAGCCTTTGACTTATACTTTGTACCAGAGAATTTTCCCTTATCTCTGTCGAACGATCGAAATATCACGATAAAGGAATCTGAGGTTGATCCTTCCATGTTCTTCCTTCTCATTTATTATGATAGTATAGATGAAACCATGTCTTCAAGCACTAGTGTGGTCGAATTACTCTCTATAGCCATGATTAAGCTATCCCAAGAGTCTAGCAAAGAACATACCAGGATAATACATTTCTCCCTCTTAATTATTTTAATATCCATATATAATAACTAACTTATTACAATATTGAATGGATTTAGATTCTCTGTTATCGAGCTCCCATCACTCATCCTCAGAAGATACAAATTCTTGCGAAGAAAAAACTTGTTTACTAGGGATTCAACTAGTACAATCTTCCCAACTTGTCCCACAATTTCTTTGCTATGTCTTCACCTGAGACATTTAGGAGTATCAAATCTGCAAGACAAAGTTGAATCATACTCCTTTCCCTCCTCTACTTTCTCCCATTCTTCCTTCAACATACCCATTGGAATTATATCGGGACTCATAACTATCCATTGTTCTTGATCTACAAGGAGAAATTCAATTTTAATCTTCCAAAGTTCAAAATCCTAGCCATTGAATTTTTTGATCTCTATCCTCAAATTGCTTTCCATTATTTCAAGCACAACTTTAAATATATTTGACTTAAAACTCCAACTGGACCTAAGTTTAGCTCAGATCCAAGATCTATGTAACCTTGCTATGAAATGACTTGTATAGAGTGACAAATACACACTTTGATACTACTTGTATTAGAACAAACCATATAAGATATGACACCACTTATATCATAACTTCTCAAACTATCTATGATACCACTTGATGATAAATAAAGACTCACACTAAACCAACTAGGAAAGACAATACATATTTAAACAAGAAATAAATGAAAATCATGCACACACTACATAGAGATTTTACCTTGGAAACCCTTACTTGGGAAAACCAACATTATTTGAGAATCTTGCTCTCTTTTTGTCTTATTCATTCATTGAATAAAGATTTACATGACTAAACTTGGTCTACACCTAAGACACAATCACCATCATACTCTCTTTCTTTACACAAGAACAACCCTACAACCAATTCGACTTGCATCTACATGACCAACAACATTAATTTTAACATCAACCTAATACAATTTCAATGCGCCTTATTTATAGGCTTTATATCATGCAAAAACCTAAATCATGGCACCCAAAAATGCTTACAAATCCACATAGATGATTGGCTTCAATCTTGCGAATCTCAGGATTATGTTATAGTCAACTACAAGTCGGTTACTAGTCAAATACCTAGTTGACCTCTAGTTGGTCTTCAATCAACTGGCACTTGACCTCCTATTTCCTGACCTTTCAAATTCACGTCGATCACTTCAAATTTGACTTCCTGGTCGATCACTTCGACCTTGACTTAACCATCGACTCAACTTTCTATTCAATCAAACATTCACCCAGTCGATCCACCTCGACTAGTTAGTTAGTTTATTGTTCTTTCATTGCAAAGAATATAACAACCCAACAACCATTTTGGTATAGTTTCCCAACTTTAATAATCTCTTCTTTGGATTCACTTTAAAAAATACATGCTCTCCCACTTTAAATTCTCTGGATATTCTTCTTTTATTTGCATAACTCTTTTTCCTATCTTGCATTGCTTTCAAATTATACTTAATTTTTACCATTTTCTCTTCCATCTCCTAGATAAATTCTGGTCCAAGTACTACTCTATCTACTGGTTTGTCCCAACTCATTGGATTATTTAATTTTCTTTCATATAAAGCTTCAAATATGCTTGTTTTTAACAAATCTTGATACCCATTATTATAGGAAAACTCAATCAAATGCAAGTAATATTCCCACTTGGATGGATTATCCATCACTTTAATCCTTAGCATGTGTTAAATCACTTTATTCAATCACTCTATCTAACCATCATTTGGTGGATGATTTGTTGTACTAAAATTTTGATTTATACCGAATCCTTTAAACTGTCCCTTCCAAAATTTTGAGGTAAAATTTGGATCTTTGTCTAAAACAATTACCTTAGGTACTCCACGTAACCTGGAAATTTCCTTCATGTATATTTCTGCAATATTAGCTACCTTATGTCTCAGTTTCAAATTAATACAATGGGAAACCTTTGTCAATGTTTCCACTTCCACCATTATTGAATCATGCTGCCTTGTTTTCCTATGAAAATTGGTGTTAAAATCAATGGTTACCACTTCCCATTTCCACTCTGGAATTGACAATGGATATATGGTGTACACAACCCCCTTATCACCTAGGGATTCTACAACCTCCCGACCTTGGATCTTCAGACTCACTGAACCGAACTGATTCTTCAGGCCTTCAACCGACCCTGAGCAATTTACACACTCACACATGTCCCCTTGATGTCACGTGTAAGTTCGGATCACTTACAATTCTGCTTTCTGATGCTTAGTGACACTGATTCATGAGTAATAGTCTTGTAATAGACCCTTTCTCCGCTATGTGACCACGGGCTATGACCTTGGGTCAACCCTTCGCCACTCCGGGATCCTACGATTATGCAATCTCCTTAGTTTCTTTCCGAAACAACTTTCCCAGAACTCACGGGTCTCTGCCACGTGTCTCCCTGGATCTAACGGTCCAGCTATGTTTCGAGCTTCGTGACTTCGCAAAACTTCGTTTACTCCACCCTTACTTCCTCTGAATCTCTAATTCCCAGATTCTCTAATCTTCTGCCGCATGTCCCCTCGCAACCAACGATTAAGATTCAGCTCGCGAGTTCGCGACTTCGACGATATCACCCTTCAATGCTTCGAAGTGTCCCGAGCTCCAATTTTTGAAATACCTCATGACTGACCTTCGCGCAACTATTCCCAGATATGACAGTTTGGAATGATTCCAATTCCCCCTAGAATGATCTCCCTTTGCTGAAATCAGAGAAATCTCAAAGGACTCCTTCCTTAAATGATTTCTCGCCGTTCTCCCTTCTGAAATTTCTCCTTTGGGATACTCCTTGCGACACTTAGTCAAACTTCAGCCTTTGCATTCCATGCAACAGGTTGTCCTCTGAAATCCAACCACTCTGTGGGAAACTTCAGTTACTCCCCTCTATCTTCTGAGTCAGAAGACCCGATCACACACTCCTTGCGGATAAAATCTCTTAGGTTATCTCTCTAGAAATTTCTCAGTCAAAATGGACTCTCTTGACTCACACTTTGCGGACGCTATGGACTCTTTGCACACATAAGGTTTACGCTATCTCTTCTGAGATTACGAGTCAAAACAAAATCTTTCAACGCACTCCTTGTAGAGACTATTCACACTTGCATTCGCTCGTAAAAGAGAAACAATTAAAAATTATTCAAAATATCATAGATTCATACATCTAGCCATGCAAATGCATGCACAAATTCAAGAACAAGAAACAACAAATAATTGAAAATAAACAAAAATTCTACCATTCACTCATTCAGATAGATGCATCAACACCATACATTTGGGACAATGCTCTTCTGTTATATTCATTCAACTGAAAATTATATATGTTCATACACTGCTTCTCGATAGCTCTAATCTCTTTGCTACAATGGCGATGGCTCTTACTAACTAGAGTGCCAACAACCTTTTCTACAATGGAAACCTATACAATAGATTCAACAACCTTCTCTCAGCAACAATACAAAGCTTTATACAAGAGGGCTCTTCGAGTTCTTCCCTCCAACTACTCTGAAGCTATCCTATTGAATTAAAAGCTATCAACTACAAATATTTATTACAATGAATATTCATGAAAAACAAATCAAATCAAACACATTGAATCTGTATTGCACTCGGCTACATTAAAAGAAAACACATTCTTTGATGTCTTCATGAACCATCCATCTCTACAACATTTAAGATGTTCTTTAATTACAATATCTTTTCAAAATATTTGCGTGATACACATTCTTCAAAATTCAAACTTCTTCAAAATGTGCGCTAGTGCGCCTAGTTGTCCCCTGCTCGTGCTTTGCTGGTGATGCTCCTGCATCAATATATCAAACATGTTGGGTGTCTATGCTTAGAATTCACTCTTTGACATTACATGCACCTAGTTATGTAATCAATCACATCCATTTTCATTTATGGCCGAAAGTATTTCCTTCTTATTGTTGCAATTATTTTTTGGTAATCAAGATGTCCAACATATGGAACATTATGCGTTTCTTTTAACACTGACTTCCTTAATTCTCAGGAATTAGGAACATACACTCTATTTATATGCGTGCGTATTCCATATTCTTCTATATTATTGATATGACCCCAAGGGGGGCATATATGGGGTTAAATATACATGTAATGTGTAAATTCATATGTAATAGGGTTGACCTAATATTAAAGTGGCCACATGTGCAATGTGT
>ML777918.1:725615-739182 GCA_009831015.1 Picea engelmannii
CCATGTTGAGGAAGAATTCTCGGGCAACACAGAAGAAAAGGAAAATTCAACAAGCGACGAACCTCCAGAGGAAGCGACACTGCAAGACAAGCTGCAAGGATAGCAAGGTGGTAGCGCAAATGAAGACAAGGAGGAGATCGATGCACATAATCCAATTCCCCTCTCCTCCCCTCAGGGAGAATGGCAGGACCAACCTCCACTCCTCCACCCGGAGCACTTGGAACTGATCTTTGAAACGCGCAACATGGTGGAAGACCAAATCCATAGAGCCATCCAAATCAGCCAACACCTCAACATGATGTACGCTGCTTACTCTAGCACATATCCAAGCCGACAATGCCCTACATGCGCACAGGCCTACGCGCTTCCAGTCAGAATGGGAAAGAATGACAAAGATGACAAGAACACTGGGTAAAAGGTTTTGTGAATGTTCATAGTTAGAAATTTTCTTTTTTTTCAAACCAGAGATTTAACTCAGTTAGACTATAGTTATGTTGTCAGAAGTAAGTTAAGGAACAGACTTAAACTAATGGCGGCCATGCGTCCTGGTTTCCTTCGGGTAGGACGGATGGCAGCCTGGTTATTTTTGTTTGAAAACGAGTGGCATAGAACGACCAACTGTCTTGGTTTCCTTTTTAGGTGGGACAACTGGCGCTCCAAAAGACTTTGTAAACCTGCAACTTCAATATAACAAGATCCTCCTTTTTTACTTAAAAAAAATGTTTGAATATGTAAGTATAGAGATCATATAGTCATTAGGAGGCATGCAAATTGTGATGTGTGGATGTATATGGGTATTTGGAGTAAGTTATCCTATTCTTTAAGGAGTTATTATGTAACTTATCTATCTTGGAGTTGTGATCCACGCTCACATTGGTGTACATGGTGTGTACTAGTTTCTTACGCTATTTTTGAAGTTTGGGTCATAACATTTTATTATTGCGAGACTCATCCATAATGACACTAAACATAACAAGGTGGTCCACATTTGAATGGTAACTCCTAAATCCGACCTAACCTTTATCTCTTTTCTTAGTATCTTTTTAGCCATACATTGATCTTCCTTTCCAAAATAATTCCATATAAATTAGCTAAAATGGAGCTAATCATAATGGTCCTATAATTAGAGGGATTGTTTTTATCCACAGTTTCAAAAGTAGGTACAATGAGGCTTTATGTATAGGGTTTATTAAAACCCTTCTTGATTTATAAATTGAAGAGCTCATGGATGTGAGGGATGAGGATAGACCCTCCAATTTTTAATATTTTTGCTTGGTAGTCTTCAATGTCCTTAGCTTTAACTTTTGCAAGTTGCTTAATCCCAAACTCTATGTCATCTATTGAAAAAATGTCTTCCTTTGTAGAAAAAAATTGAATGATGTCCATGCCATCAGGGGATTTGTAAATATTCTCAATTTAGGAATTCTAGTCCCTCGAGGAAATCATATTGTTTTATTTAATTTTACGAGTTAAAATTTTCCTCCAAAATTTCTTAGGATCTAGCTTAAATAGGTGCAAAAGATTCTCCTACTTTCTATTTATATAATACCTTTTTTTCTCTTTTGATTAGGGCTTTGTATATATTGATCTTATTGGATTTTAAGGACTCATTAGAAGAATCCCTAATGGATTTCATAGCAATATTACATTTTTTGTCATACCAAGGGTTTGTCATTCTTTATTTTTCCTCTTTACACAACACCTCAATAAAGAAATTGTTAATGGAAGTGGAGAGGGTTTTCGTAAAATTATGATAGAGGTCATTGATATTGTTCTTATTTGATAAGAGATTAGTTCTTTATTTAAATCCTTTAAAAAATATCATCTTTAGTTTTGTCAAAAATCAAGTGCTTCTCGTTATCAAAATTGTTTTCAATGGGATTTTGTGGATGACAAAGTTTGGAGTTACGATTATAGGTCTATGATTAGAGTTGGGCTCATGGTCGTTTAAGAGTTAAAAATTTTACTATTTGGTTGTATATGGGAATATTACATATCACATAATCTATGACACTTCTACCAAGACCATGGATACAAGTCATCTGGTTGAATTTCAAACACTTCATTAGACCATTGTAGATTATTATATCTTGAGAACTACACAGCTTGATTAGCTCGACAACAAGCGAATTGTTGACCAAGTATTCAAAGTTTCTTCTATATTTTATAGCTAAAATTAGGTCCTCATCTATCCATAGAGGATTAGGGTTTGAATCATTTCTTAAAACAATTTTTGATTAGTTTTTGTTCTAGCATTAAAGTCTCATAGAAAGAGGACATTGTCATCATTTATTATACCGTAAATATCTTTTTCCAAGCCACTGTAAGGACAATTTTTATCTAGATTTTTTTCTTATAAAGTATAGAATTAATATGCATGAAATACAAAATTTATATATAAATCTCCTTAGCATTAGTATATGAAATTTCCATCCACATGTTGTGAAGCCTAATGTGAGGAAAAATGTTTTTTTTTGATGTAACAAGCTATGCCTCTGATCACTCTATAGTAGGATATGTTGTTCCATAATGAGGACAAGACAAGTCCTTCTATGTTAGGGACCTTATATTCTTCATGCTCCCAAGTTTCAACAAGTAGTATAATATGAATTTCACTCAAGATCCAACTTAACATAGGCCCTTTTCTCCATGGAAAGCCACAATACTTGCAAGAGAGAATTCTAAGTTTCACAAATACCTATTTATTATTATATTTTTGGTCTTTATCCCTAATAATATTTTTTCTATTCCTAATTATTGCCCATTTTCCTTCCTTCCTGTCTTCTTTTACCTTTTGAACTTCCTTCATTAATTCATCTCAATCTTTTGGAATAAGGTCTTCATTTATAAATATTTCCGATCCTTTTAAACTTAAAGTTTTACTGATTATTTAATATTTATGGTCATTAGAGATTACCTTAACATGAATTGACCTATATTTATGCTGCATTATTTTTTCTAGCCTCTTTGCTTAGATATGAGATATACGTTTTTTCAATTTGTAATTTGTTTTGTAGTTCTTCCTTGACTATTGCCAACGTGTCCTCATATTTCTTCTCTTTTAAACAAAAAATTATTAGGTTCAAGGATCTTTTGTTACGTAACATGCTGATGGTAAAACTATTATATTATTCATTACCTTTTTGATGGGTTTGATATCCAATTTACCTTCCAAAATATTTAGGACCAAATTGTTGTTTATCTTTTCTTCTAGCTCTTTAATCATGAACATCGGATTAAAATTTGCTATATTATCGACCTCTCCTTGGGTTGACTATTTATTTTCTTGGATTTTATTTTCCATTTATTGTAATATAATATTCATTTTTATAAATTGAGTCTCCAATCCTAATATTCTATTGTTTATATGTTTTTGAATCTTGTTTTCCAAGGATCTAAACTTATTATCAAGCATTAATTCTATCTTTATTTGACACTTGACTCTCTCTCTTCTTTACATTTACTTAATGATTCTATATATTCACAAGTTTTATCTAGGGGTACTTTGCTAGCCCCCCCTTGGTAGGTTTTCGTAAATGTGGTGAATTGTCGATACTGAAATAAAGGAATATAGAGGAAATACAATTATAAACAAGAACAAGAGAAGGAAATTGTGCACCTTATTAGGTAAAGATAGTAAATTAGGGTTGTAGAGGTATGCATTAGTGGTAATTCCTCCATGAAATTTTCATGTGAAAACATCTAAGTGAAAATTCCTCATAGTTGATCCACCCCTATCTTGAAACATAAAATTAGGGTTTTAGAGGTAGCCCATATGATTATAAATGGATCTATCTACTGCTTAGAGTACCCATTTTTGATATAAAAAATAATATAATAGAAAAGGATCCACCATCTACTTAGAAATGGGTTCATCGTCTGTACAAAATATGGGTTCAAATACACTCGCCTTGTATCATATGTACTCATAAATGTAACCACCTCAGTTTGAATAAATAGAATTAGGGTTAAAATATCACCTTAGTAAAACCTAGATTTGCTTAGAAATAATCATAATGCTTGCTCAAAGTTGATCGACCCCAGTTATAAAACATATAATTAGGGTATTAAAGGTTACCCATTTTCTCATGAATAGATCCACTGAAAAAATGTAACCATCACAGTACGACATCGAAAGGAAAAAATACAACTAAGCTACCTACAAGCCATTTAAATTTTTTAAGAACCTACAACCTCGATGGATATTGAAAACCAACAATCTTGTAGGACCAACCTTCGTGCGATGGCCATATTGAACCCTTCGACTAGGGATATTGATTTTTCTATAGAAATATTGTCTCCTCAGTAGAGGGATATAACTATGGATTCTATACCTACAAAATATGGTTTCCAGAGAATATACACACATATGCCTACTAAAAAAAAAATTATATTTAACACTTGTCTCCACAAATCGTTGGGATTAAAAAAAAAACCATGTGTGTGTGTACACACACATATATGGGTCATTGTGAATAAATGTTTCTTTCTCATGATACATTAGTTAATTGGAAATATGGAAAAACAACATTTTGTTGATTAGGATTAATTATTAGATGTATATGCACAACTTATTATAATATGGTGTAAAAAGATGAAACACAAGAAATTGAATTAGATTTACACATATATAACTTCTATTTATGAAAAATTGGTATAATGTAGAAAAATTCACATTCTTCTAACATTGGTAGACGTGTCACTATTTTTCCATATTAACTTTATGTATTTTTAAATTAACAAAGTTAGTGAAGCCCCAAAATCATGAGGTCAAGCGTTAATATTATGCTTGAGGGTATTGACATAATCAATTATTTTATTTTTGTGTGAATGTGTAGGTTTCCATTTGTACTTGTGCAACATATAGTTTGTTTGGCGATGCAATAAAAAGTTATGCTACAAATAAAATAACTATGTATTTTATAATTATAATCATGATATATGTATAAATAAAAATCAATAAAAAATAGAAAACAAAATCTGTAAGTGTGCAATTTCATCGATAATGCATATGTGGATCGTATTTAAAAGCATGGTTGAAAATAGAGATAAGAATAGGGTGCTGGAAAAATGGATGTGTTTTTGTTAATGCAACTCAAACCATTAGAGAAAAAGAGGCAATCCAACCATTGATTTTTGAATTTATAGGAACACACATGTGTTTGTGCACGCATTTTTATTACGTAAATTCATAACTTTGAAAAACTTCTATTGCCTTTAGCCCTAGGACCTATGTTTCAAAAGGAAATATTTAGCATTAGGAACTATTTTTCTCTCCTAGGCATAGTTGAGGCCCCTAAGCCCATCCCTTTTGTGCAAAACTGCCTAATGGTGCTTGAAATAATAATACCCCATAGAGAGGGCATGTGTTGTCTTTGGAGGCCTTGTTCATAGAATTTGAGGCCTATAAGGTTTATTTTCATGCATAATTCCTTTGTTTTCCTTTTCATAACTTTGCAAAACTTCTCTTGCCTTTGAGACCTAGAAGGTTTTTATTACATAAATGCATAACTTTACAAAACTTTTCTTTCTTTTAGCATTAGGACCCATGTGTCAAAATGAAATATTTATAATTAGGATCTATTTCCCTCTCCTATGAATAGTAAAGGATATTAGGCCCATCCTATTTGTGAAAAATTGATTAATGGTTCCTAGAATACCAATACCCCATAGAGAGGGCACATGCCATTCTTTGCGTCTTTGTTTAGAGCATTTGAGACCTAGAAGATTTATTTTTCTACAAAATGCCTTTTTTGTCCTTTTCAAACATGGTCTAGGCACGCAAACCCATCACTAATTCCCAAAAACAATAAATGGTATCGATGTCCCACTTACATGCCAAAGATCCCATAGAAAGGTTCTATATGGTGTTTCAATGCATCTTTCACCACACTTGAGCCCAAGAAGCTTTGCTAAATTCCCAAGGCCATTCTTATACTTCTTTGACCATTTTCAAGATTCAAATATCCATTAGTGTTATTGAAAACATCATAATGTCCCATGGAAAACCCTTCATAGTTGTAAGATGCCCAAGATATGAAATGTTTTGTGGATTTTAGGTGTTTTTATGAAAATTGAGACCAAGAAGCATCATATAGAGAATAAGGTATTTATTGTTTTCCCCTAACCTTGTTTATACTTTTAGACCCATTCTTGGTGCACAACTAACCTAATCATGGCAACAAAAGACACCCTTAGAGGAAATTGATAACCAATAGAGGTTTAGTGTGGTGGTTCCATGACTCGTCCATGGAAGTTGAGCCTAAGAAGTAAGGTTTAGGGAAAAATATTATTTTTTCCCTTTCCCAACTATGGCCATGGACCTGAGACCCATCCATCATGCCGAAGAGCCCATAATGACACTCATATTAAACTCAAATGTGAAATACTCCTTAAAGAGGGAATGTGTCATTTTTTTAGCTGTTCATGGTGATTGAGCTTGAGAATGTTTAATTAGGGTTTAAGTTTTTTACTTCCCCCTTGACCATGTTTTAATGTACATTTCTAGTGCACAAATCTACTCATGGTACATTTATCCTACTTAGAGGTCAAAGACCCCCTACAAAGTTCTTGCACACTGGTTTTAGTATTTGTTCAAGGTTCTTGATTTTTGGAAGCTTTAATAAGATACTAAGACAATTGTTTTAGTCTTTTATGATGATGAGTTCCCCATAAATAATCCATGATCCTATGTGGTGGTTTGAGGACATGTTCATGGAACTTGAGCTTGAGAAGCTATGTTTAGTGCTTGAGGTTGTTGTTTTCCTCCCCTAATTAATGCCAAAGGATTGGTGATGTTGTTTCCCTACCATGAATATCATCAAGGCTTAATGTGAAACATCTTAATGGCACCCATATCCAAATTCTAGGGAAACAATCCCTTAGTGAGGTTTTGTGTCACTATATCTATGTTTTATTCATGGCGCTTGAGCTTGAGAAGGTTTAATATGGGTTTAAGGTTTTTTTTTAAACTTTTGACCATTTTTATGCATCCAAACCCATTTCCAACACATACAACATACTCATGATACCTGCATCCCATTTGAAGGACCATAAATAACTCGTACAAAGGACTCATTTTTGGTGAGGTATTTTAAGGTCTCACAATTTGAGGTCAAATATTTTAGTTTTTTTTGTAGCATGTTTCATTACATAATGTAATAATTTGAACAAATTTTGGATTTACCACTTCTATACTAGGTGGGTGTCATGGATTAAATGAGCCACCATCCTTACACCTACCAAAAAGGCAGGGTTTCCAAGACAAGTTACAAGGCATGAATACCAAAAAAAAATGAAACACAAGGGAAACACCATGTGGAATGAGAGTAAGAAGACAAAGATGAAAAACAAGGCAGATGCAATGAAACCAAAGGGGAGCACTTTGTAGAAAGACAACAAAATTGTCAAATAAGGAGAGGTCTTGGTCACCAATTAAAGTTTTTGAGATGATTTGGCTAGCTTACCCACACATAAGGAAGAAGTGAGGAGACTAAATAAATTTTGGGTTTCCTACTTGCCTGAGATGAATAACATGGAATATTTATGAGCCACCATCCTTACATTTACCAAAAATACGAAGTTTCCAATACAATCCATAAGGAAAGAAGACAAAATGACGAAACAAACTCCCTTGTCTAAGGAAACAAAATTACCCAAGAGTCTTGAGGTGAACTTCTCATGGTCACAAGTGAATTGACATTCAAATATTCAAGAGGGATGTGAATTGAAGATAACAATTAAGTGATTCTTATTCATATTCATATAGGAAAATGATAATAGCTCACATCCCCTAATCTATATTGGCATTGCTATTAATTATGGTCTAATTAAAGGGCACATGCAATTCTTGTAAGTTGTTTATGGCTAAAATTATACACATCTTTGAGTTACAACTTTAATTCAACTTTTTTGGGGAAAATAATAAATTCATTTAATTACCTATGTGTGAGGTGTTCCAATTGAAAATGCTACTATAAAGTTGAACAACCACTACATCAAGTCCAAGAGAATATGTTCCTTTCTATCTAGAAGAAGTTGTATCATCTCACATGAGATGTATATGCCAAAAAAATAAAAGACAATTACACATACTTTAAAGTTACGTTTACCAAATATTTTTCAATTGTAAAATCAAATACATAAACAATGAGATTATAAAAAATATTGCATACTATATTCATCCAAGAAACTATCATGAATAGGACCTTTTGTCGATCCGTGACAAGTATGCCTGTAAGGAGAGAAATTATGTAGAACAACTAGGTTGGAACATGGTCTAGAGTTGGCATGGCCTAAAGGGTCTACATCTAGTGGTATAACATCATCAAGCAATGACTCTTTATGGGAATCTACCAAAAACTAATATGCATGTTAGGGATGATATTGCAGTACTAATGGCTTGAATTCTATCTCCAAGGTGAGATGGAAGGGGTGGGTTTTTTTTGGGCATATGCTTAGGATAAGGCATCCCTCTCAATGATTTATGCTTGTCCATTTCTTGATAATGAGAATAGCCTAGATCGCCCCCCTGTACTTCACCAATGTAAAAATAATTGACATGAAAACCCATAATAAAATCAACATATAATTTACCAAGAAAATGCAAGGGAACCTCCTTGTTAGGGAGGTTTATAAAATACCATAAAAAACCTATCCATTTAGTGGTATTTCCATGGTTGAGATAAGGGGTTTGGTTGGCTCTAGAGTCAATAAACAATTGAACAATCATCTCATTGGTTATATGCAAGTTTTTCACCTCTTCCTTACTAATTCTAGTTGAGTAGTATTGTCTCATACTAGCCCTATATTAGATGATTCACCATGGGAATGACTAATGGAATAAATGATGTTATCAAGTGAAGTGGCTAATGAAATATGAGATGGCTCTCTGGTGTTCATAAACTCACCAATTACGCTTATGAGTTCATATAAACATTGATTAATTTTCGTGCATGAGTATTTTGAGGGGTTAGAGTTTGGGTTTGCATTAGGATGTTTCTCTATAAGGATAGAATAATAGATGCAATTCAACAATAACAAAATATTTTTAAAAAATATGTAAATTTCTATAATTTAACAAATATAAAAAAGACATTTCAAATAAATTATACCTATAAATGAGAGCTCCTCTCTACAACACATTGAGTGCAAATGCTGCTAATGCCCCTCCTACTTGTCGTCGCTAATATTGGGCCTACTTAGCAAAATCATTCTCATGTTGGGGAGAATAAATAGGGTGGAATCATCACGGGTTGAGGGGAAAATAAAGAAATGTTGCCGCATTTTGTTTTTACATACAAGAACTCAGATAACATTTAAACTTTCATGTGTTTCTAATTCCTAAGTGTTCTTTTTATTATAAAATGACATGGATATTTTGTTTCCATGTGGCAATGGTGAGCATGGAGCTTTGGCAAAGGATAAAGATATTTAAATAAGAATGTGCGCATGTTATTGAAACATAAACATGTTTCTCAAAAAATAATATGCATGTGTTCTTATTGCAATGAAAATGAGAATGAACTTTGCGTGTCAACCCATTTTTTTAATATTTTTTACATACAAGAATGCACACAGACTTTTAACACGTGCACACTTTCAAAACCTACATGCATTTCTAATGCCTAAGTGTTCTTTTTATTAAAAAATGTCATGGAGCTTTGGCAAAGGCTAAAGCTACTTTTTTTTTTTCCAAGAGAAAATTACTCCAATTTATATAAAGTATAAATTTTTTTACAATGTAAAGCTACCAGCATTACCGAAGCCCTGAAAGCCCACCAATAGGGAGGGACCAAAACAAGCAAATACAGTCAATGAGGAACAACCGAAAAGGGAAGGTAACACGTTATTGAAATATAAGTATGTTTCTCAAAAAATAATAGGCATATGTTCTTATCGCAATGAAATTGGGAAGGAACTTTATGTGTTGACCCATTTTTTTAATATTTTTTACATATAGGAATGTACACACATTTTTAACATGCACACACTTTGAAAAACTGCATGTATTTATAATGCCTAAGTGTTATTTTTATTAAAAATATCATGGAAATTTTGTTTCCATGTGGAAATGGTTAGTATGGATCTTGGAAAAGGATGAAGCTATTTAAATAGGAATGTGTTCATGTTCTTGAAGCAAATGTACATTTCTCAAAAACTAAGTTGTTATAGCAAGATTTTCCTCACCCTATGCAATCTTGCACAAAAGGCTTTTTTCCATTTCCCTATGCAGACTTATCATCCCTGTTTGTAAATCCCAGAGCTAAAAATACATATTTTTCCACATGTACGCATCTTGCCTACTATACAACATGCGTATACGCAGGCTGCACCACTACACCACATGTGGATTGGGATTTGTGCCAAAAAATGAAAATTAATGTCAGGTTTTTATGTCACGACAGGAGATCTATGATCCTTGGCCTTCCATATACTAGAAACTTTCCAAATCGACCCTTCAGTTCCATTTGAATGCTATAAATGGGCCAATTCCAAGCTATGGAAAGAGGAGAAAGAATTCAACTTTGAGAGAAAAGTTACTCTGGAGAAATTATTTACTTCATATTGAGTCTGCATCCCTTTGTCCTTTAAGTCTGAACACATTGTTTGCCCCCCAAGCTCTTCCCTTATTGATTGAGAACCTCATTGTTTCTCTTTTATGAGCTTGCCTTTGGTGGAGGTTTGAAGTGGTGGAGGCCCAGCTGGAAGGAACTTAGTTTCTTGGTTCCGAATCGTGCTGACACAGAAGTCTATAACATTTTCACTTCTATTGATCATATATTAATATAAATGATCTTTTCCCATCCAATTGATATCTTGCAAACATATGAGTTATTATCCATGGGCATATTTGTCATGTTTATCAATGGATTATGCTATCTAATGTGCTAACCTTTTATATTATCACCATTTGCTTGCTTTGCTTGTTTGTTGAGAACTTGTTGCAGGTATATAACTTTGGGTTGAAGTGCTCAATGATGGACTTCATCGAACGTCTGGATGAGGTAGGCCTTTTATCTTGTCTTGCTAGCATATTTGTTTAGATAGCATACTTGAGAGGAGAGTTTATTTCTGCAGTCATTTTCGTCTGTTGTGGTTTACCCTAGCCATTGAGAGATTTTCCACGTAACAGAATTGGTGACCATACTGGGGAATGCATCTTCTTTCTTGGGGTTTGGAGTACTTTTCTCCTTAGATTCTCTTGTTCCTATTGCGTTTCTTGTCATATCATTGCTTGATAGCGTATGTTCACTCTGGGTCTGAATTTTTCAGTTTTCTCCCTTGCCTGGTCTTGTTTTTGAAACATATATTCAGTTTTTGGCTTGTCAGTCGTGTATATATGCGGCCTGTCCCTCTGCAAGCTGCATACATATGCTTTGTTTCCTTGAAAAATCACGTACATCAGCCTTTCTTGCTTGTTTGTTGGGTCTAGTGGTTGATGGGTAGGATTTGATGCTTGCTAAATCTTCTTGGGTCCCTGTAGTGACTGTTAAGTGCCTGTGGGATGACAGGAAACCTGTCTTTGGTTGAATTTTTGGCCGGAGTATTTCTCATCACCTTTTCATTTTGATTGTCCTTGTACATTAGGTTAGGTGTTTTTCTCCTTGGTATTTTTCTTGAGTTATCTCTTTCTGTACAAAACAAAATTTTATATATCAAGTTGTTGTTTAGTCCATGCATTTTCATTTCTCTTATATTAAGAATAAAAAATATTAGGCATTTTTCATTGCTTGGCATTTTTGATATTTTGAGTCTTAGTCATTAGCTTAGCACATGTAATGAAAGATTGCATTTTTACTTTAGAATTGCAGAGTTGAAATTGAAAATTGCATTTGTTTTTAGAAGCATATCATTCATTGAAAATTTGAAGTTAGGACTTTGTGTTATATTCATATTTACTTTTCTTCTTGAGTCATAACATCATGAGTTTCACTGCCATACCTTTTTGAGTAATCACGACCACTAAAATTAACGCTATAACATAAAATTGATTAGTCACGATTTTATTTTCTAGGGTGCAGAAACTAGCTTAGGATTTAGTGCCTTGGAATAGGATTTTGTGAGTAAACTTCTCCAGGAAATTAAATCAACATATGTATCTGACAAAGGGAGTGGAGAAATCCATTGTATAATTGGTAATATCAGGAGGTTCCTCTCACACTGGAGTTAATCACGAGGTCACATGAGGTTGGTTGAAGGGATATCCCCTTGATACCTTCTTAGCGTCAGAGATATTTCTGGGGATCTATTTGTATCTGGGGATCTTGCTAGTGCCTTTACCTCCATGAGAGGCGATACTTTCAATTTTCGGGCTTTGATACCCTTCCCATACTGTGGACCTGACTTATGACTGCTCACCTGTGCATCGATTATACATTGGTTTTTTAGTTGCTTGATTTAGGCACCTTATAGGTTACTTGCAGGGGTTATTTTGCAGGTACCCTGGGTCAGATAAGGGTCAGACAACACACATCCTTTATGGAGGATTACCTCTCCGGGGGGATCTGACCGACTGGTTGTTAATCCCACGAGGGCCCTTATAACTGATTTTGTTACCTCCAATCTTTAGCAGGGAGTATCAGGCCCCTCTTGGGCAAGACATACCTTCTTTAGGGAGGGAGGCCACTTTCAACCACTTTACCCTATTTGTGTGCATTTTAGTCGTTTGATTTTTGGTGTGCCTTTTGATTACTAGTTGGCCTTAGGAGCTTTTTACTGAGGTGTCATTATCATGGATAATGGAGTTTCTTTGGCTCCCTCATTTACTGCCACCCCCCCATGATGTTCACTAACTTCATGGGGGAAAATCCGCCTATTTTTCATAATGGTATGCAGAACTATGACGCTCAGTCCGTGCCTTGGGTCTCTAGTCATTTTCCTGTTGATATGTCTTCACCATTTCAACCCTCTCCCTAGTCCACTTATATGAATCATAGCATTAGATCTGGGGGCACCATGGCCACACTTAGGGATGATTTTAAGGATGAAAATTTATTTTAAAATGTAGAAACCTTGACGAATCTTACTAATCCTTCATATGCCAACTATAAATGTTTGGCAATTTTTTTGTAAAAATATTCAAATTTATAAGGATTTTATATAGTTTGTATAAAATTTTGGCGATTTTTAAGGTAAAATAATTTTATCTTTTAGAATTTGGGCGAATTATTTTTAGAATAGCGAATCATTTTTTGGGAAAAACCTTGAAAAATTAGCCCACGAGTGAAATTTAGCCCCTAAAATCATCCCTGGCCCACACTGCGTACGTCTTCGTTTGATATGAGTCATGTCCCTCAACCAAATCTCACTATGGGAGGTTGGAACCTCCCCTCTTACAGATCCAGTCCTAGCTATGCTCTGTCAGGAGCCAATACTCAAATGGGTGCTTACTCTTCTCATTACACCCCATCCGTGTATCCTTCGTCCGCCATGCCTGTTCCTTCGAACACTTGTAACATGATGAGTCCTCATACATGTTAGGATATTTAGACACTTAGGAGTTAGTTAAGATCTACTTGGTCTAATATGTCGTTAGGTAAAAGTGTGTTTCTTTAGTATGCATTAG
>ML777918.1:745141-756946 GCA_009831015.1 Picea engelmannii
AGTTAGGTGGAGGATACTACCTTTCCGAATAGGGACAAAGGGTGAACCAGGATCCTTCCTAGCCTACAATGTTCCAAAGCTAGTCTTTTTTTGGACCTTGGTATCAAATGCCACAACCCACCGCTAGTCCAGTCATTGCCAGTCATACTAGACCTTCATCACCAACCTCTACCAGTCATGTTGGAGACGAGTCAACGACCTATGCAAGTCATGTTAACAACCCGCACCCAACCACTGCTAGTCATGTCAGGAGAACCACTCTAGTCACCACAAGTCATATCAATGCCACATCTCCAACCTCTGTACATCATGTATGAGATGACTCTCTTGCCTCTGCTAGTAACGTTGAGAGCATGTCACTAGATGTTGGAAACTATGCTGGGGGCATCAAGAAGCCTAGACATCTCAGACGTAAGCCTAAATTCCTTTGTAGGACTTGTGAAGGAGATCACCTTACTCATTTATGTCCAGCTACTGCTAGGATATTAGAAGCATGGGGCTCACCTAAGGGCCCTTCAGATTTTGAGGCATTTGTGGTTTCCCCACACCCTGTTTCTCCTTTGATTGACATGGTAGTAATGACGCTGCAATCCTCTCCTGACCACACCCCCTTTGTCGAGAGTGGTGTGCCCCCCATCCCTGTTATCACACATACTCTTCAACCTAGAATTGAATAAGTGGTCCTACCCATGCAATCTCTAGTCAATCCTACTCTCCTTGTGAAGGGTGATGCATCCTTAAACCATGCCATCAACATTCATGATCCTACACCTTTTGAATGAGAGAGATTTTTTCTCTCCTCGAGTACTGTCCCTCCAAGTCGTGAGGAATCTCCCTTCGATTGGGATGGCCTTGTGGGGCATCCAATGCCCCTTCCTATGTCTTTTCTAGTAAGATACATAATCCGATATATTGTTGAGACGATATCCTCCACTAGTGATTTATCCTCCTCGACTTAGAGAGCTTTGGGTTTTCCCAAGATTATGTCAGCTATTCGTAAGATACTGAAATTCCATAGAAGTCTAGCATGAGAGTCTTGGCCTCCCCGTGACTTGCCACCTAGAAGCTCCCAAACGAGTCTGAGTTAAGCTCTTTTCTGACTTGTCTAAAAAATGAAAAAGATTGTCAAGTGATTTGTCCCTTTCACACTCATTACATTGTACTTGAAAGGTCATGAGTCTTAGTTAATCTGTTTACCGACTCATTTTCAAAAAGAGAAAAGATTGTCGAGTGAACTTGTCTCTTTCACACTCGTAAATTGGATTTGAAAGGATGTCTATTTGGCACAATTTTATCCCTTTTTCACACCAAGTAGACTAAAAGTCATAAAAAAGGACATTTTTTGGCGTTAATTTGTGATTGCATCTCATGACCTTGCTTGCAGTATTGAGCCTGTAGCTGGTTCTGGCTTTGCATTATAAACCCTTTGCCTCAACAATTTTTGCATCCTTAACCAAGTAGAGCCTCGTTGATATCCTTCGCAATTTGACACCCTCTACCTAGGAGGGAACATTCCCCCGAGTGGCCATCTCCGACATGCATCTCCTTGCATTGAGCATAGGCATGTTCCACTACTGGAACTAGTTTTTCTTCCTTGTGACACTCGTTTCCTCCTCTATATCATAGCATTCATTTGTCCATGAAAAAGAAAAAAATGACAGGTGGGAGGGTAGTATTATATTGTATTGGCAACAATTGTGTCACCTTTGAAAAAAGAACAAAGTTATTGAGTCCATTTATCATCATAATTTTGGGATTAGCATGGCCTTAGGAAGTTGAGCTCGTTACAGAGTCTTCTCTACCGACTCGTTAATCTTCCAGTCCCTATAGAGAGTTTCATTGATGCCTCCTACATATTATGGTTTCATCATTTAGTTTGTGCTGCCAAAGTCTTCCATATGTCTCATGCTCTTGTTCAAAGGAAGTCCATCAACCTGTGTTGGCCACTTTTCATAACTCTTGACTTTACATGTCGGAGATATCCTCAGTTTGTCTCAGAATCACATGATACTATATTCCTATCACGCACCTTGGCCCTACTTTCATCATTGGTAGGTAAACTTGAACCCAACAGTTGACATTTCATCATTGGTTGTTGACTGAGTGGTTTCCCTTGTGTTCGACGTCAATACATCTATTCACACATTGGGATTCGTGTAGTGTCTTGAATGCCAATAGCCTTATTGGTGGTTTCCTTTCCTTTGTCAACAATTTTCCTCATTGGATGCTATTTAGAGGGTCTTTTTCGTGTACCGCTTGCACTTGGCACACGTGAAAGACACACAGGGTCGTTGGTTCATGAACATGGTCTTCGTCTGATTCCCTCCAAATCATGAAGCTCTTGGTTTGTACCTCATGCTGAATGATGATAGATGCCTTAGTTCTCTCCTTTCAACGAGTCTCCTTCCATCAAATTCAACTCATATATTCTAGAAACAGGCCCTAGAGTCTTATGAGTACCTTGAGGCTTGTAGTCATTAGTGGCAAGTTCTCTTGCCATCGACAATTGGGAATACATAAATGTCTCCTGATCGATGGATTCTTTAGGTGTTCGACATCAACTCCTTTATTCACACTTGTAAGAATGTACTCAGTGCCTTGATACCTGCTTTCATTATCGATGGCGAGAGTAGGTAGGTTGTTTAAAAGGAATTGTCATTCTGCAATCTTTGGCCATGTGTCCAAAGTTGTTACACTTGTAGCATTCCACTTCAGTGATTAATGATTCAAACTTGTTGTAACTTATTCTTTGTGTTTTACTAGGCCTTCTTGGATAACCCTTTTGTGTATAAATTTCAAAGTTGTTTATGTTCCTATTGTTAGCTCTGCAATTCACAACTTTATGTCCAAAATTATTACATGCATAACATAAACAAAAAAAGATAGTTTAATACCTGGGAGTTGAATATCTTCTGAAAGGAGGTGCTCTTATGAATCCTTCTTATTTTTGAGACCTATCTATTTCTGTCGGTCGTTGATTCTGAAATCTGAATCTTCTCGGTGGAGGAGTGTCCCTGTAATTTTATCTATAGACCTTCCTATCCCCTTTGATTGTTTCTACATAGATTTTTGGATATGTTTCTTGTTTTGTTGTTTTGGATCTTGATCCCTTTTCTGTCTGATTGTATCCAAGTCTAGACTTGTCATGATTAGGCCTTTGACTGCTGATAATGTCATTTAAAACTTTTGTGTTGTTCTGCATATTTTTCTTTTGAAGATCCTTTCTTAATGTGCCAATCTCTACTTCCAAATTTTCAATGATCTTGTCTCTTCCTTCTAGATATTCTTTGAGTGCTTCTTCAATTCTTTCATCTTCTTCAATTTAAACCTTCAAATTTGTGATCATTTGTTCTAATTCCCTAGTGTCTTATTTCTTGTCTAGTTCCACTTGTAGCTTCTTGTTTTTCCTCTTTTCTCTTCTGATAACTTCTATGGCACTCAACAATTCCTCTCGGTAGTCAACTTCTGCCTCTTCAATTTCTTCTTTGACTTCTTCATATTCTTCTTTGGCTTCTTCATATTCTTCTTCGGAGTCTTGTTTATCAGAGTCTTCTACTACCATGAATAAAACTCTTTTTGTCTCATTGTCACTAACTTCATCTTCATCTGATGATGAGATGTCTTCTTTGGTGCATAAGATTTTCTTGAAAACTTTCTTTGTGGTTCTTTTTCCTTTATATGTTTTTTTGTTTTTTGAGTAACCTTCATCATTTCTCTTTTTCTTATGAGGAGATTTGTTAGAAAAATGACAAATACCATCAAAATTAAAATAAATTAAAGGAAGCTTACCTCTATACCTGCTGTCGGTTCCCTTGTTCAGTCTTTTGACAAAGTTGGCCACTTCTTCATCATCTTCCGAGATGTCACTATTGTTGCTATGTTCGTTTTCTTGTTGCTTTCCCTTGTTCTTTGATCTTTTGGATGCTTTGAAGGTTGCTTCTTTTACATTTGGAGTTTCTTGTTCAATTCTCATTTCATATGCTGTGAATATTCCATGTAGTTCTTCCATTCTTATTGAGTTTAGATTCTTCTAGTGCTGATATCTTAGGGTCAAATATCATAGGAAGAGATCTTAGTACCTTTTGAACAATTACATATTCTTGAATTTCTTCTCCCAATCCCATGATTGCATTTACTATTTCATCGACTCGTAAGAAGTAAGATGCAATATTTTCATGTTCCTTCATATTTAGTAGTTCGAACTGACCTCTGTAAGTTTGAAGCTTTGCTTCTTTGACTTTTGAATATCCTTCATAAATATTTTGAAGTTTGTCCCAAATATCTTTAGTGGATTTACAATGTGCAACTTTGGTGAATACCATTTCACCAAGACCATTCAGAAGTGCATTTGTGGATTAGGAATTATTCTCATCGAGTTTCACTGCTTTTTCATTTGTTGGCAGAACTGCTGGTACTATGTATCCATCTACAATTGATTGAAAAATTTCAAATCCTTGTGCTTGTATATATGTCTTCATCCTTATGCTCCAAAATTCATACTTCTGTCCATCAAACTGTGGTATTCCATTTTTATACAAGTTGTTTCTCTTCATGATCTACCTTTCAGTGGTTAAACTGATTTCTGAAGGAACCTGCTCTGATACCAATTGTTGGATTACTGAGAGGGGGGGTGAATCAATAATAGAGCAATTTAATCCTTTTTAACCATATAATCCAAATTTTATATCGATGTAGAATTATCATCCAATAAATGCAGAGTAAATAAGCAATTAAAAAATGAACAATCATACACATACACAGTACACCGATTTTTTACGTGGAAACCCAAAGCGAGAGAAAACCACGTAATTCTTTTTCATATATGTCTTGAAGAATTACATTCATTGGAAGCACCAACTTCCTTTGTTTTCCAGCTGCAACTGGAAGGAGGCTCCAACCCCCTAGTTTCTCAGGCTACAACATGAGGGAATCTCCAACTCCACAATTCTTTAGCTACAACCCCCTATGTTCTCCGGCTACAACTGGAAGGTGGCTAAAACCACCTGTCCTTGCCCCATCCAACCATCCTGATGTATAAGTAGAATGATGGAACCAGTGTCACACTATCACTTTGAGATATACTGCTGTAAACCTGTACCAATAAACCTGCACCAAACAACCTATACCAATAAACCTGAACCATGCATCAACCTGTACCTCAACCTGTACCATAAAAAAGTGCATCAACCATGCACCAACCTATACCAAACAACCTGTAATCAACCTGTACCATAAACAAGTGCACCCAACCATGTAACATGTATGTACCAATCATGTATCAACTACTCATCAACCATGACTCATCAATATGTACCAACATCATCAACTATACACCTCATGTATGTTCCAACTCATCAACTACTTATCTCAACCATGTTGTTGGCATAGGGGCAGACCCGGGGTTCAATGCTACAAGAGCGCACCAACAAAACCCTAACTATTGGCCCTTTCAACAACACCTATGAAGCAAATGAAGTCTTACCCGAGGTAGAGGCAGGGGTGGTTGCAGGACTCAAGTGCCTGCAACCTTAGCCGGGACACAAATCTATGATTATGCAACTTGGTAAAGAACTTAGCATCGTTATTTCTTTAACATGCTATCATTATCTACTTCACTGATAAAACAAGGCCTCGTATTACTCACAATAATCTACCATATATGAGCACTTAGAATAAGTAAAATAGGTCATACATAACTGATCAAGCACTGAGCATATTCATGTATATTAGATCTAACATTCCATACATCATTAGCATTGAGCATAGGAAGATCTATCTAATCATATCAAAGCACTAAGAAAATAAGACATAAACACATTTAGACAAGCGCCAAGCAAGATAACATAGTGATTACATGGTTCACCCCTCTCCTGGGGCTATGTCCACCAACTCTTCTTCTTTATTATCTTCAATCAATCATCTACATGCACAGAGCCATACAAATCCCTCTCAGCATAGGACATGAGATCTACGCACATCTCGCCAAATCCTCCTTCCCTGAGTTAGGTTACAACACAAAAGCTTCTATTCAATCTCTTACAATCACTTGCACTTAGCCTTGCAAGTCTCGCACAACATGCACAACGCATATATAACTATTACTTGCACTTGGCACTTAGCTCATCGACCCTTTCCTACATCGCCGAGGTATCTATTTATACATTACAAAATAGGCCTAAACATGGGTAAACCATGGGCCAACATCCCTTTCTCGTTACATATTCCCAACAACCCAAAAAGAGGCCCAAAAGGAGGCCGAGATCCCATGATCTCCGCTTCGTCTTGCGCTCCTCCTTCGACAGGATTTCGAAGTCCCCAAATAGGTCAACATGACCGAGAAACTCCCAAAACTTGGTCAAGGGCCAACATGCCCCCAACACTCACCTGTGACTCGTCTCAAGTCAGTCCAATCTGACCAATTCTAGCTCGAACACTTTGAGATTGGCCCGAGCTGCTTCGACTTGCTGTTTTACTGTAGCCCCTTGCTTGGTGAACTCCTGGATTAGGGAATTGTTCACCAGTCCTTCCAAGCGCTACTCTGCTAAGAGGATGACCTATTCAAGATCTTCTCCTTGGATCTCGACCTCTGTAAATAATAGGCATGCCTGATCTTGCACAATTTGAAGTCGTTGAGTGACTTCCATCACTTTATTTTGAAGCATATGAACCTGCTATTGAGTTGTGCATTGTTCATGCGATCTCTTCATCCTGTCTACTGTTGACAGGGCCTTTAGCTATACCTGTAGCGTATTTGCATGCTTTTTTTCTTCTTGGGGCTGCGACTCCAACGTCTGCAATTCTGGATTCTCGGTAAGGTTTTCGTATGTCTGGACACTCTGATTACTTAGATGCTTGCACTCCAAGGCAAGAGATTTTAATCTTCCAACTGAGCTGCGAGCATTTGCTTCTCGCTGGTCTCTTATCTCAAGAGGGGTTTCGGGTACAACACAAAGTTCTAGATCTACGATGCACTGCTGCAGCTTCTGGATTACCTCTTCCAATTGTGCCACCTACTGTGGAACTTGGTCCTCAGTATGGACTTCAATGATTACCATAGATCAAAGTGCTCTGTTGAACCTTTCCTTAACTTCAAGTTGCTCAGCGAGCAACTGTTCCTTGCTTTGCTGTAGCTCTGCTTTCTCTTCATCAAACATCTCTTGCATAGCAAGTTCTCTTGTTCTGCATTACTGCACTATTCTAACAGAGCTCCCTGTGCTTTCACTAGAGCCTGGGTGGCTTGTGTTGTTTACTCCTATACTCGTCGAAGGCGAGCTTCGACCATATCAACAATCTGGTGGAGTTGAGCTGGCTCATCTCCCATTTCTAGTGTTCCAACTGTCAGGGTCGCAGTGGAGATTGCGCGGATGGACTGTAGTGCCTATTGCACTTCTTGAAATTTGACCTTGATCTGAATGAACATCTCCTCCTTCTTGGCTTCCTGCTTCTCTGCTATCTCCATCGAATCATCATTCAGTGCAGTGACGATGAAGTTGAATTCGTTTGATGTTAGGGTGGTCTCAAAATTGGTTCTGCTTTCTTTCATTTTCTTCCTTGAAGAAGGTTTCAGAGGGGAAACCTTCCTTTTCTTCGATGGATCCTCCTTATCTCTTGGTGGTGTAACCTCGCCTTTCCTCTGTTCGACTTTGGTGCCATATATCTCTCCTCCATCACTTCCTCGCTCAGGTGAGATAGAAGGAGTCTATGTTGAAGTACTGTGGACATCCTGGGCTTCTTCATTCTTCTTGGTCTTGCTCTGTCTAGGTGTATCGTGCATGGCTTATGGACTATCAACATCATAGAGCTCCATGGGGTCAGCTGGGATGAGGAGGTTCGTCAACCACTCCTTAGTAATATCTTCTAAGTTTTCCTCTGTTAGTTTGTAGTAGGACTGCAACTGTTGGTGATGCTCATTAGTGCGTGGTGTGATGTAGATGAAGTGGCGGTCCACGATGAATTTCATCAATGGCATAAATCAGTGAAGTGTGTTCGGGGTGATGCGAAGCGTATCTTGGATTGCGATCTTCAGTTGGTTGTAATAAGTGTGGAAAATGGCATTGGACTACCACTGCTTGTTCATGTTGTTGGAGTACCAAAACGTACTGAACTTCATGCCTAGTGGCTCAAAGGGCTCGACATCTAGGAAGGTTGTACCTTCTGGCATCTTCCATGCGATGAAAGCGATTAATATAAGCAACCAACTAAAATGGAACTGGTACCCTTGGTCCTGCGCTTCCCTGTAGTCCAGTTCTAGCTGGTTCACCAAGTATTTTTCCCAATTCATATGTAGTCCCTCTGTGCACTTCCTTGCGAGGTCTACTACAAATATGGTCACTTGGGTCGGTCGGTTCTTGCGAACTAGCTTGCCTGTGATCAACTGACAGGCAAGGTGCACTGCGCCACTCTGAATATAGGCTACCTTGTAACCTCATGTGCCCTTATTGACATCACCATACATATCCTTTATCTTCTGTGCAAGAGCACGATCCACAGTCTTTCTGGGGTAAAAATCCTGTGGGTTGGGGCCCTGCATGCTTAGCCCTGTGATCCGATTGATCAAAGTCGGATCCACCGTGATGCAACGATTCAACCATAAGTATCCTCTGTGATAGCAGGACAACACCAACTTGATGCACGCGTTCACTTCTTGATGCCTCCTGAAGTGAGGAATCTTCATTACATTAAGTAGGGTTGACTGCACGAGGTTCTGGGTCCATCATTGAGCGATAATATTGGATTTATTTCATTTGGTTCGCTTTAGATATTTATGAGCGGTGATCATACTGTAAGAGTTCGAGGTTGAAGTCACTAAACTTCAACGTGGTGAGCTTATCCTGGTCGGCACGAACTGCACACACTTCTTTTGGAAGGTACGCAGTGATCAAAGCATACTCAAATTCGCGGGGTACACTGTCACGAGTGATGGCACCACTCAAAGGTGGTAGATAAGCAGGTAGAATGCTCGAAATCAGTTTAGCATTCACAAGATCGTCTCTATGCTTAGTTCTCTTTCCGTCGATTGGCCGAGATGGGCTGTCTCGAACAGTCGATGAAGAGGCTTGCACTCCTCGCGTCGATGATGCCTGTACACCTATAGACAATCCTCTTCCTGACATGGTTCTTTCATCCATTAAGTCGATCATAACTTCTGTCGCAGTTGCTTCTTCAACGGTGAGCTCTTCAGACATACGCGCTCGAGATGGATATCTCGGGTTCTCAAAGTAACATGGGAACTACAATAGGGTAGAAGGAAAAGGCGTAGTGATCACTGGGAAATCTTAATCAAGGTTGTGAGCTCAAATTATCAATTAGAAAAAGTGTTCTCATTGCATGGTGCGGCGGGATAAGTAGAAAACTTCTGTAACAGATCGCTTGCAACGGATATGAAGGCTTCATTAACTCTGTTCTTTCTGTTATAGCACAATCCAATGGTTTGATAATGAACCTTTATTGATTTTATGTCTGTTCGAAGCGGAAGTCGAATGGATATATCGGTCCCAACAACTATATTGCTTTGTCATGGCAAAGTGCCATATGTCGCTATTTTGATATCCCGACAAAGCTCAAATTCTATAATTTTTCTTTCTTCGAGGTCTCCTCTAGAACCTCCTGTAATCTTTCAGTATTATCCCTTTTCTTTCTTAACTTTCTATCCTTATTTCTAGTGAGCTTCGTCTCGGTAATGATTTTCTCATTCTGATTCTTTTCTTCTTTGGTCTTAGTTACTTCGCGCTGTTGAAATTATTTCCTAGGGTTTCTGGGTAATACTTCTTCTGTGCATGGGGTAGGTAATTCAATCTCCTGGGGATCCTCTAGTATTCTCTTAGCTTCGACATCCTGGTTTCTAGTATTAAATATCTACGATCTTCTCTTATGTTCCTTAATCAAGTGCACGATCCTTCTGGTCATAAAGTCTTTTAACTCTTGCTTCTTCTGTTCCAAAACTTCTTCTTCTTTGTTTCGCCTGGCTTGATCTCTATCAATCCAAGGTTTTCCTATTAGCATGGTAAATGGGGCATTGTCTTCAACAAATTTAATAATCTCAAAGTATTCTTTTGTCGAAGTTCCATTGATAGTCATAGGTATTCGAGCGAGCCTTCCACATAGGTTTACTAGCTTTCCTCTGAATAAACTTATTCCTCCTAGTGAATGGATCATAACAGGACTTCCTATAGCTTCCCAGGTTCTTTCTGGCATAATATTCATCCGTGTTTCCTCATCCAGAACACAGTCAATGTCGAAATCCCCTATTCTTGCTTCGATGCATTCCTTCTCTTTGAATATCTTTGATAAGCTGACATGTTGGTGGTCATTCAGGGTTTCTTGTATCCGTATCCATACTTTCTCTGATTCTTGCTAGGGTTTTTCCTTTTCTGGATCTGCCTTAGGGTTCTCTTGACTCAGGTTCATTCCTTCAAGCTTAGCGATCATTCTAGGGCAATCCAACACTTCATGGTCCATAGCCTTACAACAAAGACAACTAGGTCTTCCACCAGGGAATTCCTTAGCAAGATGTCCCAGCCTATTGCAACTGTAACAGAGGGTTAATCCTCTCTTTATTTTCAATGATCCCCAACCTCTTCTGTACTGCACACTAGGATCATGGTAGCTAACCTGCATCAAATTCTTTCTAGGATATTGCATCCATTTGTTAGTCCAAACATTATTTCTATGCATAGGTATAACATATCTTTCATTATTCTTATCAAATCTATTCATATCAAACCTTTTTTCATCTATTAACACCCTATCTTTCAAACTAGGACAAAAACTATCAGATATACCTAGATCTATACTCTAGAAACAAAAAATTCCACTTATCTTATTTTTACGGAGCACAAAGATTACAGATCTTACCTCTTTCAATTAGAACTTCTCACTTTTACCTTTCTTGGAGCACAAAGCTTTCAGATCCTGCTTCTTTTCTATAGATCCGACCTTCTTTCTTTAGCACAAAGGTTTACAGATCAAGTAGAATACTGTGCACTAGGGTACAGATATACACACAAAGCTTTCACAATTTTAGGATGAATCTTTGGACAGAGCTTCCTCTTTCTCAGTTCCCAACAATCACAGTTTTAGGTCTCAACAATAAAACCATTTGTTGGCATAGGGGCAGACCCAGGTTTCAACACTACAAGAGCGCACCAACAAAACCTTAACTACCGACCCTTTCAACAACACCTGCGAAGAAGATGAAGTCTCACCCATGGTAGAGGCAGGGGTGGTTGCAGGATTCAAGTGTATGCCACCTTATATGGGACACAGATCTGTGATTATACAACTTAGTAAATCACTTAGCACTATTAGTTCTTTAACATGCAATCATTATCTACTTCACTAATAAAATAAAGCCTTGCAGTACTCACAGTAATTTACGATATATAAGCACTTAGCATAAGTAAAATAGGTCGGACGTAATTGATCAATCACTAAGCATATTCATATATATTAGATCTAACATTCCATACATCATTAGCACTAAGCATAGGTAGATCTATCTAATCATCTCAAAGCACTAAGAAAAGAAGACATAAACACATTCAGAAAAGTGCCAAGCAAGATAACACAGTGATTACGTGGTTCACCCCTCTCCTGGGGCTACATCCACCAATTATTCTTCTTTATTATCTTCAATCAGTCATCTACATGCATAGAGCCATACAAATCCCACTCCGCATAGGACATGAGATCTGCTCTCACCTCACCAGATCCTCCTTCCCTGAGTTAGGTTACAACACAAAAGATTCTACTCAATCTCTTACAGTCAGTTGCACTTAGCCTTGCAAGTATCACACAACATGCACA
>ML777918.1:766691-796500 GCA_009831015.1 Picea engelmannii
GAGACGGACGCAATGGTGTTGGTTTCGTCAGATTCTGAGCACTTTCATTTTTGAGCATTTTTCAAGCCCTGATAGGCTTCTGAATCTGATTTCGGATCAGCTGACCCCCATGGGTCAGGCTACTAGTGTCCCATGAGTTGTAGGACCATATTACTAAAAGGCCTTTCTAGTTGACTGGTCTTAGTCCCGTGAGGCTAAGGAAAATTTGAAAGGGATGCTTGTACTAGGTTTTTGAGGTTGAGGAAGGTCTGTAGGTATGTAACATAGTGCACCAGGTTTGATACATGTATAAAGGCATGGCATATGCATGTTGATGGTTATGTTTGGTGATGCTATGGTACATGCTTGAGGCATGTCTTGGTGATGTTGGTACATGCCGAGATACATCTTGGATGGTATGGGACATGTATGAGGTACACTATTTGACACTTGGTTAAGGATCATCATTGATGTTATGATACATACACTTGGCACATCTTATGGTACATGGTTGATGCATGCTATGGTATATATCTTAGTACATGGGCGATGTATGTTATGGTACAATTTTTGTTACATGGTTGATGCATGCTATGGTACATATTTTGGTACATGATCGATGCATGATATGGTACAGGTCTTTGGTACATCGTTGATAGACATAGGATGATGATGGTATATGATTTACAGTGACAAAGACAATGGAAGTTACATGTTGATGTGACAGTGGCAGTGATAGGTTGGATGACAAGTTGATTACATGTTGATGATATAGTGGAAATGACAGTATTATTCGTAGTAACATTTTGAGTCTACACTTGTATTTCATGGAGGTAAGATGGGGCAAGGAAAGGGGGTCATAGCCTCCTTCTGGTTGGAGTCGAAGAACATAGGGAGTTGGAGCTTCCTTCAGGTTGGAGCTTGTAAAATAGGGGGTTGGAGCCTCTATTCAATTGTAGTTGGAGATTTCATGGAGTTGTGGCTTCCTTCAGGTTGGAACCTATAAGTCAGGGGGTTGGATCCTCCTTCTAGTTGGTGTTGGAGAATTTGGACATTGATGCTTCCTATGAATCTAATATTTGATATATAATAAATCATTCCATGGTTTTCTCCCATTTGGGTTTCCACGTAAATTTTGGTGTACTGTGTATTTGTGGTTATTTATTATGCAATGTTGATTGATACTAATCATGATATTTTGATGATATATTGTTTATAAAGTTAATGATTACATATTTTGATTGAAAAGTGGTAAAATATTGCATAATACTGATTCACCCTCCCTCTTAGTATTCCAACAGTTGGTATCAAAGAAGGTCATTCAGAAAGAAGTCTAATACTTGCTGAAGAGTCCAAAAAACATTGACATATGTTGCAACATATATTATAGGGTGTCTCGTAGGTAATTTCAAGATAAATATTGAGAAGAAGATATGCATCTTCAACGTAAATTCATGACGGGACTAAACCAGACTCATGAGCCTATGAAAGTATTTCAACATGGGCGCCAAACTATGAACAAGGTTCTAACTAGGGAACCCATGAATCATAAGCTCTACCACATGAATTATGACAATTCTAAACAATGGAGAATGTTCCATGTCACAACTCAGTGGGGACGATCCTAAGGAAAAATGAAACAAGAAACAGATAAGGCAAAAATGCATGAAGGGGAAAATATAACCTATATGCTAGTTTTGAGATCATTACCTGTCGAAATGGATCGACATGGAATGAAAAGGTACCAAAGAAAATGTCTCCAAAGTCCTATATATAAGATAAAAAACACTTAGCTAGAAGTCAATAAGTCCAATATAGAAACCTTTGATAAAAACATGTGCGACGAGATACGAAACTTGAAAACAAGAAACCCTAAAAATACAATATTTAGAGATGACTGCACAACCTTGCAACTTATGCATGAAAGTGATCCAGGTAGAGCCTATTTCTAAGCTCAGGCCAAGGGTTCCTTTGGTAACCAACCTGTAAAGTTTCTAGTTCAGTAAGAGGTCAAGGATCCATAAGCATAGCTTCAAGTATGGCCTCATTTGAAGGAAACTCAACATCCATGAAACTGGGGCTCGACAACAAACAAATACTAGGGATTGAGGTCTAACAAATAGTAATATGAGACTCAAGAGGAAGCACTATATTAATTGAGCCAATAAGGGGAAACAAGGGCTCCCATTCCCCCATTAGATAAAACACCTTACCAATTGTTGAGTCCTTGTCTTGAGAAGGAGAATATAAATGTAAATATCCCATCGTAGGAGCAATTGAGAATTGAGGATAATATGCCACATGATTCACCTGTGGTGGGGAAGATTCTAATCTGAAATCGAACTAAGATGGTGACTATCAGATAAAATTTGATCAATAGTGACAATGCTTTTGTTGTGAGGGAAATACATCACACAAAAGAGCATAGACACCACAACCTTGATAGCATAAACATAATCATTCCCAAGAATCATATTGAAGTCTAAATGGACTGACACCACTAACATATCAAATAGAATATTCTTCCCACCTAAGGTGATATTCAACTGAGGAAGAATCCCCAGAAATTCACTAGGTCTTTTGTCGAAAGCCAAAAAATCATTAGTAGTTGACACAATCTTGGGAGAACCCAAATATTTCCAAGTCTAAGAGGATAAAATAATTGTAAAGGATTCTTCATTTACAATACATTGAAGAACACCTTTCAAGATAGATTCAACCATAATCATTATCTGGAAAGGTGCAGAAGAAGGAAGGAGAGGCTCCATAGGATCATTCCAATCAAAGGAAACTATCCTAGGAGTTGGAGGGAGCACACTCGAAGAGAGTGGAATGCCCCCTTGTTCATAAGGTGCTGAACTAGAAATGCTAAAGACATAGTCGAAATATGCATCACTCCCCAAAAGAAGAGTGGGATCGACTGAATATTACATCGGCTTGACCACTTTAGAATATTGGTTACTCTCCAAGAGAATAGTGGGATTGATCGAGTGTTGCATTGGCATGACCACTTCCTCAACCATTGGTTGAATATGATGCGAGACAACATGGTGAAGAGACACATCATGCCCAAAAATGAGAGTGGTATTGGTTGAAGATTACATCGACATGTCCACTTCATCAACCAATGATTGACTAGATTATTGAGAAACCAAAGATGATTCTGAACTAGAAGGGACTTGAGACAAGGACCACATTATTTGTACCACTTAAATCTCAGGGAAAATATGAGTAAGGTGGTCTCCCTTACAAATATTACAAGGGAACTTGGGATTACGTCCTATACATCTAGGTTTCTCAACAATATCAATTCCCGTAGCATGACTGGTAGTGGATGATGGGTTTCCCTCATCATGAATTGCAATGGCTAGGTGTTGATCTCCAATTACATGAATTACAGAGGTTGGTGATGTTTGTCCAATATGACTAGAAATGACTAGACTCAATCCCCCAACATGACTTGGAGCTGCTGGTTGCTTATCTTCAACATGAATCATAGAGGCTAGTGATATGTCTCCAACATGACTACCAGAGGTTGGTGACTTAGTGCCAATATGACTCGCAGTGACTGGAATTGTTCTTCCAACATGACTTGCAAAGGTTGGTTGCTTGTCCCCAACATAACTCGTAGAGGTTGGTGACAGGTCTCCAACGTAACTAGCATAGGTTGATGACTTTTTCTTCTTAATCTTCCTCTTCCCATTCCTTTTATAATTCTGGTTACAAGTAGCCATAATTTCACCAGAAGAGGGAGAACTAGAAGGAGTAGACTTTTCTAATTTAGAAGGTGAAGGATCAACATCCATACAATTTCCATGACATAATGTGCTTATCTAAGAAGGATCAAGAGCATTCAGGACATCCAGAGTGGTCCACAACCAAACTTGTAGTCCTACATTCAACCCAAGAACGTTAAAAGTGGCCATAAAGGGGGAACCAACATTTCCAAAGAATGGAAAAGCACAAGAATCCCCCTGGGAAGGGGTCTCTTGGTTGGTATCCTCAAGAAATTTGGCAATGAATTTCTTATGCATAGGTTCATCCGTTGTGGGAATATTCATGTCCATAAAAGTATCACACAATGACTTTGGCAAACCAATGGTATAAAAACCCATGCCTTCAAGGAGGCGACTCCACAATTTCAAGAGAAAGACCATGGATCCTTCCTGACTAGCAGAGTGGTTGGTCAACTACCTGGAATCAATGATCCGAAAGTGGTGATGATGACATAACCTAAGGCCAACTATACAAATCAATACTCCACCAAAAATTCCTAAGAAAAACATTGCAAGAAAACAACTTTTCCAAATCTTTAGTCTAGGTGGATAAGGTCCTGAGTCCAAAACAATGAAAAAGTGGAAAGGTACCTTTCAGATGAAGGCACATGTTGATTAAGTCCCATGAACCAACGAATGAAGGAGTGAGAAGCAGTTATCCCGAACTCCATTGAACAACCTTATTCAGTGCAAGCGCCCACACTTCACGGGTCACCCTCCAACAATACTGAAAAGTGTGATACAAAATCTACCCCAGGTACCAAGGCAAACCCCCCATAGTCACCTCTAAGATCCCTAAGAAAAAAAACTAAGGTCACCAACTCGTAGTCATAGTTCAGGGGGTACAGTCGAAAATTAGGATCTAATGTATGGGAAAGGTAACTAATCCCGAAGCTCTTCCAGAGGACTGTCTACAAAAGTGCCACTGCCACTTCATAAAATCTCAAACTAGGTCTAAAGCTTCCAGAGGACTGGCACGATGAGGGCTAGTATCACTTCAAGAAATATTCAACCATGTTCGAAACTCATAGAGGACCGATGCTAGATGATTCAATGTCACTTCAAGAAAACCCTAAAAATTATTCCCAATCCACTATGCTTAGTTAATCTTAAGAGGGGTTATCTCCTCAACTCTCCTTTCCATGACTTTGTTTTTGACTCCCGTGTGAGAGAATCTTCCAAACTATAATTATGAAAAATTGGGTTGTGCACTCCCTAGCTCAGACTCCTAAGTTTGTTTTTTGGCCTTGGAGAAATTAACTCTCCAACCTAAACCAAGGCCCTAGCCTAAACTTGTTTTTTTACCTTAATAAAATGAAAATGTCTAATTAATTTTAGTTAGTGTTCATTAGATAGGATTTTATTTACTAAACAAAGGTGTGGAGTGAAACTCAATGATGTTTGAGACTCTTGCAAAAAATGAAACTTATAAGAACACTTTTAAATAAAACTTTACACTAATCCTTCAATGAAAAATATTTTCAAAGAAATATGCATGAACAATCCTTCAAACCTTGAAATGAAAATTTTCCCTTTCTTGATGAAAACACACAATTCTCCTATTCTAATATCTTTTTCTTTTTCAAATAAAAATGCAAAACAATGCAAATAAAGAAAGAGACCTAATTAGTAAAAAACTAGGTCTTTTTTTTTTCTTCTTCTTTCTACCAAAGAAAAACTAACAAAGGATGTTAAAAGAAATCAATTTTTGTGGTTTTATGTTTGAAAAATCCAAGGAAAACAAAAAATAAAAGTCTCTAACTCAAATACAAACTCAAGTATAAAAAATGACCACAACAATGACAAAAAACCGAGATCTTGAGAACATGACTAGTCTTATAGTCATGCAATCCAAGGGATAAAAGGGAGAAAAATATGGATGCATTTTTTTTCCATTCAAATTTAAGGCCTTACTAACCTTCCATAGGACACAAAAATTTTCAGGACCGAACTCCCCAAAAAAGACCCACAATCTAGCTAAAAGAAGGCTTTAAAAAGGCCGAAAACAAGCAAAAATGTCACTTTTTTGAGGTATACGTGGTTCACTTCAATATCAATAGCGTATATAAGATTATGTATGAGGTTTATATCACTGTAGGGAGTGCGTATGAATTTTATATGGGGTTTGACCTTCTACAAAGCGCGTATATACACGATTTTCCCTTTTACAAAGCGCACATATGACCCAACACTTACGTGTTTTTTAGCACTGATATACACACTTCACTCCTATATAAGGGTAGTGTATGTATGCATTTTATGTCAAAGGAAAGAACATATATAATTAAAAAATCTTGGAAAATTTTGGTATAAACCCCAAAACCCAAAATGCAACATAGAGACCAAAAGAAAGACAAAAACACTAGGAAAACAAGAGCGAGAACTTCTGATCTAATTTTAAAGTTTGCTTAGGCTTGACACAACAATAAAATACAAAAGAAAACCAAGAAGGCTAAAAACATACTAAAAAGCCAACTTAGATCCTCCCAAAATTGAGAGAAAGGCCCAAAGACCAAATTCTCAACCAAATACACGTCTGTGTACATAACAATTAGCATACATACACTATTCCAACACATGAAAATCATGTATATATGCGATTCAAGAAGAGACAAATTGCGTATGGCTCAACAAAACTTCAAAAAAATAAATTGTCAATCCAAATGGAACCTTCCAAAAACTTGTTAAAATTTTCTGAGATATCAAATGCTTTGAAAGAAAGATCAGAAAACAAGAAAATTACAGAAATCAAGACAACACAAGAAACCTAAGACCGACCCAAACTAGGAGAAAAGATCCCAAGTATGGTAACCAATTATGTTATGGGATTTTTACCCTGTGACCTTGGGTCTATGTCACAACAAAGCCTGACCATATGTAAAATACAAAACCCTACCCTCACACATAAAAACTCAAAATAAAATAACTACTTTGGAAGAGAGAAAAGAAGAGGTCACACCTTGTATCCTAACATTTGATGTTGTTCCCAACTCTCGACCTTTGATTCACTCCCAATCTCTACCGATACCAACTTGCAAAAGGAGTTCAAGTCTATGCTGCAACAAGGTAGTTATGAAATCAAGTTATACATGTAATGTGAAAATTCAAATATGTAAATCTAGATAACATATATAAATATATTGAACAATATTACACATATATGTAGGGAAATCAAACTCTTTTATTGAAAATGATATAAGAAGGTAGTTACAGCACAACTCTAACAACTGACACTTCCTCAAATCCAACCTCCCAGGTTCCTCCACTGGCCCTTCAAGCATCAAATCAACAAAATGGCTCTTCCTAGAATGACTCAGAAGGGATAAGAACACACCTTGCATTCATATATGAGAGAGGAAGCAATGCTAAAAATTAAGTTTTCAGATCATGGGGATGCTACTCAGAGGCTCAGGGAAACATGGAAGCTTGCAAATTCGTCAGCATAATCTTGCACTTAGGTTGTCCTTCCCTCCTCGATACCCTAATAGGTGCTTATATACCATCCTCAATGGGTTGAGCTGGTTGTATTCCGTTGTGCATGGGCCAAGGGAAGTTTTGGAATGATCCCAACCAAAAACCCCGCTAAAAAATGTGGAATATTTTAATTTTTTCACAAAATTGAGGGTATACGTAGTTTGTACATTGAAAAATAATGTATACACAATTTGAAATGGGTGAATAGCGTATGGCAACAAAAATGTTGTTTTTTAGATGATCTTGAGGAAGAAGAATGTGATTTAAGTTTGCAAGCTAGGGAATGGACTAGGCCATCTCACAAATGAAAATTGGTGTGACAATTTGTGGTATAACACAGTGACAATTTGTGGTATAACACACTTGATCTATGTGTAACTGGCCCTTAGGTAAATGCACACTCACTTTTTATAGATCATAAGTGGTCATGCTTAATTATCTATAAATATGTGTAAATGTTATCTAATTAAATAACTTGGAGTTCTCCTAAATTTGTTTTGTAAGTGGTCTTAAGATGATATTCTATATCTATATGAGTTATTTCATACAATTATTCACTAATAGTGAATCGCCAAATACATGTAATGAGAGTCTCCCCCATTCTAATGATATTTTTAATAGATATTTTAGTCCCATGAATTCACCGAAATTGTTTGTACCATTACTCAAATTTGCTTTAAACTGAAAGCGATGAAAATTAGAAAGAATAAGTACTCCTCCCAAATGACATATTAAATTTATCCCCTTGCAAGCCCCATAAAAATAACCCCAAGGAATGGACTTGTCAGTCTCCACCTCTCCCACATTGTGAATAGGTTGAGAGATAGTAGATGAACGACACTGTTGAAATATAACACAAACATGTGAAGTTATATGGAAGGTAGGTATTAGTCTATATTCAAATATTGTTGCATTATAGACAATTTATATGCCCCACACTATTATGAAAAGTATTGATATGTAGTTTTTCAATTCCTACCTATAAAACCAAGACTACACACACATTTCAAAGAAAAAAATTGCAATTTTGTAATGTCATTTAAAGGTACAATGTCATGGGATTAGTCCCTAAAAAGTAATAGGTTACATTTATAGGAAAACTAATACTCATGATTAATTTCATTTTATTTCATGAAAAAGTAAGTAAATGATCTCTCTTATAAATGTCCCTTCCAATAAAACCCTACTTATATCTTTTTTTATGTGATTCTCCAATTTTAGCTAATATTTTCCCTTTTTTTTGCATAATTAAAAAAAAAAAATATTTCTCTCAATATTTAGCAACCACACAATTTTTTTTTCTAAAACATATTATACATATACATATTCTTACCTTCTACTACTTTCTTCTCCATCCCGCCAAACTTTATTAAAAATCAATTACATAATAAATATGGGTGAGTGCAATAACTTGGTGGCCGAAAAAGTGGCAAGGGCATGATTAAGAATGCACACTCACTGGAACACATGCACATTCTTAGGAATGCACATGTGTTCTTATGCAAATGGGTTTAGATATTGCTGAACCCCCACATAGATTTCCATGTAGGTTTAGTGGCAAAACCACGTGTGTGGTCTTACTCATAAAAATATATTAAGGGCCCGAGTGCGATTTGTTCCCATTATGCACAAATCGCACTCATGCTTCTCTCATTGGGAAAATATAGTGGAGCTAGAGAAGAGGAAGAAAGGGAGGAGGGGGGCACCTTGTCCAGGTTTGTTACATTTTTCTTAATTTTAATCCAATTAGTCATTCCAATTTAGTATTTTGCTCCTAATAATCTAAATTAAAAATAATGTAATTTTGTATTTTAAATAAAAAATGAACCTAATTTACATGCCATGGATTTTAAATTGCATCATATATAATATAATGGAACCCCAATACAATTTAAACCACTCACAAAAAAACCAAGATGATCAAAACCCCAACCCACCACCACAACACAATGTAAACATTGAAATTGATGAGGGTTTGGTTATATTACGAACCCTTGAGGAACCATTAAGGGAGACCAGAGAGACTATCAAAGTCTCCTTGGCTAATTATTTGGACATCATTGTTCAAACCATTGCAAGTGTCCAAGGGAAATTTACCTCTATTTTTGATTATAGGGAATGAATGTATGAGTACTATAACACTGGTTTGGACAAAAACCAAGTCAAATAACTGGGCATTTCAAAACAACAAATATTGTCTATTTGTAAGGATTCTAGAAATGGACAAGAACTACCATTGACTAGGAAACACATGTCCATTGACTAGTGCATCCATCCCCATATTAGTCAAAATTGGATGGATAGGTGGAAGATGGTTTTTGATAAACCTCCCTGCAATAACAGGGAGATGCCCTTATATGTTCTGAGAAAATTATGGCCTGAGTTTATTATGGGTAAGCATGTCAACTAATTTGACATTGGTGACTTCCATGGGGTGGGTCGAGGGTCTGCATAGGACCGAGAGCATGCTAGGAGTGACCCCTAGTTAGGTCCCCATCCCCTAGGCAAAGCTTCGACCCCCTTAACCAACATCCTCCTGTTGTATAAAAATTGAAACAAGTACAACTAGCCATCTCCTCATTGACTTGTAGCCTAGTGAAACACAATAGCTTTGTTGCACTATCTCGACAAGAGGTGCCTGAAAGTGACATTGATAGAGGAGTTGGGGCGTCAACATGCACATGCGAGTAAAGTGAGGAGAGGGCACATGGACATAAAAACCATCCATGTGAGCCTCACAAATGCTCAAGCTATGGGCATACATGCTATGGGCCTATAGAGCCCAGTGGAAAACATAGCTTCATGTAGGAGGTTAATATTGTAGTATCCCTAAGGACGATTCCTTATTGTAATTATGAATTGTAATTATGTTTATAGGTTGGTGAGCCAAGAGTATATAAGCTGGTGGGATTATGTGTTTATTAGGCTAGAGAGCCTAGGTGTTAAAGGCTAGGAGCCTGATTTTGTATATGGAATTATGCAGATCATTAATAAAATATAAACATCACTGTGTGTAGACTGACCACAAAGAAAGAGTGATGGGGGACTAAGCTTCCACAAGTTTGGGTAAGGGAGGAGGCTAAGTGTGTGGGCATAGGGGAAACACTAGGGGGCTTACCTCTAAAGGGGATAATAATTTATTATTATTTCTTGAAGGCTAAGGTGGACATGTTGAGTGTATTCCTAAGTTACTGTAAAGGGAATGTGTGCTAAGTGGAACTCATGCGTCTCCAGGAAGACAAGTTTCAACCTGGGCGCATGCAGTTATAGATGGGAGAGACAATGCTATTGGGTTGTCTTCCCATTCTGTCATCCTCCGCCTGAGTTCGCTGGGATCGGGGGGTGTCTGAACCTATTTTTCCTCTGTGTTTTCATTTTCTTTGTGTTCCTAGTCACACACCTTGAAACCCGTGGGAAAACCAATAGACTGATCCGTGTCTCCGGGGAAGTCCGAGTATCCCGTATTTGTCTGAGCCATGTGGTGTCGTAACTATGGGTTGTTGTGGCCACACAGTTCATTCGTGAGTTGTTCTATGTCTCTTGAGGAACTTGACACTTGGGTAATCGCCTTATCTATGTCGTGTTTTAGCGTGGGCTATTGCCTCCTATGGTGCCATGCCCATCTGTTGATGTTGCTGTCATCCCTCTATGAATGAGTGCTGAACCATTGTTGTTGTCCTCCTTGTCCTAGAATGAAGTTGAAGAAGAAGATTGTGAGGCCTGTGTGCACCACTCTCTCTAGGTGAGAGAGGTGGTTTTGGTTAAAGAGATAGGTTATCAGGCCTGTGAGTAGCTCTCTCTAGTTGGAAAGTTTGTTGGGAAGTGGTTTTCTCCCAGAGAGAGTCCAACACCAACTACAGAGATCTGAGAATTCCTGATCCATGTTGTTGTCGAGACCCAGAGAGGGAGGTGAAGCACCGATGGAATGTGCTTGTGAAGGTGTGTACTCTTGGATGGAACATGCATGTGGGGAATGAGAGTCCGTGAGTAGTGGGCGTAAGAAGGCTCCTAGAGAGAATACTTCCAGTTGCACTGTGCAGTTTCCTGTAACCTCAACCTAGTCTAGGATTCCCTTGCCTTGGGTGGAGCTTAGTCCCAGCTCGGGGGTGACCCACTGCTGAGCATGATGAGCAGCATGGTCTAATGCTGGGAGGTTCGTGGAAGGTCTGCACGTAGTTGGTGGAGTTACTACAGTTTCAAAGATAAGTATCATTATGTGTTTAATTTCAATTAAAATGCATGTCTATGATGATTGTTATATTATCATGTATTCCGTTCCAATGACATTTATTGTTAATTCTTTTTAAGTTTCTATGATGACAGTAAATCTATGTTAAATGAGTTAATTTGATTTAATATGCATGTTATATATAAATTTATGGGAATGTTCCGCATAGTAGCATTTTCTGACAGTGGGGTTGATGGTCGGGGACGTTACAAATTGGTATCATAGCTTTAAAGGATAAGTTAAGGTTGTGTTGCTAGCATTTTCTGGCTTGTTGGTGGCTTGGGACATTACAAATTAGTATTAGAGATTTAAAGGCTAAGTTAATGTTGTGTTGGTAATGTTTCTCGGCCTGTTGGTGGCTGAAAATGTTACAAATTGGTATCAGAGCCAAGGTTTTCAACACTGAGCCTGGATGGGCCATGTTAGTGAAAAATGAAGCAAAAATTTCAGAAAGAATTGTTGTCGAAGTAGACAAAAATCGAGTTCAGACCCATGGTTTCAAACACTGAGCCTGAATGGGCTAGATAAGTGGTCATTGGACCCAAGGTTTCAAGAGGAAATTGTGTCTGGAGGACCAATTTCAAACCTTAGAACATTCCTAAGTGCTAAGAGGTTACCTTGGCCGTGTTATGAAGCTTAGGAGGAGTAACGATGTCGTAAAACCATGACAGAAGTGGTGTTGGGCCGCAGAGTAATGTGGACCTTATGGTCTGTTTAGGAGAAGTATAATCCTTCACGATCGTCAGATCTGTTAATGTTATGAGGAAGTTATCCGTGAATTTGATACAGGAGCATCGCCAACAAAGAAAACACAAAGGTGGAAGGACAACTGGATATGCACCAATGCACATTTTGAGAACGTTTTGAATTTGAAAAGATAAAACATTAATGTAATATCTAGAAAAGATATTTTTTCTTTTATGGTTTGAAGATAGTAATGCAGATCATGAGCAGTTTCTCTCATTTGTTTATTGGAGGCATTTATTGTGATAAATGTAAAGTAGTTGTATAATTTATTTTGATTTGATAGTTTTGATCTGTAGGAGGGAAAACTCTAAAAATATCCCTCGTATGTATTGTATGGGAAGATTATTCTCTTTGTGAGTAGAAGAGTAAGATAGAGCTGTAGAAGCAAGAAGAATAGGAGAGCAGAGTGGAAGATAGATTGTAGAAGATTGTATAAGAAGATAGTTGTTGCTGTAGAACCCATGTACATATACACTTGGATTAATATAAGAAAGCTTTGATCCAAACTCATGGTGTTGTGATGAATACTGTTTGCATCTATTGAATGGTATGTTTACAATTTGATTATATTCTCTGTTATGCATTTGTTTCAATGCTGTGTGTATGTATGATTTCATGTTGAATGTATGAAGTCAGTGAGAGGGAGAGTATGAGTTTCAATTGTTTCTTGTTCTGATAATTCTTGCAAGGAGTGCAACAAGGGCTCGCAAGGAGTGCGTTGATAAGTTCCGAGTACTACCTTAGAAAAGATCAGGAGAGATACCGTTTTTCTCATACCAACATGAGTGCAAGTATAGCATAGAGCTGTGAAAGGTGTGCATAGGTGAGTTGGAGTCTTAGAATTTTCCAACCCAGTGAGTGGTTGAAGAGCTACTTCCGCAAGGAGTGCGGGAATAATCCCTTGGAATCCTTAAGTTTGCAGCAAGAACCAAGCTCAGGAGGGATAGAGGCTTCAAAGAGTTCGAAGGAAGATGAGGGATAAATTCACCTCACAGAAATCAAGCTCAGAAAAGGAGGCGCCGAGTTGTTTCGCCAGGAGCATCGATAACTTTAAGGGACGGTTGAAATTCTCAAAGGGAGAACTACCGATTTTCCGTGGACCGTTGGATCTAGTGGATTAGTGGAGAAGTTAAGGCTGAGTGTTTATTAACACTCATAAGCACAAGAGAAGTAGTCACCGTTAGATATGGATCAATGGGAGCCATTGATCTTGTGATCTCGGATTTCGGCATTTCGAGAGTCGAAGTAGTGGATAAAGTTGTTAACTCGGAGTCAAGAGTCATGAAATCCTGATGGGATCTAGGCCATCAGATCGTAGAAGGATATGGACTGTCGATCTGTAGTGAAGAAGTCATGAGTTCGGACTTTGGGAAAGGGAGAAGAGGTTGCATCGTGAACTCACGAGTCTCGAAATATCGATGCACTTAGAGGTGGACCCCATGACGTGACTGAAGTCACATGGTTAAAGCATAAGGGAGGAGCTAGTTAAAGGCCTGTTATCCCATTTTGAGGTTTTAGGAGTCAAAGTAGTCAGAGGATCTCAAAAACACGAATTGAAAAGTTGCGAAACCCGAAGCACCTTTTTGGGTAAAGGTCATTGTCACCTCGGTTGGTCACGTGGAGTGGAGGTTCGCGTCATGTGCTTGTTTGCATAGGCGTAAACCCTAGAAGGACCTGTGGTTATATGTGTAAAGGTTCCTATGGGAACTAAAGAGCCATTCTGGCTCAAGGGAGATTTAGAATGATCCTTAGACCGAGAGGTCATGCAGAATGTGCTAAGGTAGGGGTGTTGCATCAGGTGGTATCAAAGCATAGCTTACAATCATTGTTTTTTGTAAGTAAGAGAAGACATAAGGCAAGTTGTGATTTAAATTCTACGTGGAACAAATTTAAACAATGTCGCTAAGAAGACATAAATATAGACCCATGCCTGATCTAGCCATGGAAAGGGAAATGTGAGAACTTCATGCTCAATTGGATTATATGGAGATAGAACAGGGATGAACAATTGATACCGGATATGTCAGTGAATCTGAAATTGAGAATGAAGCCAGACCCAAAGAAGAAGAAGTTGTAGTCGAAGATGCTGCAGAAGAACGTCTATTCAAAATTGTTGCAAGAATAGGTGACGGAGCAAAAATGGACATCCCGATGTATGAAGGCAAATTAGACGTTGAGGAGCTTCTAGATTGGTTTATAGCTCTGGCTAAATACTTCGACTATGAGGATATCGAAGAAGATAAGAAAGTAAAACATGCTGTCACTAGACTGAAAGGGCATGCAACACTAGGGTGGGATGAACTTTAGGCTAATAGTCATTGCAAGGGAAAACAAAGAATCAAAAGCTGGGATAGGATGGTTACAAATATGAAAGCCAAGTTTATACCTAGATATTACCAAATTAATCTGTTTCGAGGAATGCAGAATTTGAGACAGAAGGGGATGACAGTGAAGGAATACACTGAGGAGTTTTACAGACTCAACATCAGGGCAAGTCATCATGAGAGTGATGATGAAAAATTTGCTAGATACATGAATGGATTGAGATATGAAATTCAAGATGAGAAGAGCATGGTGACAATAAAAAATGTGGAAGATGCTTATCAAATTGCTTCAAAGGCAGAATGTTTTTTGGCCTGAAAGCAAGGTCAAAGGGGCAGAGGTAGAAGTTCAAGCCGAGGCAAAGCAATTGCCTAGGAAAGAGTACAAAATCCCAAGGATGAAGAAAAGAAACCTCATAACCACCCAGGAAGGGGAGGAAGTTCACAAGGAGGAAAATATGCCGACATGAACACTTTTATGCGAGCCAGAGGAAGAGGAAGAGGCAGAGGTGGTGAAATAAAGTGTTTTGTCCATGGAAAGATCAGACACAAATATTTTGAATGTCCCAACAAAAAAAGAGATGGAGGTGTTGGAGATCACATTTCATAAGCGCAGAGGTGAAATGTTGAGGCTAAATATGAAGAAGGCGAAAGATCCTTAATGATGCGAAAAATTCTCTTGAAGCTAGAGAAAGAGATAGAGAATCCAGTCCAGAGGAACAGTTTGTTCAGAACTACTTTCAAGACCAAGGATAGGGTATGCAAGGAAATTGTGGACAGTGGAAGCATAGATAATATAGTATCCATAGAAATGGTGGAGAAGTTGGAATTGGAAATAGTTGCACATCCGAGCCCATACAAGGTTTCGTGGTTGCAAAAAGGACATCAGGTAACAGTCACTAAACAATGTTTAGTTGAATTTGATAGGAGGTTACAAAGATGAGATATTATGTGATGTTATTCCCATGGATGTCTATCATCTTTTGTTGGGGAGACCATGGAAATATGAAAAAAATGTTGTTCATGATGGGAGAAAGAACACAGACACCTTGGAGAAGAATGGTAGAACACATATGTTTCTACCAATCGAAGACAAGAAGGTGAAAAAAGAAACAAGAAACACTATACTTCTCATGAGTGGGAAGGAACTTTTGGATGAAGTCAGGAAATAAGAAGACATGCAGTTTGTTATGGTGAGAAAACCTAGATTCATATTGACCAGTACTTCGATAGATGATCTACCAGAGAAAATTCAGGAAATGCTGGAGAAATTTCCTGATATAGTGGTGGACAATTTACCTTGTTCGTTGCCGCCCATCAGGAGTATAATACATCAAATTGGTCTTATACCAGGAGCGAGTTTACTAAAAAAAGTAGCATATAGATTGATGCCATAGGAGAATGAATAAGTTAAGAAGCAAGTCCAAGGTTTGATGGACAAAGGGTTGATTAGAGAAAGCTTGAGTCCATGTGCTATTCCAACAGTGTTAAGTCCGAAGAAGGATGGTGGATGGAGAATGTGTACAGACTCGAGGGATATAAACAAAATCATCATCAGGTATAGATTTCCTTTACCGAGGATGGATGATTTGATGGATTGCTTGAGTGGAGCAAAGATTTTTTCAAAAATTGATTTGAAAAGAGGATATAATCACATTAGAATGAATGAAGGTGATGAATGGAAGACAACATTCAATATGAATTTAGGGTTGTATGAATGGCTTGTCATGCCATTTGGTTTGACGAATGCGCCAAGTACTTTCATGAGATTGATGAACAAAGTCTTGAAATATTTCATAGAAGAATTTGTAATTGTGTATCTTGATGATATACTGATATTCAGTAAGACTGAGGAGGAACATTTGAGACATTTAACCCTAGTGATGAGGAGGTTGAAGTGAGATAAGTTGCTGATAAATATGAAGAAGTCATCTTTCATGAAGGAAGAACTTGTTTATTTGGGGTTCATGATCTCTTCGAATTAGTTGAAGATGGATCCTGAGAAAGTAAAGGCAATCAAAGAATGGCTGTCTCTAGGGAATATCTTTGAAGTCAGAAGTTTCCATGGATTAGCTAGTTTTTACAGGAAGTTCATAAAAAATTTAATGGAATTTCTGCACCAATGATGGACACAGTCAAGAAAATACATAAATATTTTCATTTGACAGAGGAAGCAGAGAAAAGTTTCAAGTTGTTGAAGTAGAAGATAACTGGACAACCAGTTTTGGTTCTACCATATTTCAGTAAAACATTTAGAGTAAGATGTGACGCAAGTGGATTTACGATTGGAACAATCTTAAGCCAAGACAATAGATCAGTTGCATACTTTAGTGAGAAGCTGAACGATGCCAAGATGAAATATTCCATGTATGATAAAGATTTTTATGAAATCATACAACCACTGAAGAAATGGAGGCATTACTTGGTTTCGAAAGAGTTCGTTTTGTATAGCGACAACCATCCTTTACAATTCGTAACTAGACAGGAAAAATTGAACCAGAAATATGCAAAATGGGCTGAATTTATGCAGAACTTTACTTTTGTTATAAAGCACATTTCTGGAGCTGCTAACAAGGTTGTTGATGCATTGAGCAGGAAATGTTTGATTTTGCAGGAGTTTCGTGTGAAGACCTTAGGTTTTGATAGCCTTAAGGACATGTACAGAGATGATTCAAATTTCAAGGATGCTTATGAAGCATGCGAGAACCCTATTTTAAGAGATAGAATCCAATGGATTGAATACTTGATCTAGGATGGATTATTATTCAAAGGAAATCAATTATGTATCCCGAAGAGTTATATGAGAGAGAACATTCTAAATGTAAAACATAGTGGGGGATTGGATGGACATTTCAGCCATGATAAGACATTTGCGCAACTAAACAATTTATATTATTGGCCAGGGATGAGGATGAATGTCAATAACTTTGTGAACACATGTAGAATTTTCCAGCATGCAAAGGGGAAAAGACAAAATACAAGATTGTATCAACCATTGCCAGTACCAGAGAGGTCGTGGGACGCGGTAAGCATGGATTTTTTGTTAGGACTTCCAAGGACACAGAGAGGTTGTGATTCCATATTTGTGGTAGTCGACAGATTTTCCAAAATGGCACATTTCATTCCATGTCAGAAAACCAGTGATGCAACACACATTGAAAACTTGTTTTTCAAAGAAGTTGTTCGACTTCATGGTTTACCCAAGAGTATTGTTTCAGATTGAGATACCAAATTTGTTGGTCATTTCTGGAGGACACTATGGAAGAAGCTGGGGACAGAATTAACTTTTAGCTTAGCATATCACCCTCAGACGGATGAACAAACTGAGGTAGTAAATTATAGAAGTTTAGGGGACTTGTTGAGGAGTTTAGTAGCTGAACATCACAGTTAGTGGGATCAGATTCTATCGCAAGCGGAATTTTCATATAATGACTCACCTAACAGGAGCACATGACAAAGCCCATTCCATATAATGTATGGAATGCATCTGAGAGGAGTATCTGAGTTGAGGGATTTAGAGCAACATGAATTTTGAAGTGCTGGAGCAGAGGATTTTTCAATAGAAATGCATGAGCTCCACCATAAGATTAAAGAGCAGTTGTGGTATTCTAACCAAGGATATAAGCATAGAGAAGACCATCACCAAAGAGATCTTCAGTTCGAAGTGGGAGACTTAATATTAGCGCAACTAAGAAAGGAAATATTCCCAAGGGGAACGTATAATAAGATAAAGATGAAGAAGATAGGGCCATGTAAAAGCATAAGAAAGTTTGAGGCAAATGCTTATGAAATAGAATTGCCAGATGGTGTGGGAATTTCACCCATATTCAACATAGTGGATCTGTATCCTTACAGAGCAGATGAAGCATGAGGACTAGAGGATCAAAAGGAAGTTTAGTGGGTCAAAAAAATGCCTATAGATGAAAATACGCAGATGGAAAAGATCATTGATCAGAGAGTTATCAAGAAGACCTGGAGAAAGACATATTTTGAATATTTGGTAAAGTGGAAAGGACACCCGATTGAGGATGCCAGTTGGGAAAGTGAGGCAGAGATTCAGAAACATGGACAGATGGTGCAGGAGCTCATGAACAAGAGTCCATGAATTTTTCAGCCAGAGGAGTATGATGCAGGAGCATCGCCAACAAAGAAAGCACAAAGGAAGAAGGACAACTGGATATGCACCAACACACATTTTGAGAACGTTTTGAATTTGAAATGATAAAACATTAATGTAATATCTAGAAAAGATATGTTTTCTTTTATGGTTTGAAGATTGTAATGCATATCATGAGAGGTTGCTCTCATCTGTTTATTGGAGGCATTTTTTGTAATAAATGTAAATTAGTTGTAGACTTTATTTCGATTTGATAGTTTTGAGCTGTAGGGGGGAAAAATCTAAAAATCTCCCTCATATGTATTGCATGGGAAGACTATTCTCTTTGTGAGTAGAAGATTAAGATAGAGCTGTAGAAGCAAGAAGAATAGGAGAGAAGAGCAGAAGATAGATTGTAAAAGATTGTATAAGTAGATAGTTGTTGCTATAGAACCCATGTACAGATACATTTGGATGAATATAAGAAATATTTTATCCAAACTCATGGTGTTGTGATGAATACTGTTTTCATCTATTGAATGGTATGTTTACAGTTTGCTAATATGATCTGTTATGCATTTGTTTCAATGTTGTGTGTATGTATGATTTCAAGTTGAATGTATGAAGTCTGTGAGAGGGAGAGTATGAGTTTCAATTGTTTCACATCCTGAGAATTCCTACAAGGAGTGCAGCAAGGGTCTGCAAGGAGTGTGTTGACAAGTTCTGAGTCTTACCTTAGAAAAGATCAGGAGAGATACCATTGTTCTCATACCAGCAGGAGTGCAAGTATAGAAAAGAGCCGTGCAAGGTGTGTGCAGACGGGTTGGAGTCTTAGAATTTTCCAACCCAGTGAGTGGTTGAAGATCTACTACCGCAAGGAGTGCGGGCATAATCCCTTGGAATCCTTGAGTTTGCAGTAAGAAACGAGCTAAGGAGGGATAGAGACTTTGAAGAGTTCAAAGGAAGATGAGGGATGAAGTCACCTCACGGAAATAAATCTCAGAAAAGGAGGCATCGATTTTTTTGGCCAGGAGCATCACGAACTTGAACGAACGGTTGAAATTCTTGAAGGGAGAACTATCGATTTTTCATGGACCGTTGGATCTAGTGGATCAACAGAGAAGTTAAGGCTGAGTTTCTATTAACACTCATAAGCATAAGAGAAGTAGTTGACATTAGATCTGGATCAACGAGAGTCATTGATCTTGTGATCTCAGATTTCAACATTTCAGGAGTCGGAGCAGTGGAGAAAGTCGTTGAATCAGAGTCAAGAGTGGAGAAATCCTGATTCATGAAATCTTGACGGGATCTGGGCCGTCAGATCATAGAAGGATTTGGACCATTGATCCGCAGTGAAGAAGTCACTAGTTCAACTTCGGGAAAGGGAGAAGAGGTTGCATCGTGAACTCACGAGTCGCGAAATCCCGACGCGCTCAGAGGTGGACCCTAGGACGTGACTGAGGTCACATGGTTAAAGCACAAGGGAGGAGCTAGTTAAAGGTTCGTTAGCCCATTTTGGGGTTTCTGGAGTCAAAGGAGTCAGAGGAGATTAACAACGGGAATCACGAAGTTGCGAAACCCAAAGCACCTTTTCGGGTAAAGGTTGTGGTTACCTCGGTTGGTCACATGGAGTGGAGGTTCATGTCATGTGCTTGTTCGCGTAGGCATAAACCCTAGAAGGAATTGTGGTTATATGTTTGAAGGTTCTCGTGGGAACTAAAGAGACATTCTGGCTCAAGGGAGATTTAGAACAATCCTTATAATGGGAGGTCACACAGAACCTGTTGAGGTACGGGTGCTGCGTCAGAATTCCTTTGGAAATATGTAGAGTAACAGAGTCTATTTTGTGTCATAGGATCTGTTCGTAAGGAAGGGAAATCCATTACAACCATTAGATATGGGGAAGGTGTAGAAGGGTTAACCTGGAAGCCGTTCGGACTTCGTGACTTCGATCAAGTTGATGCAAAATAAGAGAGAAGTCCGAAGCTCTGAAGCTCAAAGAGTCGAAGTGGTGAGTCATGATGATGTCACCTAGAGGTGACATGGACACATGGGATGTGTGCCATGTGTTAGTGGGTTCCAAACCCATGGAAGTTTGAAATTCCATATGGAATGTGACGTGTGACACCCATCTGATTGGGCCATGAGTCAACCGCTAGTATTCAACCACATGGCATCCTGTATGATCAGGGTTAATGGTGCCCGATGTTACATAATGTAGTTAAAGGTTAGGGGACCCATAGTGGCATTGATCACGATACATCAAGATCAACGGCCAGAAGGCATTGCAAGAACCCAAGTTGCACGAAAGTTAATTATCCAAGGCAGTCCTGCAATCCAAACTGCGGTTTCACCGAGGGGTTATGTGTCAGCATTAGAATAATTGCGGAATGAAGGGTGGGTTACTCCAAACCACCGTTGCATGCCCCCACAATTGGAAAACATTAAGTGATGTGACATAATGACATCACCAAAGGTGATTGGGAATGTTTGGAGATTAACAGTTCAGATGCATGGATGTGAGATCCTCCGAAGTCCTGAAGCTTCGAAGTTCCAGAACTCAGACGCTTGAGGTTCCATAGTATGTTTCAGTTGTCGGATGATGAGTAGACATGGAAGGTTGATCCACCCTAATTCACGAGTTCGGTAAACTGGAACTCCGAGAGATTGTTGTGTGGTGCTTTGAAATCTTTCGAAGCTGAAGGCCGAAGCCTAGAGTAAGAACCTAGTGATCTAGCGATTGGTCATGGCCCATGATCACATGGATTGGAGTCTGAGAGAAAGGAGCTAGTGCCCTAAAATGATTATAGATCAAAGAAGAGCTCAGATAGAAAATGAAATCTGAATGTTTTCTTAAATCAGATTGGTATGAATGCATAAACTGGTGAAGTATTGAATAAGTTTCAATTGTTTCTCTTCTTTGATTTTTCAAGTGCAAGCAATGCACATTGTCCGCAAGGAGTGCGTTGACAGAGGTAAGTTAAGCTCAAAGAAGCTTAGGAGAGATACCGTTGAACCTTCATCAACAGTGGTGCAAGGAGTGCACATGAAGAACTCTCTGTTGAGTTCAGAGAGAGAAAGAGTCATTGAGAACTCTGTAGGGCTCTGCCAGGAAGGCATCGAGCGAGTGCAAGTGTACATAGAGATAACTCTTTATCGAGTTCAGGGAGAAGAGTATCAAAGGAAGATACTCATAGAGCTGTTGAATGTGATGTCCCGTTCCCAAGAGTAGGCCAACAGGGAGTGACTTAGTAGTCTATATGTTCCTGTAGACTATAGTCAGGCACAAATAGGGAACAAGATGGAGAAATAGGGAGAAATTGATGGCTAAATGATGAATTAAGCCAAAATACTTTTGAAAAGTCACTTAAGCCTAAGTCAACAAAGAATTAGAATGAAAAGGTGCTAAAGGGGGACTTAATTAATTAATTAATCACCTTAGGAGGAAAAACACCTAGCTTAAGTGAGGTCAATGGTGAATCATATTGGGAAATGTATAAAGGGAGGAATTTGACCTAATTCCTCATTATGCATTGTTATGATTTGATGTTGAGAGTTCCTAGAGGAGGAAGAGAGCCGACCTTACTGTTTTGTAAATTTTTGGAGGAAACCACCACCATTGATCGGTTTCGGTGTTGAGAGACACACCCTATCACATTGGAGATACCATCCAGATGTTTCACCATACTTTTCAAGAGTATCCATTGCAGAGTGCGCAACTCATCCAGTGAGGGGGCAAGTCAGTTTGAGGGTTTGGAGAGATTCATGAAATCCGAGTCCAGATTGCAGTTTCCTTCCAACCCATTTGAGATCCAGCTAGGTCAATTCTATTGAGCCATCTATCATTGGATTTTGATGGTGGAATCTTTTATATCGCCTCATCCATCCATTTAGGGTGTAGCTCTTCCAGAAAAACATTTGGGGTTGCATGTAGAGTATCAGAGTAGGTCCGAGCAATTCCTTCCGACCTAGTTCCGCATTTGGCGAGACCATCATTTTGATCCATATAGCATCAAATTCTATTGGTGGAATCCTTTGGGGTGCATCCGGTGTCCTAGGAGGTGTGTAAACTCCCCAGGGGTCCAGATCTAGTGCTTCAGAGAGAAGATCCGAGATCTGACACTCAATCATTTCAGTCTAAAGGCCAGGGCACTGCTATTGGATTAGTTTCCAGTGCATTCTGATGGTCCATTCTCTCAGGCGAGTTTTCGAGCTGGTAGCGGTTACCATACTTCTACGAAATCAAATATTTTGCTGATATATCTGTGCATGCATCAGATTTGCTATCATCTTCTGATCACAGGTATTTTTATGCTATTTGCTTGTATTCCAGTGATGATCCATGAGATCTATATGACGTTTATATTCTATATTTCCAGTAGGCTATTGTATTTCCATACTTGAACCATATAATACATGATATTGGGCAGTTGATGTTCTTTACTTCAGATGCATCCTTTATATGATGTTAAAACCATAAATATGGTACATGCACATGCAATAACCAAAATGCACATGAAATAACCCACATGCACATGCAATAACCATCAAGATATCAAACATACAACCGAAATGCATACAAAAACCCCTAGTGTATCAGATCTGCAAGACAAAACAATAGATCAGTAGAAAATATCTTGATCAACAGGATGAGGGATATTTCAGTGGTATCAGATCTTTAGTCCTGCCAACCTGTGACTAAAGACAATGAATACAACAGAAGAACCAGATGGCCATGAGCATGTAGGTGACGAATATGTCACTTACAACAGGAGCAGGGAAAGAAGGGATAGGCCTAACTTTCCTCCCTTCCCTCCCATTTCAGAGGAAGAGGAAGAGGCAAATAGAGAATCAGAGAGAAGAGAAAAGCGTGAAGCCGAGCATGAAGTAGAGAGGAGGCTAGATGACAAATATGAGCGAGCAGAGGGAAGTGGTAAGGCCCCCATGGATCCAGATGCAACCTTCATGCAGGTTATCAATGATATGCTAGCTAGTCAACAGACCATGTATCAGTCTTTGGCTCAGGTAGCAGATAGATTGGCTATGGTAGACATTCTGGGCACACAAGCCCCACATGAAACATAGGGGAACTCAGGGGCAGGGAGTAGACCCCGGTCACCCACTCACACATACACCTCTACGAGTAGGATACCACGTCCATTGTTTCCCAGTTTCCAGAGGGCACCCCCGATAGCAGCACTGAGACCGCCCACTCATGCAAAGGACATTGTAGAGTATCAGAGAGAGTATGCAACATTGGGCCATGACTTCCATTAGGATATGACCTTAACCGAGTATTGTGGACTTAGATTTAGGAACTACCCTAGAGAGACAAAGAGGGGAGGGTAGCAACTGCAACAATAGAAGGGGAATAACATTGATTTCATCCAAAAAGTTGGTAAACTCACCATACCTTCTTTTGATGGATCATCCAAATTCACCACCAGAGCTTGGGTACATAAACTAGATACCTACTACAACCTCAACTGGATGACCGAATAAAAAGCCAACAGTTTCGCTACCTTACACTTGGAGGGTGAGGCACACAAGTGGTGGTATCATGGATTGGTGACACTGGGCCACGATTGCATCAACTCCTACATAGAGTTCACATAGAGACTCATGGATAGATTTGACAAGAGAGATCCAAAGATTCATTTCAGAGATCTAGCTCAGTTGAGACAAACTGGCATAATAGAGACATTCATTTCATAGTTTCAGAGGGTAGCAATGGTAGTGACAGATATATCCGAGCCTCGGTTGATAATGTTATTTACGGAGGGGATCATAGAACCCTTGAGAGGATGGGTGAAGGCATACCGACCTCACACCTTGTAGGATGCTATCTGACGCACTAGATATTTGGCGGACTCCGTGCCAAAATCTAAACCATTTACCAAACCCTTTGTACCACATAGAGATAAGGATCTGAAGAATCCTCAAAGGGAATGGAAGGGCAAGCCCAAGTTGGATGATGATATGAGATGAGAATTGATGAGGAAGAAGCTTTTCTTCTCTTGCAGAGATCCTTGGGTCCCCGAGCATAGATGCATGGGGAAGGGACAAATCCACTATATTGAAGTGGAATCAGGTAGTGAGGAGGAGGATGAGGATATTCAGGCACCGACAGACAATGATTTAGAGACTGAGACCACTCATGAGCTATATCAACAGCCAAAGAAACCTCGAATACTGGCAAGGGCACAACCCCAGGAGGAGGCAAAACCTCGTAGAGAGGTGAAAGGGGGAACCATAGCCACCCTTTTAGGAGTACCCAGGTACAACACTTTTAGGCTCAAGGGCCATGTATAGGGGCAATGCATGACAACTTTAGTTGATGGTGGGGCCACCCACAACTTCATATATGCATCCTTAATATCCAAGAGGGCATTACGCATGGAGGAGTTTGAGGGATTCCATGTGGTAGTGGTTGATGGATACACAATGACATGCTTGGACATGATCCCTGACCTAGAGGTCAAACGAGGCAACTACACCCTCACTGATACATTCTATGTAGTTGACGTATCAGATAATGATGCCGTGTTAGGGGTACAATGGTTATATTCATTGGGGGATATTGGGTTCAACTATCAGACATTGACCATGAGCTTCAGAGACGCCAGTGGATTGAGAGTTGTGTTGAGAGGCATGTCTATAGGGGAACCTCGAGCAGTATTGACTAAGAGGATGGAGCAGATCTTTCATCATGATGATGTGGCTTACACAACAAAGTGTTTGATCACCACGTGAAAGGACTCAGAGGGTAGGGAGCAGTACCATCCACATATCAGAGAGCTTCTGGGACGTTATGAGACAATATTTGGGCCGATACCACCATGTAGACTGCCAGACAGGGGTTTTGAGCACATGATTGAGTTAGAGGAAAGGGATACACTCGTGATTACAACACCCTATAGGCACCCTAATAAATTGAAGGATGAAATTGAGGAAACAATCAAAGAATTGCTCGCTATGGGGCACATCAGGCCCAACATGAGTCCTTTTTCATCTTCAGTCATCCTAGTATTGAAGAAGGATGACACGTTACGGATGTGCATCGATTATAGAGTTCTCAACAAGAAAATGATCAAGAATCATTACCCCATTCCACGCATAGATGACCTGATGGATGAGTTACATGGGGCAGTCTTCTTCACTAAGATTGATCTACTCTCAGAATACCATCATATCAACATCAGGGAGTAGGACATTGAGAAGACAACATTCCAATGCCATTTCAGACACTTTGAGTTCTTGGTCATGCCATTTGGACTGACTAATGCACCGACCACTTTCGAGTCTTGAATGAACCATATATTTAGAGGATAGTTGAGGAAGTACATTCTGGTATTCTTCGATGATATATTGATCTACAACAAGAGATGGGATGAACATTTAGCACATTTGGGGAAGGTCTTGGATATTATGCAGGAACAGTCTTTATATGCCAAGGAATCCAAATGTGAATTTGGCATGAGGGAACTACTGTACTTGGGGCATATCATCAGTGGGAAGGGAGTACATGTTCACCAGGAAAAGATCAGGGCCATTGTGGATTGGCCAATGCCCAAGAATATCACGGAGCTGAGAGGATTCTTTGTGTTATGCAGTTACTACAGACGGTTTGTCAAGGTTTTTTCACAGTTGGGAGATGTTGGGCACTTTAATTGCCTAATTGAATAGAAAATCAAAGTGTTCAATATAAATTGTCAACCCAGGGAAGTCTGTTATTTCAAGATAATTGTGCACAATCTATGCTATATTATGAAAGCATCTCTAATCTAATTGTAGTAGGGAAGTTAAAAAAAAAACAAACATTATCACTAACACAGTTGTGCTGATACGGTTGGAGTTCTACAGATTTGAAATCATAATTGCAATCTAAACTGATGAATGTATAAGAACCTTGGATTTCCTACTCTAATTTAACTTTCTAATTTACTTTTGTAGGAATAAGTTCTATACTATTTGTAGAAAGGAAATCTACTTATTGCAAGAAGGTAATTCACACTTTTATTTCTCGGAAACAAGATTTTAACCTAATGCAGAAAAAGGGAAAGCAATTCTCCATCAATGTTCAACAATCGACTTCTAATTCTCATGAGACAAGTTTATGCGCATCTAATAAGAAGGAACTAAATTGTAACAACAATTGTATTCTAGAAATGTCTAATAGTTAAATCATTCGCATTTAAAACAACTAATCTAGAATTCAAAACGGAGGGGAATCGGTGAGGAAGGTGGACCCTTTCCTTCTCACTAAATCCTCTCAAAGAAATAGGTTATAGTCTGCGAAAGGAATTCAATCCACTCTTTCATTCAATTGCCAAAAATGTCTGTGTACAATAAGCGTTACTTTTCTTTCTCCAGTAAAAAAACTCCCCTTCATTACCAAAGCTCTGCTATTTAAAGTAAGAGTCATTCAGTAGAACATAATCAGAACAGTCTTGAGAATCCCCCAATTCTCAAGCTGTTCGTTTGATATTATTAATACAAAATCTAGAACTCTCCTTGATCAACATCGTGAGCCAAAATATATCATCAACAGGTGTTGTAGTAGTCGTATAACAACAGGACTGGTGGCGTCTGTTGTAACAACTTCCAGGATTGATGGGCTTCTATTGCAGTAGTTGTGTAACAACTTCCAGGATTGGTGGCATCCGTTGCAGTAGTCATGTAACAACTTCCAAGATTGGTGCATAGCTGCAACAAAAGCAAGTTTCTTGAAGTGGGCTATTCTAATAATTTTGATCATTAGTTAAATCATTTCATGGGTAAAATATGTGAACKTTACCAATCAAACATGCTAAGTAAATGAAAATATAAAAGTGAGATGAATAGTTCATACCTTGGGAAAAAGGGTCTTAGTACTCATTATAATAGTCATTTAGATTAGGAATGAGAAGGTTGAATGGGAAAAAGATGTAGTGAAAAAGGGACATTTATGGGTCCTAACATGCCCCCCAACTGAATACATTGCATGTCCTCATGCAAAACACATTCAAACCTTACTTTGCAGCTGAAGTAGATAACTGTCTCCTCCGGTGCAAAATTTCTAAGAGAAATTGCTAAGTGTCGGTATTGAAAAATGCTGTGTCCAAAAGAAAATATGTTGTGTCAATGATCTATCTTGGTTTCTTTATCTTTGATAACATAATCAATTTGAGTTGCTTGAGTAACAACTTGTGAAGGAAACAAAGGTTCTTGTTTGCAAGATTTTGGTATACCAACAACTGTTTTATGACGTTGAGATCTCCTCTGTTTTACTAATTTTTGTGTAGTAGTAAGTTCATGTTCAGTCTTGACTGAGACAATTGCTGGTCCTTTAGCGACTGGAACTTGTTGGAAGATTTACAGTTGAGAGTAATATTTTCATTGATGGCAAGAAAAATGATGGCAAAGATTAGCATGATCAACAGCGTAGTGATAATGGAAGAGGAGGAGCAACAATGAACGTTGGATCTTATTCAGAATCCCCTATGACCGCTAGATATGAATTCAGAGAGAAGTAGCATGCAGTAGACGAGAATAGATCTTGGGAATTTGATCTAAGCATGGGGTATATCCATCATTGGATCAGGGATGACCCGCACGTTCATTACACAATGAAGTGGCGAAATCGCGAAGCGACAAAATCGTGAAGGTGGACAAAATCGCGAAGCGGCGAAATAGCGAAGTGGCGAAATCATGAGAAGTTCTGGGCCATAGGATCTGGGGTATATATGAAGGCTCAATAACCATTAGATACTATGAAGCTGCAAGGCGTATAAGTCCAAGAGTCATCCAACTCTCCAAAGCTGTGAAGGAATCCTGACCGTCCATCGGGGACAGTCGAGGACCGTTGATCTGAGCTCCATCTCGGAGTCTCGCCTATCGCGACTTGGAGTGACGAGAACCTCCATCTTAGGAAAAATGATATGAAAAATTGCAAGTTAACCATAGCCTTCAAATCAAGGTGTGATCTGGACCATTCATTCGACTCCATTTCGGAGCTTCGCCTATCGTGACTTGGAGTGACAAGAACCCACATCTAAGGAACCGCGAGATGCGAGATCATGAAAAGATCAGGACTGCCAGATCACTTAGAACATGGACCATCGATCTGAGCTCCATCTCAGAGTTTTGCCTATCGCAACTTGGAGTGACGAGAGCCTCCATCTTAGGAACAATGATATGCGAAATCACGATTTAATCGCAACCGTCAGATCAAGGTGTGATCTGGACCGTTGATCCGACTCCATTTCAGAGTTTCATGAATCACGACTTGGAGAGGCAAGAAACATAACCAAAAGAATGTTGAAGTCGCGATATGTGAAATTGTGATATGATCTGAGCTGTTGAATCACGATCAGATTTGAACCATCGAATCATAGGACAAGTGGCAAGCGATTGGAATTTCACTGAATTGAAGTCAACGGAGCATGGTGTGGAAACTCGCAAAATATGAAGCACCTTTTTTCACAGCCTATGGTCACCGCTGGTGGTCACGAGAAGGGAAGGAGTTAGTTTATATAAGCTCCATTTCGGGGTTTCGGGGATTGCGACTTGGAGAGTCGAGATGCCTCATCTCCAGATTCATGAAATGTGAAATCGCGAAAGTGCTTTATGCATAAGCGCATGGTCACAAACATTGGGCACATCGATGGAAGATGGAGGAAGAAGCTATAGGTACTAAGCTTCACCATAGGGATCCCAAAATGCCGAATTACGAAATGGCGAAACAGGCACACGATTCTTTATTCTTGATCCAACAGTTTAGGTGAAGTTGAACAAGATCAAAGGGCTATTTTTGCGCTTCTCAGTGTAACAGATAAAATAAATGATGATCTCTGCCAGAGGACTTGAAGAGGACTGAGTGTGATCGCCAAAGAAGATGAAGAGTCTCAAGGCATCTTCCAGTGGATTGAGGATTATTGATACAGGTGATTGACAGATGGAAGAGCATTGAAGCCTGTAACTGGAATAGAGAAGGTGAGCTCAACTGTCATAGAGAAGACGAAGAGCCTCAACTGCCAGAGAGGTTGAGGAATATCAGCATAACATATAGTGATGTTGAATGAGTGGAAAAACGACCAGAGAAGCTGAAGATTCACGATGATGATTAGATAGAGCACTCGAGTTGTGGAGGAAATTGGCGCGGTGTGATCATGCAGAGGAATGGCTAATATTCCATGCACAAGTTCCA
>ML777918.1:821097-838903 GCA_009831015.1 Picea engelmannii
AGTTTAAGCTTCTGTGCAGTGGTAGTGTAGTCATAGCTTCTACACAAAATGTCAAATTCAAACAGAAACTCATCCGGATCTTCAGTAGATAATCCATGAAAATTTTGGAGAACTGAGAGAGGTATGTTTTTCATAGGAGCCATCCCTCATGTGGGAACATCAAAAATAGGAAAAACCAGAGTAGAGATAGTATTTTCATTGTTTACTTGATCCTCATTGTTCTGTGGATTCTCTTGGTGGAGCTCTTCTTCATTATCCCCTTGATTCTCCATATGTGCTCTTTCTCTCCAAACAATGTCCCACTCTTCTTTAGTGACTATCCGACCGTTAATCTGATAAACAACTTCTTTTAGATTTTCCCTATTCCAGGCTATACTTCCTTGATCTTCAATGTTATCAAGTGTTGCTTGCTGATTTTTTGGTGACAAATCTCCAGCTTCGACTTCAGCTTCAGCTTCAGCTCTTGATGAGAATGATGTTTTGAGAAGGGGTATTTCTGCTGACTGTGGATCACGTCTTCTTGGAGGATTTGCAGGGTGAAAAATAGATCTCGAAGAAGAATCTGCTCTAGCTATAATCTCATCAACAATGGTTTGTCTCCTCTACGTCCTCTGGTACCTGTAAGGTTAGTATTTTGGGGGATTCGTTCTCACGTTTCATGATACATGCAAACTATTCATTCCTACGAAAGAAAACTAATGTGCTTACCAAAATCTATAATTATCTTCCCCGACAACGGTGCCAAAATGTTGGGCACTTTAATTGCCTAATTGAATAGAAAATCAAAGTGTTCAATATAAATTGTCAACCCAGGGAAGTCTGTTATTTCAAGATAATTGTGCACCGTCTATGCTAGATTATGAAAGAATCTCTGATCTAATTGTAGTAGGGAAGTTTAAAAAAAAACAAACATTATCACTAACACAGTTGTGTTGATACAACTGGAGTTCTATAGATTTGAAATCATAATAGCAATCTAAACTGATGAATGTATAAGAACCCTGGATTGCCTACTCTAATCTAACTTTCTAATTTACTTTTGCAGGAAGAAATTCTATACTATTTGTAGAAAGGAAATCTACTTATTGCAAGAAGGTACTTCACACTTTTATTTCTCGGAAACAATATTTTAACCTAATGCAGAAAAATGGAAAGTAGTTCTCCAACAATGTTCAACAATCAACTTCTAATTCTCATGAGACAAGTTTATGTACATCTAACAAAAAGGAACTAAACTGTAACATCAGTTGTATTCTAGAAATGTATAACAGTTAAATCATTCACATTTAAAACAACTAATCTATAATTCAAAATGGAGGGGAATCGGTGAGGAAGGTGGGCCCTTTCCTTCTCATTGAATCCGCTCAAAGAAATAGGTTATAGTATGCTAAAGGAATTCAATCCACTCTTTCATTCAATTGCCAAAAATGTCTGTGTACAATAAGTGTTACTTTTATTTCTCTAGTAAAAAAACTCCCCTTCATTACCAAAGCTATGCTATTTAAAGTCAGAGTCATTCAGTAGAACATAATCATAACAGTCTTGAGAATCCCCTGATTCTCAAGATGTTTGTTTGATATCATTAATACAAAATCCATAACTCTCCTTGATCAACATCGTGAGCCAGCATATATCATCATCAGGTGTTGCATCATCCGTATAAAAATAGGACTGGTGGCGTCTGTTGTAAGAACTTCCAGGATTGACGGGCTTGTGTTGTAGTAGTCGTGTAACAACTTCCAAGATTGGTGGAATCCATTGCAATAGTCATGTAACAACTTCCAAGATTGGTGCATAGCTGTAACAATAGCGAGTTTCTCGAAGTGGGTTGTTCTAATCATTTTGATCATTAGTTAAATCATTTCATGGGTAAAATATGTGAACGTTACCAATCAAACATGCTAAGTAAATGAAAATATAAAAGAGAGATGAATAGTTCATACCTTGGGAAAAAGGGTCTTAGTACYCATTATAATAGTCATTTAGCTTAGGAATGAGAAGGTTGAATGGGCAAAAGATGTAGTTAAAAAGGGACATTTCTGGTTCCTAACAGGAGCACCACTCACAGACTTGACCGAGAAGGGTGATTTTCATTGAACAGAGGAGTCACAACACACATTCGAGAAAATGAAGGAGGTTATGAGCACATGCCCTGTTCTAGCCCTTCAAAACTTTTCACTGCCATTTGTCTTAGAGTGTGATGCATCAGGAGTGGGGATTGGAGTAGTTTTGATGCAAGGGGGCCACCCCATCATGTTTGAGAGTAGAAATATCAATGAGTCGGAGAGACTCTATCCTATTTACGACAAGGAGATGCTAGGGATCATGCATGCCTTAACCAAATTCATGTAGTATCTGGTTGGCAACAGGTTTGTAGTGAAGACTGATCATAATAGTCTCAAGTATTTCCTTGATCAGAAAGACCTCAGTGAGAGGAAACATAAGTGGGTCTCAAATATCCAAGACTTTGACTTTGAAATTGAGTATGTGAAGGGAAAAAGGAATATCATGGCAGATGCCTTGTCCAGGAGGCCAGCAGGATGTTCGATGATGGACATTTGTGCAGATTGGAAAACTCATTTGTTGGTGGAATACTCCATAAACAAATTTTCTTGTGAGGTGATCGATGGACATGTGATTGATGATAGATACAGGGTTCTTGATGAAATCATTTTCTACAAGGACCGGATCTACTTGGTTCCAGAATCCACCCTGAAGGGGAAAATTCTGAAGGTATGTCATGATTCGTCTACAACAGGGCATCAGGGGTACTTCAAAACATATAGGCAGATCAGAGAGAGATTCTCATGGAAGGGTCTCAAGGATGATGTGATGAAACACATACGAGAGCGCACGACTTGTCATCAGAACAAGTCCGAGTAGAAACACCCCGTAGGGCTACTACAACCTCTACCCATTCCAGAGCAGAAATGGGAGAGAATTTCCATGGATTTCATTACAGGCCTTCCTAAAGTGCAGGGAAAGGATTGTATATTTGTGGTGGTCAACAAACTGACCAAATTTTCACATTTCTTTGCCATACCCACATACTACAAGGCCATACAGGTAGCAGATTTGTTTTTCATGGAGGTATTCCAGTTGCACGGGTTACCCAGGTAGATAGTCAGTGATAGGGATGGGCGCTTCATCAACGCATTTTTGTAGGAGATTTTTAGATTGATAGGCACATAACTAGCCATGAGTACCAACTACCACCCACAGACAGATGGGTAGACATAGATCGTCAAAAATGGGTGGAAGGGTATCTGAGGAACTATGTGGGGGGGTCAACAACGCACTTGGGTGAGATGGTTACATATGGGTGAGTATTGCTACACCACAACTTACCATATGTCTATCATGATGTCATTGTTCAGGTCATTTTATGGATACAATGCTCCTTTATAGAGACTGTGTTTGGGAACAACAGGGTCCCGGGGGCCAAGGAATAGGTGGAGGAGAGTCAGAGGATTCTTCAATCAGTAAGGTGCAGTCAACTTAGAATCAACATAATATATATGCAGACCGACACAAAGTTGAATGCAATTTTGAGGTAGGGGATTTGGTTTTTCTGCGATTACAACCATACCGACAGTCCTCCTTGAAGAGGAGCGGAGAAGAGAAGATGAAGCTAAAGTTCTACGGGCCATACAGATTCATCAGGAGGATAGGCGAGGTGACATATGAGCTAGAGCTACCGGAAGGTAGCAAGATTCATAATGTCTTTCACGTCTCTTGCCTTAAAAAGGCTGTGGGAAAACAGGTTAGAATTTCAAAGGAGTTGCCACTCTTGGATGAGGAGGGTCAGTTAGAGMTAGTGCTAGAGGAGGTACTAGAGMAAAGAGAGCATAGATTGAGGAGTAGGATCATCAGGGAGTTCTTGGTTAGATGGAAGGGTCTTCCAGTGGAGGATGCCACATGGGAGGGAGAGAATATCTTATAGCACCAGGTTTGATGTTTCTTGAGGACAAGMAATCTCGGGAAGGGAGGACTATGATGTCCCGTTCCCAAGAGTAGGCCAACAGGGAGTGGCTTAGTAGTCTATATGTTCCCATAGACTATATTCAGGCACAAAMTGGGAACAAKATGGAGAAATAAAGAGAAATTGATGGCTAAAAGATGAATTAAGCCAAAATACTTAGGAAAAGTCACTTAATCCTAAGTCAACGAAGAATTAGAATGAAAAGGTGCTAAAAGGGGACTTAATTAATTAATTAATCACCTTAGGAGGAAAAGAGCCTGGCTTAAGTGAGTTAATGGTGAATTAGATTGGTAAAGGTATAAAGGGAGGAATTTGACCTAGTTCCTCATTATGCATTGTTATGATTTGATGTTGAGAGTTCTCAGAGGAGGAAGAGAGCCGACCTTATTGTTTTGTGGATTTCTAGAGGAAACCACCACTATTAATCAGTTTCGGTGTTGAGAGAAACACCCTAGCCCATAAAAGATACCATCCATGTATTTCACCGTACTTTTCAGGAGTATCCATTACAGAGTCTGCAGCTCAGCCAGTGAAGGCGCAAGTTAGTTTGAGGGTTTGGAGAGCTGCATGAAATCCGAGTCCAGATTGCAGTTTCCTTCCAACCCATTTGAGATCTAGCCAGGGTGCTTCTATTGATCCATATATCATCAAATTCAGAGGGTGGAATCTTTCATATCACCTCATCCAACCATTTAGGGCACAACTCTTCCGGATAGACATTTGGGGTTACATGCAGAGTATTAGAGCAGATCCGAGCAATTCCTTCCGATCTAATTCCACATTTGGAAAGATGATCGTTTTGATCCATATAGCATCTGATTCCATTGGTGGAATACTTTGGGGCACATCCAGTGTCCCAGGAGGTGCACAAAACCCCCAGGTCCAGATCCAGTGCTTCAGAGACCAGATCTGATATTCGTCACTCAACCATTTTAGTCTATAGGCTAGGGTGCTTCTATTGGAGTAGTTTCCAACACATTCTGACGGTCCATTCTTCCGGACAAGTTTTCCAGCTGGTAGCGGTTATCGTACTTCTACGAAATCACATATTTTGTTGATCTATCCGTGCATGCATCAGATCTGCTATCATCTTTTGATCGTGGGTATTTTTATGCTATTTCCTTGTATTCCAGTGACGATCCATGAGATCTAGCTGACGTTTGTATTCTATATTTCCAGTAGGCTATTGTATTTCCATACTTAAATCGTATAATACATGATATTGGGCAGTTGATGTTATTTACTTCAGATGCATCCTTTATATGCTGTTAAAACCATAAATATGCAACATGCACATGCAATAACCAACATGCACATTCAATAACCAACACACACATGCAATAACCCACATGCACATGCAATAAACATCAAGATCTCAAACACACAACCAAAATGCATCCAGAAACCCCCAGTGTATTAGATATGCAAGACAAAAAAATAGAGAAGTAGCAAATATCTTGATTATCAGGATTAGGGATATTTCATTGAACACTTTGTAGAAAATGCTCAGCAAGGTGTGCTTTGAGAAGAAGGTTGCCAGGAGGGCACAAATTTTTCCTTTGAAAGGAAACAGAAGGGCCGAAACTCTTAGAAGACTGAGTAAATAAAAAATCTCAGAAGAGATAATGCAAGGAGTGCATAGGGGACATAATTGTTCTAAGTCCTAAATATTAGAAGAGATAATTATTACAAGAGAGAAGACAAGATCCAAGAGGTGGAATCGCAGGAGAAAGGTCAAAGGTCGAAGCCTTTGAACACTGAAAAATATTCCAAGGCAAAAGAAGTCAAAATCTCAGGAGGAGGAGCGACAACAACTATCAGATTGGTTTTGGGTAGGAGCTTGGACCATTAGATCATTGTCCAACAGAATAAAGGAAGCGTAGAGGAGAGGAACAAATCCCATCCGTTAGGTCTGAGAGTGAAGGACCGACAACCATTGGATCTGGAGGTAAGCACACAAGACTTAACCCTAGTGTGCATAGAAGAAGTGGACTTGTCAAAGTCTCAAAGTCCCAAAGTGATTTGGGACTGCCCATCGTCAAGAAGGATAGGTGGCATAAGATCCATAACTTTGGAAGTTTGTGGACAAGGAGGAGGAGAAACAATTGAAGTAAATTTTGGCCGTTGACCTGAAAGTGGATGCGTGGCGCCAGATCTGGAACTTTGGGTACAGAGCACTCCAGAGGAAAGTAGAGGATGAAAGTGCTAAAGTCACGAAGGAGATCTCAATCATTGATCGAGGAGGAGGTTGAAGGACCATTGATCTGGTCTTGGTCGAAAAGAGCCGAAGTTGATCGGAACCATCCGATTGTTGAGGACAGGTGTTATTAGATCTTCCACTCCAAAAGATTTCCATAGGGGAAAAGAAGATAGTTGAGAGTTGAAACTCCGAAGGGCCGAAGAGCCAGAACCAATTGTAGTTGTTGGTTTGGAAGGGAGCTACGTGTCAATAGATCACAATGATATGAGATCGTGTGTGAAAGGAGAAAAGGTCGCTGATTGGAAAATTGGTCAGAGGCAGGTAAAGGATAGATAGCAGTCGTTGATCACAGATCATTGCCGAAAGTGAGAGATCGATGGTCAGGAAGAATTGCGGGGCCAAAACTTGCTCGGATGTTAAAAATATGAGAGCGAGTTGTAATTTATACCATGGTTTTAACAAAGTGATATGTGGTAGATGGAGATGAATTGCGGGGCAAAAAGAGGGTTGGTATAAAACCACTCTTGCTCGCACCCGCAATCACACACTTATGTGAGGTCATAGCCCACAGTCTTATGAAGGAAAGGGATAATGAAAAAGGGTCTAGTGCCTGAAACTTGGAGTTTTGGAAGTGCGCAGGAATAATCCCGCGGGTCTGTCAGGACCTGCACACAGGAGAAAAGGGGGCCCGTGTATAATTGCTTTGGGTTCAATCACGAGCCCAAAGAGTCAATTTGACTCAGAATATTGAAAGATCCTTTGACCAGGAGGTCAACAGACCCTGCTGAAGTAGGGGCACTGCGTCGAAAGTGCTCAGGGCATAAATAGTCATGTACAATGACTACAATGAGAGCACAAGAAGACTCGGGAATCTGGGAATAATTGAAGACTTTTGGGATCAACAACGAAAATTTGCACACGGGAAAGAAGTTGCTACAATTTCTGTGGAAACAAGTATGCTATGGATTGTTGGGTCAACCAGAGGAAAGAATGCTTACATGTTTGCAAGTGTTGTTGGTGATGTTGTTGGATAAGGAGTGAAGCAACAAAGAGCTGAAGTCCTGGTTATAAGTTTGATAAAAGAAGCATGAAATCTTCTACTTCCATCAGACTTCCAGGTAGTATAAAATTTATTAATGGCAGTCATGCATGTATGAGTTTTTATCACTCTTTTTTCATAATTGCTGAAAGGAAATTTTTGTAAGAATTTCCTCAGCCAGAGTTATCGTATAAAATCACAGGATTATATTATTGAATGCATACCACTGTATGTGGTAAAGGATGGAGGCCTCTATTAATTCAAATATTTTTATCTTCTAAATGCACACACTGACATAACATAATGTCATGTTAATTTGGTTATGGGGTAATAACCAAAGAATTAAAGATAAGAACTGGTTATAGGAATGAATGCCAATAAGCTAGTCATGTATGAGACCAAGACCTGGTTGGATATTGCAAGGTATGGATATGGAAAGGTTATGAACCACACAGATACTAAAATCTTTCTACTTTTAAATAAAACTTGGGACTACAACCTTTTTTCTAACACTAATGAACACCACATAATTATATTCTTGGTGTAGTGTTCAAGTAAAAAAGGAAGGCATCCAATTAATTGGGAAGACAATAGGAAGTGTGTGGAGAATGTGTCAACACATTGGCTAGAATTCCAACTCACGGATGGTGAGATACATGACTGAGATAAAGATAATTATGTAATTCAATGCAAGGTGTGTTGATTAATTATGCATTGAGAATTGTACTCATGCATAGTAAGTGATAGAATTGTATATTAAATGCATTGATTGAATGTGTTTGTAAGTACATGCATATATATTATTGCATGGAAATAATTATACTAATGGCTGAAATGTTGCTAACTCATGAAGTTGAGAACATTTCAGGAACTGTTAAACATTGTAATAGGAAAGTTGCAAGCCAGGTAGTCACAGGAATAGAGACTACATAAAATTTTATGTTCAGAAAATTGAAATAATAAACTTACTGTTATTAATTATGAACATGCATATGCATAGAATCATGAGTCATTCTATTTGGTTAAGTTGTTTGAAAAATGTGATTGAATTGCTAGGTGTAGGCAATTCTAAGATCACTGCATAAGGTGTTATACATATTGAATTATAATGTACAACAAATACTGACAATTTGTTGGCTGTATGCAAGAGGAAGGATTACAGGAAAAATGGTATGCAGTTTGGTGCCCTTGGAAAACCACAAGGATGGTTGTATTCATAATATGGCAACAACCAAGATGAATTATGAAGTGGAATTTCCTGTTTTGGGGAAAAAATTGGATTCCTTTTTAAACTAAGTTGGAGTTCCTAAATGAATTCTTTTATGTTTCTCAGGATAACTACATGTGGGGGATGCAGATGAGATGATGTTGATTAAAGTTAGAATGTTGACTACAAAGAGTAGCTCGAGGAAGTTGTTGATTGGAAACCTTTGAGGGTAGTTGGAACTCTGGGAGCCACGATGCTTTGAGGCTTCCTGAGTCGACCTATTACTGAAGCCCAAGGAAAGGGAGGTGTAGAAGCTGATGGACTGTGTGACAGTGAAGGCGTACACTCCTGGGGTGGCACAGGCATGTGGGGAATGAGATACCATTGGTTGGAGTGTTGCTGAGGTTTGGTACCTTGGCCTAGACCATGTGTATATGGATTGTAGACAATGGCCATCTTGGGAAGCCATTGCCTCGATGGAGTCATATCCCTACTCAGGGGTGGAAGGTCTTCTCAAATCAAAAGATAAGTACAATTCTCTATTTATTGTATGTTTTGTATGTTGTATACAGGTTATAATGTTATTAAAACTGTTTTTATATACATATATATACATTGCATATATTCTTTCATTACCTGCATCCATGACAATACATAATGTGTTTCATATTTCAGTGCTTAAGAAATATATATACCTGATGCTAATCATGTAATCGATTGGAATGTGATTCAGGTGGAGTAAGAAGGTGTCTTGCAAGTGCATCCGGTGTGCATAGTGGATTGAAAGAGAAAATAACTCCAAAATCAAGCCATAAGGCTTGTAAAGGTCCAGTGGACCTAGTACGGTCCCGAGGACGCGAAATGAGAGCATGACGATGCTATGCGGGAAGAATACCCGCATCTTTTTGAAGATTTTGGAAATCTTGTTGATGCTGTGTATAGAGTTTCACTGAGGACAATGCAAAAATAAGGGGAGGGTATTGTAGTATCCCCAAGGATGAGTCCCTGTTGTAATTATGAATTGCAATTATGTTTATAGGATGGTGAGCCAAGTGTATATAAGTTGGTGGTCTTATGTGTTTATTAGGCCAGAGAGCCTAGGTGTTCAAGGCCAGGAGCTTGATTTTGTATATGTAATTATGCATATCATTAATAAAATATAAACATCATTGCGTGAAGATCAACCACGAAGAAAGAGTGATGGGGGACTAAGCTTTCACAAGGTTGGGTAAGGGAGGAGGCTAAGTGTGTGGGCCTAGGGGCTAAGCTAGGGGGCTTACCTCTAAAGGGGATAACAAATTATTATTATTTCCTGAAGGCTAAGGTGGACATGTTGAGTGTTGTCCTAAGTTCCTATAAAGGGACATGTGCTAAGTGTAACTCATGCGGCTCCAGGAAGACAAGTGTCAAACTGGGCGCATGCAGTTATAGATGGGAAATCCAACACTGTTGGGTTGGATTCCCATTCTATCATCCTTCGCCTGAGTTCGTTGGGATCAAGGGGTGTATGAACCTATTTTGCATCTGTGTCTACATCTGCATTGTGTTCCTGGTCACGCACCCTGAAACTTGTGGGAAAATCGACAGATTGATCCGTGTCTTTGGGGAAGTCCGAGTATCCCGTATTTGTCTGAGCCGTGTGGTTTTGTAACTGTGGGATGTTGTGGCCATGCAGTTCATCCATGAGACGTTCTATGTCTCCTAAGGAACCCAACACCTGGGTAATCGCCTTAGCCGTGCCATGTTTTAGCATGCGTTGTTTCCGCCTGTGGTGCCATGCCCATCTGTTGATGTTGCTGCCATCCCTGTGTAAATGAGTGTTGAACTATTGCTATTTTCCTCCTTGTTAGGCCCGTGTGAAACATTCTCTCCAGGTGAGAGAGGTGTTTGTGGTTGAAGAGACAGGTTTTTAGGCTTGTGAGTAGCTCTCTCCGGGTGAGAGAGTTTGATGGGAAGTGGTTTTCTCCCAGAGAGAGTCCAACACCAACTACGAAGCTCTAAGAATTCCTGATCCAACCTGTTGCCGAGACCCAGAGAGGGAGGTAAAGCACCGATGGACTGTTCTTGTGAAGGTGTATACTCCTAGGTGGAACAAGCATGTGGGGAATGAGATTTTGTGAGTAGTGGGAGTAAGAAGGATCCTGGAGATAATCCTTCAAGTTGCACTGTGCAGTTTCTTGTAACCTCAGCCTAGTATAGGATTCCCTTGCCTTGGGTGGAGCTTAGTCCTATATTGGGGGTGACCCACTACTGAGCATGATGAGTAGCATGGTCTAAGGCTGGGAGGTTCATGGAAGGCCTGCACGTAGTTGGTGGAGTTACTACAGTTTCAAAGATAAGTATCATTATGTGTTTAATTTCAATTAAAATGCATGTCTGTGATGCTTGTAATATTATCATGTATTCCGTTGCAATGATATTTATTGTTAATTATGTTTAAGTCTGTATGATGGAAGTAACTCTATGTTAAATGAGTTAATTTGATTTAATATGCATGCTATATATAAATTTATGGGAATGTTTCGTGTAGTAGCATTGCCCAACAATGGGGTTGATGGCCGTGGATGTTACAAATTGGTATCAGAGCTTTAAAGGCTAAGTTAAGGTTGTGTTGGTAACGTTTCCCGACCTATTTGAGGTTGGGGACGTTACAAATATATTAACCCTCTCTATGTTCTTCATCATTATACTTTATTTTGTATTTTGTGTATTTATATAGATATTTGATTGCACGTTGTTTTGTAGTTGTTGCATCCCAACAACCGGCCCTCTACATCTATGGATGCATCAATGTCTAGCCCCACCACTGATGCAATAGTAGAGGAAACATATTCATTAGGTGCACTGTACACACATGTATGTATCACATTTGATAGATTTAGCATAGTCATTTCTTTATTTTATGACATCCTCAATTTTTTTATATGTTCTCTTGTTTCTACAAGATTTGGAAACATGCGATGTCGTGTTGGGTATGTGTTATATTATTTGCACGGCTAGTGCTAGTGTCTACTATGTTGCATCAAGCATGCATGGGGTTTGACATCCTCAATTTGTTTTTCCTCGAGAAACATGTCTCTTTTTTTTCCTCGTTTTTTGTGTCTCCTCGATTTTCGTGTCCATTGTTGGGCAATTTTTTGACACATTGTTTTTTGTCAATGGTTTTATACTTCCACTTAAGGAATTAGGGTTTTTGACTAATCAAGGTCATTATATTAGGGTTTGGATGACTCCAGATCCTATATGTATATTCTATTGTAAACAATGTATGATATGAATGAATATAGAATATGCTGGTTTTCCCGGTTTGGGTTTCCACGGGAAAAATCTCTGTGTAATGTGTGTATTTTACATTGTATATTTTCTGTTCTTTTATTGAAAATATGTTTTCAACAAAATATTGTACAAGGTTAAAATCTACATGCTGGGGATTGTCTATCTGGTATGGACAAGTCACCAACATCATAAATATCATGTGTAAAGTTAAATATTGTATAATTCTCAAATTGTTTGTGTTTATGTTTTTGAATTTTAATATTTGGTACTAATAATTCTCAAATTGTTTGTGTTTATGTTTATGTTTATGTAGGGTGGAATTGCAAAGAGATTGGGGTTGCAGAGGAGGGTAACACCCTCATGATTGAAAATTTTATATGCGGTGAGTTGTCTTAGGTTAAAATAGATAGTATCAATTTTTATGTCTATTAATTCACTGATGAAAAAAACTTATAACATTGTTTATTCTTTGTGTAGTCTTTAGAGCATTGAAGAACGCCCAGGCCTAGAACCTCTCAAGGTGCATCCTCGAGCAAGAGAAGAAATATATATTTCCAGGATGCTCCTAAGGGTGGCGAGGGTGACAATGGTCAATGATTGAACAAATACTGCCATTTTGTATCTAGTCCACGATACAGATGTTTTTTTATGCTAGGGCACTTGTTATTGCTTTATATACTGGGCATGAGTTGCCATTTTGTAAAAAATGTACAATTTAGATGATGCTGAGTATATATATATATATATATATTTATTTATTTATTTCATGACAACTTTTTTATGATTCTAATTGTTTCTACATTTGATTTTGATGAATATATGAATTTCAAAGTGTTTGAATTCCAAAGTGTATGAATTTTATGTGTATTAATCCCTTGATTTGTTTCTAAAGTGATTATAAATATTTTAATTATGCATTAAGGAATAAATTACGGTGGAAAATATTGCTAAGTGCTAAATCCATAAGCAATTAATGGTTCTCAAGTTGTATTGCTTGCTAATCAACCATGTATCTCTACATCATCGATAGATCATTCCTTCTGAATTATTTGCATAAATATTGTGGATATCCATATTCTAACTCACAACCAACAATATGGACTACCTCTTGGATTATCTCCATCTAAATCCAATGAAAATACACACTCAAATAATGGTCACTTGAAAATATTATGACCTTAAAAATGGCATATTACAATAGTTTATTATAGAAATAAATTTTCTCATTTATCTTCTACATAATTGTAAATCACTTAACAATTTCAGCTCAATGTTATTTTCTAGGGCACACACATTATTCCCCTCTTTCTATGTATGCCATATATAAAATCATTTTATTTATGTGTAACCCTTCATAAATGACAAAAAGACTAGTCAAGGACTCATTAATGCACATGGTTGTTTAGATTGTGTAGTGGGTATATGTAAATTTTGTTAAACCCATCAATTATTAATAACATTTATTCAGTCTTCCATAATGTCCATAAAATTATTGATTTTTATCAATAGAACGAGAGAGTTCACATGGAAACTAGATCTTAGAATGGGTATCATTTTCCACCTACAAATAAAGGTTTTGAGGTTAAATTTCATGACACACTATAGAAAGTAATGCTATGCTACCAAAATTCCTCTAGGGAGAATTGAAACCATTATTCTTTTCCCTTCACCATCTATGAGAGTTTATTGCACATTCCTACACAATTTTTGGGTTAGAGCACATAAGGAGACAAAGGACCCTCCCAAACCCAATCCCAGAAAATTGTTGATGCCATGCCATTTCCATGCCATGTCATTGTCATTCCTTGCCAAGTAATTCCATGCCATGCCATTGTCAAAAATTTCCATGCCATTTCCATGCCTTGCCAATCCATGTCATGCCATGCCATTTCCATGCCTTTCCATATCATATAATTTCCATGCCAATGCTATGCCTTGATAATACATTCCATGGCATGCCATTGCCATGCCATTACATTACATTGCCATGCCATTTCCATTCCATGTCATTTCCATGCTATGTCATTTCCATGCCTTTCCAAGCCATGCCATGCCATGCTATGTCATTTCCATGCCTTTACAAGCCATGCCATGCCATTCTATGTCATTTCCATGCCTTTCCAATCCATGCCATGCCATGCCATTGTCATGTATCTTCCCATGCCTTGTCATGTAGTTTCCCATTTTAACCTATATAACAATAAATATAACTTTTAAATGTCATGCCATAACATTGCAATGCCTCGCCAAGCCAATAAATTATATTAACTAAGTTATAACATGATAAATATAACAACCATTAACACAAGTAATCATTAAATGAAAGGGGGCTGAAAATGCAAGAATAAACTAGGGTTTAGATAACAAATCCTTGCTGAAATGAAAGATGACACATAAGAACCCTAGAATGTTCAAGAAATCAAGCAATTATATGGTATGGTATGCATTGGAAATGATATGCTATGGTATGGTATGCATTGACAATGGAAATGACAATGGTATGCATTGGCAATGGAAATGGTATGCATTGCCTTGTATAGTATGCCTTGGAAATGGTATGGTATGGTATGGTATGCATTGGAAATGGCAATGGTATGCATTTCCTTGCCATTGTATGGTCTGCATTGGCAATGGTATGGTATGGTACCACATGCATTGGCATTGGAAATGAAAATGGAAATGACAATGGTATGGTATGCTATGGTATGATATGCATTGACAATGACAATGACAATGGTATGCATTGGTATGGTATGCATTTCCTTGACATTTCCTTGTATGGTATGAATTGGCAATGGTATGGTATGGTATGGTATGCATTGGCAATGGAAATGACAATGGTATGCATTGGTAATGGAAATGGTATGCATTGGCAATGGAAATGGTATGCGTTTCCTTGAAATTGTATGATATGCATTGGAAATGGTATGGTATGGTATGGTATGCATTGGAATTGTCAATGACAATGGAAATGGTATGGTATGAATTGGCATTGTCAATGACAATGGAAATGGTATGGTATGCATTGGAAATGGTATGGTATGCATTAGCAATGGTATGCGATGGAATGGTATGAATTGGTATGGTTTGCATTTCCTTTCCATTTCCTTGTATGGTATGCATTGGCAATGGAAATGGTATGGTATGGTATGGTATGCATTGCCTTGCCATTGTATGGTATGCATTGGAAATGGTATGGTATGGTACCACATGCATTGGAATTGGAAATAGAAATGATATGCATTGGCAATGGAAATGGTATGCATTGGCAATGGAAATGGTATGCATTGCCTTGTATGTTATGCATTGGCATTGGAATTTCCTTGTATGGTATGGTATGGTATGGTATGCATTGGAATTGGCAATGGTATGGTATGCATTGACAATAGCAATGGTATTCTATGGTATTGTCAATGGTATGCTATGGTACGCTATATTATGATATGGTATTGACAATGGTATGCATTGACTTGCCATTGTATGGTATGCACTGGCAATGGTATGGTTTGGTATGCATTGGCATTGGAAATGACAATGCCAATGCCAATGCATACCATACCATACCATTGCCAATGCATTGGTATAGTATGCATAGCTTTTCCATTGTCTTGTATGGTATGCATTGACAATGGTATGGTATGCATTGTCAATGATATGCATTTCCAATGGTATGCATTGCCAATGCATACCATACAATGCATACAATGGTATACATTACCAATGCATACCATACCATACCATAGCATTTCCATTTAAATTGCCAATGCCAATTCATACCATACCATACCATACCATACCATTTCCATTTACATTTTCAATGCCAATGCATACCATACCTTGCCAATGCATACCATACAAGGCAATGGCAAGGAAATGCATACCATTTCCATTGTCATTTCCATTGCCAATGCATACCATACCATACCATACCATTGCCAATGCATAACTTACAATGCATACAATGGTATGCATTGCCTTGCCATTGTATGGTATGCATACTCATAGCTTACATTGACAATGGTATGCTATGGTATGGTGTGCTATGGTATGGTATGCATTGTATGGTATGTTATGGTATTGTATGCATTGGCATTGGCAATGCCAATGGTAATGGTATGGTATGGTATGGTATGGTATGGTATGCATTGGAAATGGAAATGGAAATGGTATGCATTGCCAATGCATACCATTGTCTTGACATTGTATGGTATGCATTGGAAATGGTATGCATTGCCTTTCCATTGTATGGTATACATTGAAAATGGTATGGTATGGTATGGTATGCATTGGAATTGGCAATGGAAATGGAAATAGAAATGGTATGGTATGCATTTCCATTTCCAATGCCAATGCATACCATACCATTTCCATTGCCATTGCCAATGCCAATGCATACCATAGCATACCATTTCCAATGCATACCATACCATACCATGGTATGCAATAGAAATGCATACCATACCAATGGCAAGGCAATGGTATGCAATAGCAATGCATACCATACCAATTCCAATGCATGCCATACCATTTCCATTTCCATTTACAATGCCAATGCATATAATACCATACCATACCATACAATGCATACCATTTCCATTTCCATTGCCAATGCATACCATACCATTGCCAATGCCAATGCATACAATACCATACCATACCACACAATGCATACCATTTCCATTGACATTGCCAATGCATACCATACCATACCATACCATACCATACCATACCATACCATTGACAATGCATACCATACCATAGCATACCATTGCCAATGTAAGCGATGAGTATGCATACCATACAATGGCAAGGCAATGTATACCATTGTATGCATTCTATGGTATGCATTGGCAATGATATTGTTGAGTCTCTATTTTGACATAGATAGTTCCTTATCTTACCCTATATCTAAGCTTTTTTGCCTCTGTTATAAACCTATACTGGACTAATCCCTCCCAAAAAACATGCCTAATAACTATGTCATGTCCACAAGAGGTAATTGATGATTTAAAGCATGTTTGTTTAACTTTCTTAAATTAATACGATTGAAAGTGTTTTATTTTGTATAGTCATAATGATTTGATTTATGAGCAGTCTATCCAACACTACCAGACACCGTGTAATTCGGTACCAAATCCATTCCGGTACCCAAGACAATTTTAATCCGGTACCAAATCCATTCCAGTACCAAGACGTGTGCTATTCCGGTACTACTTGCTCTGCTCTATTCTGGTACTAGACTCGCGATTGTGTGCAATCCAGTACCAGAACCTCTGTTTCCAGAATGCGCCAGTTGGACCAGAATAATGGTGAATATTTCGAGAAGACAATTGGATAGAAGCGTCTGAGTCAGTTTTCCAGTTGCAAGAGACTCCATCTCTCATGCACTTCGTGTCATGAGGATGGAGTCGATTCCTAAAAATTCGATGTAAATCTTAAATGTGAAATCTCTCAGACTGTTTAATGTTTATCCATAGATATTGATAGTGTCAACTTACCTTATATAAGGAATGTTGTATAGATGATAACAGGGGATAATAGCGAATGTAAAAAAAGTATATTGTAAGAACTAGACAATACTTATCATTGTCATGTATGAAGTAAAAGACTGTTGATCCAATTTACCAGTTGAATTAATACAGAAGATCTTTTATGTCAATTCTTGGATGTGAGTGAAAAGTTTTAGTCTGTTACTTCCTTAAGAGGTTCCTTGTTGATTTGGCAAGGGCCCACCGCCCCAACTAAGGTAAACCTCATTTTATACGTTCTATGTGTTTGTGTGGATAGTTTACAACAATGTGTGTGTGTGATTGGTCTTTACTTCATTTTCAGGATTGAGCATTGAGTTAATCGTTTTGGATTGGTGTGAATAAGCAAGTGTTAGATCAAATAGACATTCCATTCTTAGATGTTGAAGGTATCTATTTCATAATTTGAAGTGTGGGACTGATATTTTGAGTTTATGACTGTAGTAGACCTAGTATCACAAGGGAACATGAGACTTTATATTTTATCTTCATGTTCTGTAATAAAGTATTTTAGTTATATTGAACTTCCCTTGTGCTGGTTTGATTGAATTACATGAGGTTGAAGTTGGATTTT
>ML777918.1:842202-857638 GCA_009831015.1 Picea engelmannii
GCACTCAAAGTCAGAAACTTATCCTTTTCCCCCCCGCCCAACCAGCCACTAAAGTTCCTCTCTGGTTGGAGAATCCTTATGGGGAGGAGGATTGTACTCAGCCCTTGTTGACACTTGAAAAAGTAAAAGGAGTATGAGAACACTCTGAAGAACAAATCTTAAGTCTATTCTTGGCTGCTTCAGCATGCATTGACTATCCCCAATCTTTCCCTAACTACACACACATCTTTAGCCCTGAATTTCAAGAAACTTGGCACCCTTCCACTTCTACAATAGCCACTCTTTAACAAGTAGAAGAAGGGAAGGAATCTGCTGTCCAAGTTGTTGAAATTAGTCTTGGGAAGTCCTTACATATCAATGCTAGCCTAGAAACACATCAACAACAAAAGCTGGTACAAATGATTCAAGGGCAAGCTGATGCGTTTTCATGGGATTACTTTGACATGAAAGGGATCCACCCAGATACCTGTATGCATCATATTGACACTAATGATCAGATCAGACCTTTCCGACAGCCCCAGAGAAGAATGAACCTAGCCTTGAAATATATAGTAAAGGAAGAACTCCAAAAACTCCTACAAGCCAATTTCATTTACCCTATATCAGATAGCAAATGGGTCTCCCCATTAGTTATTGTACCAAAGAAAAACGGGAAATAAAGGATTTGTGTGGACTTTCGAGAACTAAACAAGGACACCTATAGGGACTACTTCCCTTTACCTTTCATAGATCAAGTCTTGGACACTTTATTTGGGAAGAGGTACTTTTCTTTCCTGGATGGGTTTAGTGGTTACAACCAAATACAAATTTCACTAGAAGACCAGGATAAGACCACATTCACCTGTCCTTGGGGAACCTATGCTTATAGGGTTCTACCCTTTGGGTTATGTAATTCCCCTGCTACCTTTTAGAGGGCTGTCTTGGCTATTTTCTCTGATTTGACCAATGATTGTGTGGAAGTCTACATGTGACTTCACGGTATATGGGGTTGATTTCCAACAGGCATTGGATAATTTGAAGAAGGTACTGGTAAGATGTAAAGAGACCAACCTCTCACTCAGTCATGAAAAATTGAGAATGCTACTTACTGAAGGAATTGTTCTAGGTCACCACATCTCTGGTACATGAATAAGAGTGGACCTTGCCAAAATCAACATTATTTCCCAAATTAAGATCCCTATCTCACAAAAGGAAATCATAAGTTTCTTAGGGCATGCTGGCTACTATAGGAGGTTTATTCAAAATTTTACAAACCTAGCTGCCCCCCTTTTCAAACTACTAATGAAAGATGTTGAATTCTATTGGGATGAGCAATGTCAAATCTCCTTTGAAATCTTAAAAACAAAGCTTTCAAGTGCCCCTGCTTTGAGAGGTCCAAATTGGTCTCTTCCTTTCCATATCTATACAGATGCTTCAGATACCGCTTTGGGAGTTTTATTAGGAAAAAGGGAAGGGAAGATTCCTTATGCTATATACTTCGTTAAGAAGAACCTCTCACCTGTTGAAGAAAACTATACTGTCATAGAGAAAGAATTTTTATCAATAGTACATGCCATCAACAAGTTTAGACACTATATAACAAGATACAATTTTTTTGTGCACACTGACCACTCAGCTATCAAATTTCTAATGAATAAACCTATTACAAATGCTAGAGTAACTAGATGGCTGTTGTTACTACAAGAATTCAATATCACTATCATAGTTAGGCCTGGAAGAGACAACTTGGTTGTTGATTTCTTGTCTAGGCTTATCCATACAAGTGACAGTACTCCAGTAGATGATGATTTTCCAGATGAGAATTTATTTACCATTTCTACTTTCACCCCTTGGTATGCAAATGTAGCCAACTATTTGGTAACCGACAAGCTGCCTCAAGGTATGACATCCAAAGAAAAATAGAGAATCATTCAACTAATTTCCAATTATATGTGGCATGAGGATACCCTATACCGAATGAGACCTGATTTTGTAATCAGAAGATGTGTCCGAGAAGATGAAATGCAGGATATATTCAGAGCCTGCCATGATGGCCCATGTGGAGGCCACTTTGCTGACAAAAGGAAAACTTAAAAAATCCTACAATCTGGCTATTATTGGCAGACCATTTTCAAATATGCAAAGAAATACGTGGCTAGCTGTGATGATTGCCAAAGAATGGGAAAACCTACAATAGTCGATGAAATGCCACTCCAAGCCCAAGTAGTAATCAAACCCTTTGAAAAATGGGCCTTAGATTTTGTAAAACCTATCAATCCCATGTCCCGCAGAAAAAAATACATATTAGTTTGCACGGACTATGTAACAAAATGGGTAGAAGCCAAGGCCCTGTATTCAGATAATGAACAATCCGTTGTAGACTTTCTCTTTGAGGAAATTTTCACTCGTTTCAGGGTACCTCGGGAAATAGTCACTAACCAAGGGACACAATTCACCTCAAATTTGGTCAAGGATCTTACCGAACAATACAATATCAAACACAGAAAGTCTTCACCCTATCACCCCCAAGCCAATGGCCAAGTGGAATCGACCAACAAAGTGATAGGGGCCATCCTCACTAAGACTGTTTAGCTGAATCACAAAGAATGGGCTGATAGGTTGCTTGAGGCTTTGTGGGCCTACATGATAGCCTGGATAAATACAACATGCCATACACCTTACGAGTTGGTGTATGGGAAGCAGGTACTACTGCCCATAGAGTTTCAGGTAAAGACCTTCAGAACTTCCATGCAATTAGGAATGGACCTGAATGAAGCTAAAAAACAAAGGCTATTACAATTGAACAAGCTTGATGAGATAAGACAGGATGCTCTACAAAGAAACACCCTGATACAAGATCAAAGGACCAAATGGCATGACAAGTACATTAAAAAGAAGTCCTTCTAGCCAGGTGATTGGGCCCTCCTATATTATAACAGATTCAAAATTTTTAAACGCAAACTGTCTACCAGATGGATGGGGCCCTATGAGGTTGATACAGTCTATGAAAATCATGCAGTAAGGATAAAGACTATTGATGACATTCAGACTTCCCTTGTTGTAAATGGACATCGACTGAAGTTTTATCACAAACCTCTATCAAAGGAGGATTTTGTCAAAAATGTTCTTCAGACTTCCGAAATGCAACTGGTAAGAAAGAGGGTTTCTCCTCCTGCTGACCTACCATAGTAAGTTCAAATTGTATAAATTCATTTTCTATTCATAGGTGTGTCATGAGATGAAGTTTTTCTTTATTTTTGGTGTAACTAACAAAGGCAAAAGAATTATTATTATTATTATTTTTTGGGTGGTGTTCCCATGTAGATAAACAAATAAGGAGGACAACTACCAAAGAGAGTCTTCTTTAAGTTTTTCAAACTCTTTAAAATTGAAAATACCAGCAAGTAGGAACTGACCCGGGCTCAATGAAAATCCATGGGACAATATAGAGAGTCTTCTTTAAGTTTTCCAGACTCTTTAAAATTGAAAATACCGGCGAGTAGGAACTGGCCTAGGCTTGATTAAAATACATGGGACAATATAGAGAGTTTCCTTTAAGTTTTTTAGACTCTGTAAAATTGAAAATACCGGCGAGCATTAACTAATCTGGGCTCGATAAAAATCCACAGAAAAGTAGTAGCTAGAATTATTATTGTATTGTAATAAAAGAGGAAATGCTAGCAAAAGTGTGGTCACCTTGGTTCCAGAAGAAGAGGAGTTATGTCATCTTAGTCACTGGTCATTGTAGAGTACCCTCCTGTTACAAAGATTTCCTGCATTATTTCTTTATAAACTTTGGCAACTACATGGATTTTCAGACGAATTTGACCACATAACACCAATTATTCCTATAAGTCATTGTCACCAGAATCAATGTCAAGATTTTTAAGCACTAGAAAAATGTTCATTTTTGTGCTTATCTCGCATCAATGATCACCTCTATGTTCATCCAGTACGAAGGGCCACCCATGTACCAAATCATATCATTGTTCCTATCCGGTACCAGATCCTATCCAGTATAAAAGAAGGGACCCTACGCTATTCCGATACTAATTACCAATTTTACACACAGGTGATCCAACACTCAGGTAATCCGGTACTCAGGTGATCCCGTACCAACTAAAAATTCTACACACAGGTGATCCGGTACTCAGATGATCCCATACCAATTTCAACTCGGCACCCAGGCAATCTGGTACTTAGATGATCCGGTACTGGTAAGAATATGACGGGTAACTTTCATCATGTTTCCAAGTCGTTGTCCAATTACTAGTGCTAGGACATACAGATTCGACACTTTTTTTCATGTTATTTAAAGGAATTAGACTAAATATGCATTTAGAACATCTGATTTCTCTTGGATCATGACGTACCCCTGTTTTGGCACAAATATTTGTAGAAATCTTAGACCTCACTTCCGTGAGGAGGAAGTGTCCTACGAAATATCAAGAGTGCAAAGTCATGGTGTCTTTTACCAGATCAAACTCATACTCCCTTTATCTATCCGGTAAATAAACCCCATGATTCATTACCGTACTATATGAGACGAAACGAACCACAAATCAAAACATATTGAGTAATGATCCCAGCTGATTTCATATAAACGAGTCCCAATCACAACGACCACATCCTTCTGTGAATATCGTCCAACACCAAGCTTCCCATGAATATGGAAACCGTTAGTAGATCCGACCTACCTCACCATATCGTCATGAGTATCAATGTGACCGCTGTATTCTACACTTCCATTCATAAACGCTCTCCTGGATGGCTCTGCCATCCAGATGAACATTATTTACCATTGTTGTCACACCGTCTATAGACACCCTATGCCTTCGTATCCCTTGCATATTTTTCCCAACCGATACTCTATCATCTGGTACTCAATCCTCGACCCTCTATCCATGATTTATCCACCTGAGAGAATTGTTTAAGCTAGCATGGGGGTCGATAGGCATGAGCCCATATTTCAAATATATAGAGAAACAACAAAATATCAGGCTTGTAAGAAAAAATATGAACATGAAGGGTGGGTGCCATTCTTGGAGAAATTTAAAGGTCATCATGAGGGAATTTCTCTCTTCTTTGTGCAGACATATGATGGAGAAAATGTGCATCTTGGGGATGTGAAGTTAACAATTATAGAGGCCACTATAGTAGAAGCTACGAGTCTCCCGATGGCTGGAGAAAAATACTTCAAGAGAGTGATCGTTGATAGAAAGCTCTGTCAAAAATTCCTCAAGACAGAACATCACGACCCTGATTGGACCAAGGGCATCCCTCGAAGCTACATCAAAGAGGAATATTGGATTATGCTTATAAGTCTGCAAAAATTCCTCACTTGCAAGGGAAGGTATGATGTGACCTTCATTTATCATTTAAATCTTTTATCACATTTTGAGGGAGGACCACAGATTAATTTTCCCTACTTTTTATGGATGAGTTTAAAGAAAATGGCATGAGGGGTGAGGTCAGTTTCCAAGAAACCTGAGACTAGCCTTCATCATCATGGTTTAATCAAACTTATGGTTGTTCATGCTTTAAAAACAAAGGGGGTAGTTGGAAGAAGTTACTCCAACAGAGTTTCACTCAAGAAAAATCCAAATTGGTTGAGACACAAGAGGCAGGGACACACAGTGAAGGCTCAAGCAGAAAGGAAAAGATAGATAGAAAAATGACATCAGGAGGGAAAGAGGACACTGTTATGCCCAACTCATCTCATCCCATTGAGAAATCAGTGATAGAAAAGTCTGTCATAGGGGAACCTGTTATATCAAGAAAGAAGACAACTATTCAATTCCAAAGAGTAAGTCCTACCTCGGTTCAAAGGAGTAAAAGACGAAAAGAAGGCTCAGAACTAGGTGGTCAATCGGATAACGTTCCTGAAACAATTGTGGAAATGTCATAAAAACTAGCCAGTCAAATAGAGAAGACCCCCGACTTCCATTTACAAAGCAAGAAAAATTCTGCACAAGCTAAAGCATCTAGCTCGGTCCTGTGCCCTAAAGACCAACGATCACATAATAATAAACAAAAGAAGGAGGAGATAGATCAACAGGAGATTTTACTAGAGCCAATTGTAAAACCCCCTCCAAAATCCTCTAAAGAATTGAAAAGTATTTATGAAGTTACTTAGCCTTCCCAAAACTCAGTTGGTGAACTGAAGGAGACCGCTAAGGTGACAAGTAAAAATAAAAAGAAACTAGAAGGAAAGGAGGCACAAGTTCCAGAGCCCACGCCTCAATATTCCAGGATAGGAATACGAGTTTTCTAGTAGAAGCAAACCTCAAAATTTACAATTCAAGATCGCAAGATAAAAGTCAAGTCAACACAGGAGGAACAAGTGTCTAGGCCAACCCCTATCAGTAAATCTAAGAAAATGAAACTATTTGAAGAAACTCCTACCCATGTCAGCAAGTATAAGAATGCCTCACCACCCATACGCAGGACCACCAAAAGTATGGTCAAACATGCGACAAATCCAAACATACCTTCTCCTCAAAGAGAATCTATGGATATTCCAAGTTCTCCAGAAAAAGGGAGTGGCTGGGGAGCTACCACAAGTGAAACATAAGGACTGGTAACAATAAGTGAGACAGAAGGGTTGGTGATAGAGACTTTGATGGATTTGAGGAAAGGAAAAGAAGCTTGAGAGGTGGTAACTCAGGAAGCACTCACACTGAGTCCAGGCAAGTCCCTAAGCAAACGAAAGATGATAATAAAGGCTTTGAGGAGTCTGAGGAAAGAAAAAGAGGCTCGAGAGATGGTGGCCAAGAAAGTACTCACACAAAGCCCAAACAAGTCCTTGAATGAACAAACATTATTAACAGAAATTGAGAGATTGAATCAAGAAGTTGAAGAATACAAAATACTAGACATGATATCAATACAAAATACTAGACATGATATCAAGGCAGAGAATGTGAAATTGAAAGAGAAGCATGCAGAGGTCTCTACCAAACTTAACAAGGTCTTGTGATTGATCCATTACACTAGGGTGATCAAGAAGGAATTGAAGAATGAAGCTTCTGGTGTTAACCTCTTGCAATCTGAGGAATGACAGAGGAGGGTCCAATTGTGCAAAAAGTTTTTGGGTATCAGTTTTTGATAATGTTGCATGAAGACATGCAACATATTCAACATGGGGGAAATGTTGAGTCTCTATTTTGACATAGATAATGCCCTATCTTACCCTGTATCTAAGCCTTTTTTCCTTTCTTATAAACCTATACTAGACTACTCCCTCCCAAAACACATGCCTAATAGCTATGCCATGTCCACAATAGGTAATTGATGATTTAAAGCATGCTTGTTTAACTTTCTTAAATTAATTCGATTGAAAGTGTTTTATTTTGTATAGTCCTAATGATTTGATTTATGAGCAGTCTATCCGGCACTACCAGACACTGTGTAATCCATTACCAAATCCATTCCGATACCCAAGACAATGTTAATCTAGTACCAAATCCATTCCGGTACCAAGACATGTGCTATTCTAGTACTACCTGCTCTGCTCTATTCCGATACTAGAATCGCGACTGTGTGCAATCTGGTACCAGAACCTCTGTTTCCAGAATGCACCAGTTGGACCAGAATAATGGTGAATATTTCGAGAAGACAGTTGGATATAAGCGCTCGAGTCAGTTTTCCAGTTGCAAGAGACTCCATTTCTCATGCACTTTGTGTCATGAGGATGGAGTCGATTCCTAAATATTCGATGTAAATCTTAAATGTGAAATCTCTCAAAATGTTTAATGTTTATCCATAGATATTGATAGTATCAACTTACCTTATATAAGGAATGTTGTATAGATGATAGCAGGGGATAATAGAGAATGTAAAAAAGTATACTGTAAGAACCAGACAATACTTATCATTGTCATGTATGAAGTAAAAGACTGTTGATCCAATTTACCAACTGAATTAATACAGAAGATCTTTTATGTCAATTCTTGGATGTGAGTGAAAATTTTTAGTCTGTTACTTCCTTAAGAGGTTCTTTGTTGGTTCGGAAAGGGCCCACCACCCCAACTAAGGTAAACTTCCTTGTATACGTTCTATGTGTTTGTGTGGATAGTTTACAACAGTGTGTGTGTGATTGGTCTTTACTTCATTTTCAAGATTGAGCATTGAGTTAATGATTTTGGATTGGTATGAATAAGCAAGTGTTAGATCAAATAGAAATTTCATTCTCAAATGTTGAAGATAGCTATTTCATAATTTGAAATGTGGGACTGATATTTTGAGTTTATGACTGTAGTAGACCTAGTATCGCAAGGGACCATGAGACTTTATATTTCATCTTCATGTTCTGTAATAAAGTCTTTCAGTTATACTGAACTTCCCTTGTGCTGGTTTGATTGAATTACATGAGGTTTAAGTTGGATTTTGTTTCGAGAATGGTTGGAATTGATTGTTTTAATTGCTACAGGAGACAAGCTTCTTAAAGTTCATCTTTTCAATTCAAGTGCCTGAAATGAACATACTTGTTTCTCTAGGACAACATCTCTTTGATTGACTGTTTGTTTAAGTTTCATTATCAGTTTTATCTTCTAGTTTCAGAGAATACTTTGAAGTATTTAGAAATCTTAGAAACATGATTTTTATGTTATTAATTATTTCCTATATGCAACAGACTTAGGTAGGTTACTTGTTCTCGGCACATATAGTGTAACGACTCTTTTGATTACGAATCCCGGATTGACATTTAATTGAGTGTGAGATATACATTGAACATATTTACGCACCAACATTTAAATGGTATGCAATAGCAATGCATACAATCTCCAATGCATACCATACCATTGCCAATGCATACCATATCATTTCCATTGCCATTGCCAGTGCCACTGCATATAATACCATACCATACCATACAATGCATACCATTTCCATTTGCATTTCCAATGCATACCATACCATTGCCAATGCCAATGCATACAATACCATACCATACCATACAATGCATACCATTTCCATTGACATTTCCAATGCATACCATACCATACCATACCATTGACAATGCATACCATACCATAGCATACCATTGCCAATGCAAGTGATAGGTATGCATACCATACAATGGAAAGGCAATGCATACCATTGTATGCATTCTATGTTATGCATTGGCAATGATATGGCATGCATTGGCAATGTCAATGGCAATGACAATGGCATGAATTGGATTTCCATTGCCTTGTATGGTATACATTGGCAATGGTATGGTATAGTATGCATTGGCATTGGCAATGGTATGGTATGGTATGGTATGGTATGGTATGCATTGGCATTGGAAATGACAATGCATACCATACCATACCATACCATTTCCATTTCCAATGACAATGCATATCATACCATACCATACCATACCATACCATTTCCAATGCATTGGTATGGTATGAATAGCGTTGCCATTTCCTTGTATGGTATGCATTGGAAATGGTATCGTATGGTATGCATTGCCAATGGTATGGTATGGTATGGTATACATTGGCATTGGCAATGGAAATTCATACCATACCATACCATACCATATGATTTCCATTGCCATTTCCAATGCCAATGCATTCCATGCCATACCATTTCTAATGCATTGGCATGGTATGCATAGCCTTTCTATTTCCTTGTATGGTATGCGTTGGAAATGGTAAGGTATGCATTGACAATGGAAATGGTATGCATTGCCTTTCTATTGACATTGGTATGGTATGGTATGCCTTGGAAATGACAATGGTATGCATTGGAAATGGAAATGGTATGTATTGGCATTGGCATTGGCATTGATATGGTATGGTATGGTATGCATTGGCATTGGCATTGGTATGGTATGGTATGCATTGCCAATGGCATGCATTGGAAATGACAATGGTATGCATTGGCATTGGTATGGTATGGTATGGTATGCATTGGAATTGGCATTGGTATGGTATGCATTGTTATTGTATGGTATGCATTGGAAATGGCAATGATATGCATTGACATTGACATTGGTATGGTATGGTATGTTATTCATTGGCATTGGCATTGGTATGGTATGGTATGATATGCATTGGCATTGACATTTGGTATGGTATGATATGCATTGGAAATGGAAATGGTATGCATTGGAATGGCAATGGCATTGGTATGGTATGGTATGCATTGACAATGGTATGCATTGTCAATGACAACGGTATGCATTGGCATGGTATGGTATGTATGCATTTGCATTGACATTGGTATGGTATGGTATGCATTGGCAATGGAAATGGTATGCAATTGCATTGGTATGAATTTCCTTGCCATTGTATGGTATACATTGACAATGGTATGGTATGGTACCGCATGCATTGGAATTGGTATGCATTTCCTTGCCATTGTATGGTATGGATTGGCAATGGTATGGTATGGTACCACATGCATTGGTATTAGAAATGGTATTAGAAATGGTATGGTATGCCTTTCCTTGCCTTGGTATGGTATGATATGGTATGCCTTACCATGCCATGCCATGCCTTGCCTTGCCTTGCATTCACTTTCCATGTATTTTCTTTCCATACCATGCCTTGCCATCCCATGCCTTGCCATGTCATGCCATGCCATTCCATGCCTTTCCTTGCATTCATTTGGCACGAATTTCCTTTTCTATGCCATGCCTTTACATACCATGCCATTTTTTTCTATGCTATGCCTTGCCATACCTTGCCTTTCCTTCACTTGACATGTCTTGTCTTTCCATACCATGCCTTACCATCCCATTCCTTTCCATGTCACGCCATTCCATGCCATTCCATGCCTTACTGATCCAAATTTTATGAGAAGAATGAAATGAATACAAATTATTAATAGGTTCTTAACACAAAATAATAGAGATACAGTAAAACTGATTTTCTATTAATAAAGAAATAAGCTGGAAACTGTAAAATGTAGCAGAAACAAGCTTGCTGGAATGATGGTAGCTTATCTCTGAGAAGAGATGTGACAGTTGCGCTCATTCACAAGAAGATGATTACAATGAGGCTCTGAAGGCCTTTTTACAATAAGCAGGAATGTCAAAAACCCTAGACATCCAAAAACCTAACCCTAGGAGATGAAGCGCCAAAAGTCATGTGGGTCCCGTTTGGGTAAGTTAGTACATCAACTTCCCGGGGTCGTAACTTTTGCATACGATCTTCGTTTTAGGCGTATGATAGCCCATTGGAAAGGTATCATCGAGGAGATTCATTTTAGGCATGATATTGAAAGGAATTCCATATTGAAAACCTATTTTCCCAAAAAACATTGTTTAGGGCCTCAAAAAGGCTCCATAAGTGAAAACTACTAAAAATAGTAAATTACCAAAATTGCCAGAAAACTGTTTTGAGCCAGTTGGAAAAGGTGGGTGGCCACTGATATCCATATGGATCACTTGCCTTACATTCACTTGGAATTCCTTGCCTTTTCCATGCCATGCCTTTCCATACCATGCCATTCCTTTCCATGCCATGCCTTGCCTTTTGTTCACTTTCCATGTCTTGTCTTTCCATACCATATATTTCCTTGCCATACCTTTCCTTCACTTTCCATGCCTTGCCTTGCATTCAATTTCCATGCCTTGCCTTGCCTTGCATTCACTTTCCATGCCATAAAAGGATTCATACGTAAAAATTACAATCAAAGGATTCATTAAGAATGTAATTCTACAACTTGTTGTCCCATATTTCTTATATAAAAATACTTACATGAGAATTCCAATGTTTTGGTCAATGAGGCATAGTGCAATTTCTTAAGAGGAGGTCGATTTTCAAGAACACTATTTTGGGCATTTTTGGGTAGTTTAGTTGCATGGTCCTTGGCCAAATATACTTGTGGGAGCTTGTGAAAGTCTGCGATGCCGCTCGTTTTGGATTTTATGCCCCCAGACCAAATTGGCCACATGTCCGTGAATGACTTGAAGAGGCGAGTTGTAACTCGCGATAAAACTCAAATTGGGACTCGGATAGGAAAAAAGTTAGTTTCATTGGATTTGGAGCACTAGGTTTCAACTAGAGGGGCCCCTCCGTTGTCATTTCGTCCACTAGAAAACTATTTATTAGAGTATTTTCGACACTAGGGTTTTGGTCAATGAGGCATAATGCAATTTTTGAAGAGGAGGTCAATTTTCAAGAACACTGTGTCAGGAATTTATCGGTAGTGTAGTCGTGTGGGCCTTGGAAAAATAAAATTGTGGGAGATTACGAAAGTCCATTATGCCACTCGGTTTGGATTTTATGCCCCTAGATCAAATTGGCCACATGTCCCTAAATGGTTGAAGAGGCGAGTTGCAACTTGCGATAAAACTCAAACTGGGACTCAGATGGGTGAACAATCAGTTGCATTAGATATGGAGCACCGAGTTTCAACTAGGGGTCCCCCTCCACTATCATTCCTTCCATCGAAAAAGTGTTTGTTGGAGTATCTCTAACACTAGGGTTTTGGTCAATGAGGCATAGTGCAATTTTTGAAGAGGAGGTTGATTTTCAAGAAAACTATGTCAGGCGCTTGTGAGTAGTGTAGTCACATGGGCCTTGGCCAAATAAACTTGTGGGAGCTTATGAAACTCCATTATGCAACTCGGTTTGGATTTTATGTCCCTGAACTAAATTGGCCACATGGCCTTGAATGACTTGAAGAGGTGAGTTGCAACTCATGATAAAACTCAAACCGAGACTAGTATAAGAGAACCATTAGTTACATTGGATCCAAAGAAATTGGTTTCAACTATATGGGCCCCTTCACTGTCATTCTGTCCACCATAAAACCATTTGTTGGTGTATCTTTGACACTAGGGTTTTGGTCAATGAGGCATAGTGCAATTTCTGAACAGGAGGTCGATTTTCAAGAACACCGTGTTGGGCATTTGTGGGTAGTGTAGTTGCATGGGTATTGGACAAATAGACTTGTGGGAGCTTACAAAAATCTTTTATGCTACTCAGTTTGGATTTTATGCCCTCGGACCAAATTGTCCACATGTCCCTGAATGGATTGAAGAGGCGAGTTGCAACTCACAATAAAATTCAAATTGGTATTTGGATGGGAGAACCTTCAATTGCATTGGATCTAGAGCACCAAGTTTCAACTAGCCCCCCCCCTCCATTGTCATTTCATCCACAAGAAAAACATTTTTTGGAGTATCTTCGACTATAGGGTTTTGCTCATTGTTTATTACATATGTTTAGGCAAGGCAAGTGAAGGAAAGGAAAGGCAAGTGAAGGCAAGGCATGAATGGAAAGGAAAGTGAAGGAAAGGCATGAAATGCTATGGAATGGAATGGAAAAGGCAAGACAAGTGAAGGAAAGGCATGAATGGCAAGGAAAGCGAAGGCAAGACATGACATGGAAACGAAAAGACAAGTGAAGGTAAGGCAAGTGAAGGAAATACAAGTGAAGGAAAGGCAAGGAAAGTGAAGGAAAGGAAAGTGAAGGCAATGAATGAATGGAAAGGAAAGTGAAGGTAAGGCATGACATGCTATGTAATGACATCGAATGGCATGGAAAATGAAATACAAGTGAAGGAAAGGAAATTGAAGGCAATACAAGGAAAGTGAAGGCAATGCAAGTGAAGGAAAGGCAATGAAAGTGAAGGAAATTCATGAATGGAAAGACAAGTGGAGGAAAGGCATGGAATACTATGAAATTCCATGGAAAAGGAAAGACAAGTGAAGGAAATGGAAGAGAAGGAAATGAATGACAAGTGAAGGAAAGTCAATTGAAGGCAATGAATTCTATGGAATGGCATGGCATGAAATTCTATGGAATGGAAAGACACGTTAAGGCAAGTGAATGGGAAGGAAAGTGAAGGCAAGGCATCGCATGGAAAAGGAAAGACAAGTGAAGGAAAGGCATGACATGCTATGGAATGGCATGTAATGACATGGAAAAATAAATACAAGTGAAGGTAAGGCAAGTGAAGGAAAGACAAGCGAAGGAAATACATGGAAAGTGAAGGGAAGGCAAGGAAAATCAAGGCATGGAAAGGAAAGGCAAGGCATGTCAAGTGAAGGCAAGGCAAGGCATGGAAAGTGAAGGAAAGTCATGTCATGGTAAGTGAAGGTAAGGAAAGTGAAGGCATGGCATGTGAAAGTAAGGCATGGCATGGCATGTGAATGCAAGGAATGACATGTGAAGTAAAGGCATGACATAGAAAGTGAAGGAAAGGAAATACATTTCATGGCATGGAAAGTGAAGGAAAGGCATGACATGGAAAGTGAAGACAAGTCAAGGCAAGGTAAGGCAAGGTAAAGTAAGGAACGACATGGGTATATTTTAAGGCAAGGTATATTTTAACAACCGTCAAAATGAAGCCAAAATTATTCGTCTTACATACCTAGATGGTCATTCAAGTAGACCATTGGGACCACTTCTAATACAAAAAGTTTCTATTAACTTCTCATGCTCAGAGTAAGGAAATAATTATCGTACCTTTGATGATTTCTTACTTGGAATTGTTTGTAGTTGGAGGTTTGTACCAATAACCAAGTTTGTAAAGTGGTATAAAACTTGACCTAGTTTATAATCTTGAAATACATAACCACCTTTCTTTCATGTTCTTTCATCTCATGTTAGATTTTCTCCTTTAATAACCATCGGCCATGTCAGAAATTCAAATCCTTTAGAGTCTGTTACTGATCACATGAGGGTCTGATTTCTCTCTAAGCATCGTGCCAACCAATAATTAGTGCCCCATTCATTATCTCCTGGGTAAACCACTGCATATATGTTCCCTGCAAAAAATGGAGTGACAAAATGTGAGTCCACTAAATTACCAAATCATAACACATTCATTCTAATTATTCAAAATTTAATAGAAGGATTCAATGAACCTAGTAGTACGAGATCTGAGACATGATCATAATCTACTAGAATACTTGATTGGTCCTCCTCCAATTGTGATAATTCCATAGTTATACATTGAACAATGGGGAGTGATACATGATCCCATCTATCAACCTAGTCCGTCGATTCACAGCCATCCCATTCATTACTACTACATGGACCACATAAACAAGAGTGTTTTCTCATCCATATTTAAACTATTACATTGTTTAATGTTCTAATTGAATGGAATCCACAAGTTCTCTGGATTGTTTTTCATTCATACCACTGTGATCAATCTACATCAACCACCTCCCCAAAATATCTATGTACATGTCCTTTCTTGTGTGATTGGTCTTCACAGGTTCTTATTCCCTCTCCCATTACCAAAGAACACCATTCAACAATGAATTTTTCATCTCCAATGAGGGAAGTAGTAGTGAAATTCATTTCTTGCCTGCATAATAATAGTTTTATGCATGTACCTACTCCATCATACTCCCCTTTCCCATGCCTAGACTCAAAATAGTTCCAAATGTGTGGTACCTTTAGTTTTTTTTGCAACATACACAACCATTGAAATACACTAGAATTTTTGAACTGGCCTACGCAACCATCTGACCAAATCTAATGTTGATCCGTCA
>ML777918.1:859346-877874 GCA_009831015.1 Picea engelmannii
CGACCAATGAAACTGGATTCCCAACTCAGTGAGAAACATTTGTAGCCACATAGCCTGAATGGTTATGTTAACTACCCTTCTATACTCTGCCTTGGCTGAAGATAGAGAAATAGCAGCCTACTTCTTGCTCGAACAACAAATAGGCCCAAAACCAAGACTAAGTGAGTAACCATATGTGGAATTACGATCAATGTTATTACCAACCCAATAAGAATAAGTTACACTGATGAGGTCCAATGTAGAGTCTGCTACATAGTGAATCCCAAAGGTGATGGTGCCCTGCAAGTATCGAAGGATACACTTTGCAACCTTCCAATGTAGCTCATGCGTCTCCTACATGAACCTGGAGACTGCTCCAATTGCATAGGAGAGGTATTATCTGGAGTGTGTGAGATACAAAAATATCCCTACTATCTTTCTGTACAGTGTGTTGTCAACCAATGGAGTGTCCCTGCCATCCTCAAGTATGAATCCTGATAGGAAAGGAGACGGGGAAGACTTACAGTATGTCATGTGAAATCTATCAAGGATATCTCGTGCATACTTGTCCTGAGACAGTTTGATTCCTGATGCATCCTGAATGATCTCAAGTCCAAGGAAGAAATGTAGTGGACCCATGCCCATCATCGTGAAGTCGAGAAACCAATGATCAACAAATCATCAACATATAAAACTAGGAGTATAAGTGAATCAACCGTCTTGAACATGTAAACATTTAGGTCTGACTTACAACATAAAAAGTTATGTGAAAATAGGTAAGAGCCCATCTTGGCATACCGTGCCCTCGAGGCCTGCTTGAGGCCATAAAGAGACTTCTTCAGTCGACATACCAAAGATGAATCTTGCATAAATCCCTGGGGCTGCTCCATATAGATCTCCTTAGAGAGATCATCATGAAGAAATACATTCTTCACGTCCATCTAATGGAATTCCCATCCCTTGGATGTTGCAATGGAAAGTTCCAAACATATGGAATCCATCTTTGCTACTGGAGTGAAGGTATCATCATAGTCAATGTTATGCACCTGTTGAATGCCTTTGACAACTAGCCTAGATTTGTATTTGCTAACCTGTCCATCCACTGTGCTCTTGGTCCTATAGACCCATTTGCACTTGACAATTTTCCTTCCTGAAGGAAGGGGAACCGGATCCCAAGTCTGGTTCTTGAGGAGGGAGTTGTACTCCTCCTACATGGAATATTCCCAAAAGGGATTTCTAGTAGCCTTGCCATAGGAATATGGATCTAAAGAATGAACCAAGAAAATATGCCTGGGTGGCATCTATTAAGTGGAAGTGAGTGAAAGATGAGGCTCCTCTAAATCAAATCAAGTCCTCCTAGTATTAGTTGGATCCCCAACAAGATCTCCTACATCCTGCAGATTAGTCTTGGTCAACTTGGGCCTCTTCTCTATCTCTACAACTTCATCTACATGCATTGAATTTGCATCTAACTGTACTGACTCTATATCTATATCATCTGAATCCTATGAATCATAACTCTCATATGAAGAATATTCAGTATGTGCATTCTCATCATCTCTCACAGGTGGAAGAAAAAAAGTGTCTGGATGCAGCTGCCAAGGTACAAGTGAGACACTTTCCTCGAATTGGACACTATGCTCAATGATGAGTTGGTTTGAGGAAATCACAATGAGTCTGTATCCCTTCACAATGATGGGGTAACCAACAAAGATACACTCTGTGCTCTATGGATCAAGTTGCTTCCTCTTCTCAGAGGGAATCCTGACCCATGCACGTGAATCGAAAATACAGAAGTGGGTCACTTCCAGTTTGAGGCCGCTCCAAACCTCGTAAGGGGATTTTATCCTTGACAGATCTATGGGGAGATATGTTTTGGATGTAGGTTTCACAATTAATTTCTTCAACCCATAATCTCTATGGAAGTGACTTTTCATGTAGCATGCAAGATGCCATCTCTTTTAGAGATCTATTTTTCTGCTCAACAACTCCATTTTGCTGCAAAGTATAGGGACCTATGTGATACAACTAAATCCTTGCATCATGAAAAAGATTTTGTATCTCATGGTTGACATACTCTCCCTCATTATCTATTCAGAGGACTTTGATTTTCTTTCTTGACTATGTATCAACAAGGGATTTGAAATATTTGAGGTGTTGAAAGACCTCTGATTTTTGCCTGAGAAAGAAATCCATGTGAAGCGTGAGAAATCATAAAACAAAATGAGCATGTACTTTTCTTTATTGATTGATGGATGTAGAAAAGGGCCCATGAGGTCAGTATGGATCATATCTAAAGGAAGGGAATCCTTCCAAGTCTTTCCTTTGTTGAATTTCTCTTGAGGGTCTTTTCCAAGAACAAATCCCTCACAAATTCCTTTGGAGAAGTGGATGTTTGGTAGACCATAAACCATTCCCTTCTTGCTAAGATGTTGCATATATATGAAATTTAAATGCCCAAATATTTCATTCCATATCCTACTGCTTTCGTCAACATGGGTAAGCAGTAATGCAAAATCTGGTTCAATAAATTCAAAAAATGTGTAGAGTCTATATTGATGATTTACCTCACCGGTAGAAACCCTTGAATTGGTTTGCATGTCAAAATATCCATTGCATCAGGTGTGGATATGAATCTTTTTCCGATGCCAGAGATTTCCATCTGATACATGGAGAGAAGATTGACATAAAGTTTGGGAACGTGTAACACATTCTCGAAGCTTCCATTTGTGAGTTCAATTCTTCCTTTGACGATGACCTCGACTAGAGAGTTGTCCCCCATCAGAATATGAGTACCTTTGCATGCATCTAATGAAGAATGAAATTATTTTTTGGCAGCCATGTGGTGTGATGCACCTGAATCTATGATCCAATCATCAGGAGATGAGTTGATGAAAATCAAAGCATGGCTAGAATTGCCTTTCTTGGGATTATGATCTTCTGGATTCTTCTTCTTGGCACCCTCAGGGATGCGATATCCAAGGTTGTTTTGTTGAAGTATTTGGGCCATTAGATCTATTTTTTTTCTGCATACATGCATATTCTGAATGGAATCCTTTATGGAAGTAAGTGCATTTCTCCCCTTTTCATCCCTTTCCACCTTTGAATCCAAAGGCATCATTGAAGGGTTTTGAGTACCCTTCCTTCTTTGGATTTGCATGTGATTTCATTTTTTCTTTTTCTTTAGATTTTTGATATTTATGACCACTAACATCTTGCATAGTAAGTGCATGCGCCTTTGGGCCTTTGATTTTTCCCATATTGATGAGCTTGTTCTTCTCTCGTGTCAGAGACTTGATAAATGCCTCAAGAGAGGGAATCATCTAGGTGGCTCTAGAGGTGAGCCTAACTGAAAAAAATGTAGATACAAAAAATGAGTATTCTAGACCAATTTTGGAGAGAATGGTAAGAACCATTTGCTTCTCCTCAGATTTATCAACCCCGCAAGCCTTCAGTTGCGCTAACAAATCTTTATATTTGGTAAAGAAATCTTGGAGATTTTTGAAGCTTTTTGGATCCAAAGTGAGCAATTCCACCTTGATCATGTGTCTCCTCATCTTGTATTTTTTTCCCAAAATAACATCCATTGTGGTTTAGGCTTCATTGGGGGTTTTACATGAGGATATGTGAAAGAGGAGTTCAGGAGAAATGAGATTGCAAATTGTTCCAAACGCTTCATCCACTCGATTTAGATACTTGGATTTTTATATGGATGATGTTGTTCAGTTTCTATGGTCATGGTTAACCTGTATAATCCTCTTCCTTGAAGATGCATTATCATATTCTCTTTCCATGCAAAGAATTTGTACGATGTAAGAATGAATTCTTTTGGAAATTCCATTTTTTTTCACTGTCCTCAATCTTCAGTACCTGAAAAATTAATTTGGTGTGTATTTTACCTTGCACTTCGTCGACTCTGATACCATGTAAATGTGTTGAAGTTGCACAAAATAGATCTAGCTATAAAATGACATACACAATTTACAGAGAAAATATGAGAAAAGAGAAGCATGAGAGAAAGAATGGAAGATTTCTCATTAACCAAATGAATGAATGGTGATTTACACATGATATACTCTGTATAACTCAACTAATGTGCACTGGAGGAGAATCCAATGCACCATAGTGATTTTCTAAAGTGATCTAGACACACTCCAACAATTACGGGAGTAAACTGCCACCTAGTCTAGTCTCTCAGGCAGTTATGGGAGTGAACTTCCACATAGTATGAGTTAACTAGTATCTTAGTTTTCAATTAAATGAATGAAACAAAGTGAAGAGAGGAGGAGATCAGGGAATCATGAGTAATGCACTAGTATGGTGATAATCCCAAGGACAATGCACATTAGCTGGTGATGATCCCAATGCTGCATGGTGATAAAACCAATGTGGCATCTAGACTCCATTCAACTGATCAAACTTGTTTGGGACCTATAATCATAGGTAACTCGATTCTTTGACTGCTGATTTGGAATTTCCCCCATGATGAAGACATCTGGCTCGGTTGATTCCATTTTCCCCTCTGTTTGTTTCGCCCAATCCTTCATCACCCTGTTGCATCCTTCATCCACCGCTGCGCCCTCACTCCCTTGTCCTTCTGACCCATTGAGAACACCTCGCCCGCCACTCATCCTTGAATAAACAAACTTAGGATAAAAATAACAATATATTAATAATGTTAGTAATAAGTTTAGTGTAGTTAGAATAGGTTAGACTAACTAATAATTAAGTTAGCTTATTAATAATTAATTAATTAAATGAGTAATTAAGTTAGTAGTTAATTTAGTTAGAATTAAATGTTAACATTAATCAAAAAATAAAAACAAATTACAACAAACAAACAAAAATTATAAAACATAAACATTAAAAACAAATAAAAAAAAAAACTTAAACAAATAAATAAAAACAAAACACAAATAAATAAAAACAAATAAAACATTAATAAAAACATGCATTAAATAAAATAATAAACGACACATAGTAAAAATATAAATACAAAAATTAAAAAAATAAAATCAAAAGTCAAACACATTAACACCCGCAACTTCATGCACACATCCCCAAATAAAATTAAATCAACGTCCAATAATAATTACAGACCTCCCCTTGCCATCCGAATTTTAACGAGAGGGGGGTGGGGGGTGCAGAATGAAGTTGTTTCCTAAAACAACTCTTGGAAACATGGAAGCTCCACAAGCCAACGGAACCCCCCCCGCCCTAAAACCACTTACCACCTTAGGGGGGTCCGGAATTACCACCTTTCCCCAAAAAATCGCTTTCGCAACGTTTTTGACTAGTCTTTTTCCGAAGGCGTTTCTAGGGAAACGAAGATGAATTTAAAAAAACCGAAAGAGGTTTTTGTTTATAATGGGATGAAGAAAAAAAAAATATCCTATGTTTTTCATAGGTTCCATGAGCAGGGCGAATCGAAGCCATCTTCGAGCCCTATTTTTCCAGAATTCTGATTTTTCCTGTTACAGTCCTGATTTTGCGGGAGTTGTTTCGGCGAGCTGGAGGAGAATTTGATGAAATAAAAGGATATTTTGTCCAGAACATGCCCATATACAATAAAATCCTTTAGTGTTTCCCCAGGTGTCACCAATTGGGAGAAAAAAATGTTTGAGCGTACCCCTATTTTCAGCAGATTCGACCAAAATCTTAGTTAAGATATTTTTGGGATTTACTTGCTTTTTTCGGCCAGGTGGTTGGATTCGACCTCAAGAGCCCGAGGAGAATATTGTTTATATATTGTAATGAATCAAATTTGCAAGAGAGGAGTGAGGGGACCATGATTTAGTTTTGTAAAACAACTCACTGAGCTTTTTGTATTTTCATCAATTCAATAATACAGTGCTATGCATCATGATTCTTGTGACTATTTCGATTGGTGATGTGCATCCCTCTTGTAAATTTGTTTCTCTGTTATCATAATTAATGTCTTCCTCTGAATTATTCTAAGAATATTAAGAACATAATTGGTTTTAATGTACCCTCTGTCTCTGGCTTGGTATAGTTTTTTATGTTTTCCACTGAAGATTAAACTCAGAATTCTCAGTTTCTCTGTGTTTAATTAGATTTCTTAACATGTTCCATCTCTCCCATTTCATTTAAATTAAAGGATCCAGTGATTTGTTTACCTTGCCCTGCAAATATTAGCCTGTTGACATGGATTTTTGATCATTTTTTGTAGTGACTCCATAGCCCATGGTTTCTCTTCTCTGCCCCTACACAATTCATAAAAACAAAACCTATGTTCTGCATAACTAGCCTAATATCCCTTTTCAAACAAATCTATATCAAATAGAGAGATACCTCTCTGAGTATTGGAGGGTTATATCCAAGAATCGAAGTGGTTTTGATGTTGCCTCTGTGACTACCTCCACAGCCTTGGGAAAATTACAGAGTGCTAATAGAATGAGAACCATACTGGGGAAATTTCCCCAGTAGTACACTTCAAAGTTCCATATCTGATCACTGATGGTGGACAGTGACCAGACATAAGAAGGATGATATCATTCACCTAGTGACTCCAATCATCTCCAGACAATGCCAACTCAAAGACTCCACTAGAGGAAGAACCTGAAGCATGACCAAGCAGCCTAGAAAGACCAGGTACTCGAGCTCGAATTGTATTCATGATATTATTAGTTTCCTTTGCAATTACTTTTTCTCTTATAATGATCCTGGTCTAGAGTATATTGTTGAAATTTAGGATGATCAGCTTCAACTTGAAGAGACTCAAAGGATTGAGCCCATTCCCATAGCTCTGGTACAAACTCAAATACCTATAGGAAGCCTTGATAGACATAAGCCTCCTTCTTTATTTCCTACAGATGTAAAGATCTATGATACATATGTAAAAATTCCATATTCACAGGTTAAAATTCCATCTTGTTATAATCCCCTTGCTTTAGCTCCCATACCTATGAAAGTACTAGACCGATACAAGCCTCTACATTTGCCTCCTTTTCTCCATGACCTCCCTGTCAATTTCATCAATAATTTGCTCAAGTTTGATGGTGAATATGTGAAGATCACTGCTGAAAAGCATATTCAAAATCTTGAGGATTTTATTGATTTGTTTGAGGTAGAAGATGATGATGTATGCATCATAATTTTTTCCCTATCATTGCAAGGTAAAGTCAATAATTGGTTTAAAAATCTCCCAGTTGCAAGCATTAATAATTTCCATAAGTTTGTGCAAGTTTTCCTAGATCGATGGGTGATCATGAGAAATGTCTTTCTCATCCTAGAAGAATATGACCACTTGAAAACAAAGCCAGGGGAGATAGTACCTCAATTTTCAGCAAGGCTCAATAAAGTATATCATGCAATGCTTGTTGATATAAGGCCACCCCCAGGATCAACTCACTTGCATTTCCCAGATGCCTTCGATCCTGATATTGCATTCCAATTAAGAGAAAGGAACACTGCAACTCTCGAAGAAATGCAAAAGGTTGCAGTTGATGTGGATGCCATATTGCTGATCAAAAGGTCAAAGGTAAAGAACAAATAAAAAGAGCAACTGAAATCTTCAGAAGCTAAACTAGACATTCTGGCTAGCACCATGGAAGAAATGTGGCACAGGACTAGTATAAGAGAAAAACTCGATGTTCAAAGACATCATGTTCCATTGATTTCAGAGAAAGAAAATGTTGCTGTTCCCAAAAATTTTGCAGCTCACCCTTGGTACCATGGTTTGGATAATGATTCTTTCATGTATTCAATTCACAATACAGTCAAAGATGAAGTTCAAAATCAGAAGATGGAGAAAGATTCTCCTGATATTATATGCATGTTCAATGGCATTTCATCCATGGATGATTCACCCAAGATTGATTGGTACAATGATGGTTATACCACATTGGATTTTTCAAATAAATCAGCCACATATGATTGGGAGGAAGAATATCATTTGCATTCCCAATAGAAAAATCAATCTGTACATGGAAATTATGACAACAATGATCAAAATGCAAAAACTTTTCAAGAAAGTGAAAACTGTCTGCCCTTATGTTTTGCCTCGCTCTTGAGAAAACATTACAAGAAGATTGCACATAGAAAGGAAGAGGAACACTCTAATGCATCAGTTGAGGAAAATAAGGGAAATACAAAAGCTGATCCAGAGGTGCATCCCTTGAGCCTTTTTGAATATCAAACCTCAGATGAAATCATGAATCCCAAAATAGGTGATGAGTTGATCCATCTTGATTCATTTCCTCTGTGCTTTAATTCATTTCAATTTTTGAGAGGGAATCTTGGTCAGATTCTAGTTCAAAGTCACAGTGTAAGCCATTAAGTACCAGTAGAGCCAGTGCCACCATTATCTAAAGTATTTTATGACCCTATAGTTGATATTCTGGATAATGTGTGTTTTCAAAGTCAGTTTTCATTTACTCCAAATGATTTCAAAAATTGTTATGATATGGATATGATCAGACAGTCAGCTACATGGGTGTGTTCAATAGAAGCATCATTTCAGAACCCATCAGAAAAGTTGCAACCGTGTCAGGAAGTGCATGAGGATGAAAATAACATAACTACGACATCAAATCATGAAGTTGAGTTGGTTAAATTTGAATATCCATTAATAGGTCAAGTTTACCTTGATCCTATAGTCACCTATATGGAGAAATTTTTCACTGCAGAGCCCCAATCTATCTCTGGCATTTCTTTCCTTCTTTAGGATTGTCGAGGTCTCTGTTGTAAATATCAATCATGTTTTCAGCAGTGGCCACTACACTTTGCAATTTTAAATCTATGGACAAAAGGTCAAGTTGCCTTTTTAACTATACTAACAAGTAGTCAAGCAGTCCACTGGTCTCAACAACTACTTGATTGGCTTCATTGGCATTTTTGTATTATTTGATTTAGCATGATTTTCAACATTATAGGGTAGGTAGGAGAATTTTAATAAACTCAACATTTCGAGCATCTCTTTTTCAGCAGTGTTCATTTTGATTTGGTTTCAGTTGAAAGATCAAAACAGGTACAGGTTGCAGAATGAGATTTTGGGATCAACCCAATGAATAAAGAACTGGTCTGCGTGTTTAAAATTCAATGGTTCTTGACACCTCCTGAAAGAGATGCCATCCTCAGGTGGAGCCTATGTTTGGGACCTATATCATAGGTAACTTGATTCTTCAGCTGCTGATTTGGCGTTGCCCCCGTGATGAAGACATCTGGCTCAGTTGATTCCATTTTCCCCTCCGTCTGTTTCTCCTGATCCTTCATCACCCTGCTGCATCCTTCATCCATTGTTGTGTCCTCACTCCCTTGTCCTTATGACCCATTGATTATGCCTCGCCCGCCACTCATCCTTGAATAAACAAACTTAGGCTAAAAAGAACAATAGATTAATAATGTTAGTAATAAGTTTAGTGTAGTTAGAATAGGTTAGACTAATTAATAATAAATTAATTAATAATTAATTAATTAATAATTAAGTTATCTTATTAGTAATTAATTAATTAATAATTAAGTAAATGAGTAATTAAGTTAGTAGTTAAGTTAGTTAGAATTAAATGTTAAGATTAATCAAAAAATAAAAACAAATTACAACAAACAAATAAAAATTATAAAACATAAACATTAAAAACAAATAACAAAACAAAACTTAAACAAATAAATAAAAACAAAACACAAATAAATAAAAACAAATAAAACAATAAACAACGCAAAGTAAAAACGTAAATACAAAAATAAAAAAAATAAAATCAAAAGTCAAACACATTAACACCCACAACTTCATGCACACATCCCCAAATAAAATTAAATCAATGTCCAATAATAATTATGAACCCCCCCTTGCCATCCGAATTTTAATGAGAGGGGCGGGGGTCCGGAATGAAGTTGTTTACTAAAACCACTCTTGGAAACATGGTAGATCCACAAACCAGTGGACCCCCCCTAAAACCACTTACCACCTCAGGGGGGTTCGGAATTACCACCTTTCCCCAAAAAACTACTTTCTCAATGTTTTTGACCAGTCTTTTTTCGAAGGCATTTCTGGGAAAACAAAGATGAATTTTAAAAAAACGAAAGAGGATTTTGTTCAACACGGGCTGAAGAACAAAAAATATCCCAGTTTTTGCATAGGTTCCATGAGAAGAAAGAATCGAATCCATCTTTGAGCCTTATTTTTCTAGAATTATGATTTTTCCTGTTACAGTCCCAATTTTGCGGGAGCTGTTCCAGAGATCTGGAGGAGAATTTGGCGAAATCAAATGATATTTTTTTCCATAACATTCCCATATACAATAACCTCCTTCATTTTTTCCCTAGGTGTCACTGATTGGGAGAAACAAATTTCTGAGCATACCCCTATTTTCAGCAGATTCGGCCAAAATCTCAGTTCATATATTTTTGGGATCTACTTGATTTTTTTGGCTAGGTGGTTGGATTCGACCTCCTGATCCTGTGGAGAATCTTGTTTATATATTGTAACAAATCAAATGTGCAAGAGAGGAGTGAGGGGACCATGATTTAGTTTTTGTAAAACAACTCACTGAGCTTTCTGTATTTTCATCAATTCAATAATACAGTGCTATGCAACAGGATTCTTGTGACTATTTCGACTGGTGATGTGCATCCCTCTTGTAAATTTGTTTCTCTGTTATCATAATTAATGTCTGCCTATGAATTATTCCAAGAATATTAAGAACATAATTGATTTTAATGTACCCTCTGTCTCTGGCTTGGTATAGTTTTTTATGTTTTCCACTGAAGATTAAACTCAGAATTCTTAGTTGCTCTGTGTTTAATTGGATTTCTTAACCTGCTCCATCTCTCCCATTTCATTTAAATTAAAGGATCCAGTGATTTGTCTACCTTTCCTTGCAAATATTAGCCTGTTGACATGGATTGCTGATCAATTGTTGTAGTGACTCCATAGCCCATGGTTTCTCTTCTCTGCCCCTACACAATTCATAAAAACAAAACCTATGTTTTTCATAACTAGCCTAATATCCTTTTTCAAACAAATCTATATCAAATAGAGAGATCCCTCTCTGAGTCTTGGACGGCTAGATCCAAGAATCAAAATGGTTTTGATGTTGCCTCTGTGACTACCTCCACAACCTTGGGAAAATTACAGAGTGCTAACAAAACTGAAGTGTGAGCCGAAGAGAATATTCTCCTAGAGGAATATTCTCCCTAAACTATATGATACTGAATAATGACTAATAAACATAGGGAAAACATTAGGAAAATAAATCCTAGGTGTGTGTGATCTATCTCCAACATATTCAAACATACCAAGGCTTACATTTATGGAAAGATCTTTAGCCCAAGTTAAGTGCACTATGTATTGTTCTGAATCTCTCATACAATTCTATCTGTGTAATGTCAAGATAGTGTTTAATATGGGTTCATGGTCCCTATATCCCCTTCTCAATTTTAGTACATCTTGGTTGGAAGAGGGCCTTGTGTTCTCATGCTAGAAATCCTGAACTAGTCCCTTAATCGCTCCAATTAACTTCATGTTAGAACAAGGTAGCCTTCTAGTGAAGGCCCACAAATTTGTTGGGGCACCCGTGTCGAGTCTATATCGTCTATGATAATACTTTCTAAGGGTTTTGACATTGCATTTCAAGAGGTGAGAGGTTTGTTGTAGCAAACAATGTTTTCTTTTGATCTTACTAACAATTGATTGGGACAAGACACATCGAGCTGCATTGCTATCTTTAGAATGAGACTTCTTACCAATTCTTTGAAAAGCATCTAGAAGGTTTTGTACTATACGATGATTTTTTTCTACACTTTTAATTGTTTTAATGCCTACAATTCTCCTAATAGCAGTCAAACTTCTATATTTTAACAAAGATAAAAATAGTTGACATTTAGTAGCATCGGATTTTGGTTCAAAATATTCTTGAATGATTTTACAAGAGTGATAATGGATAGTACGGTTAGGTAACTTACCTTCAAGTGATGCTAGACCAATTTCATCGATCTGAATGGGTTTAGGAGTTCTTCGTCACACAATGATCAATATAGGTAGGGATGATGAACCCCTATTCTAGGACTCTTGACCTCCCCATTGTGGAGTTAACAATGTTGTAGTTCTTTCCCCTTCAATCACTAATGGATCAACTGTGGGAGGAGAGTGGACATGGGATTGTCTAGTTTCTGGAACATTTGACTGTCCAACAAGAGATTTCACCACATGACCTTCTTCACCACAATGTTGTACACCGGTTTCTTCTCTAATTACATCCATTGTATAATTAGCTCCAAGCAAATCTGCCATCATCTGGTCATCCACAAAAAGTTGTCTTGATGAGATATTGTTTAGATTTCTCTCTAATGAACTCTTACACTTTTCTTCTGGTGATGGAGGAGAAACAATAGCGACATATGTTCCGCTAGRAATTGTATTTCCCTCTTCTGAAAGGCTACATTTCTCTATTGCACGTATCCTTTATTCATTGTGAGACATGCCTCACCTTTAGATGGATAGAGAGAGAGGGGGGTAGAACTAGGAGCAAAGAGGAGGAGGTAGGGAGGGAGAGAGAGAGAGTGAGGCAAAGAAAGAGTGAGAGTGAGACTAACAACAAGGAGAGAGAGAGTGAGACTGAGTGTGAGGGGAAGGGGGTCTAGAGAGATATAAATAGAGAAATGGGGGGAGAGTATAGGAGATAGGGGAGGGGGATATAGTGAGAGAGATACTAACAACAACGAGAGAGAGAAAGAGGTGATATATGTAGGAGAGAAATATAGGAGGGATAATGGGAGTGAGGGGGATATAGAGGGAGGAGGGGGGGTAGAGAGAGAATGTGTGAGTGTGAGAGGGGAGAAGACCAAGAAATAGAGGGGGGTTGGACAAGGAGTGTTTGAGTGTGTGAGAAGGAGGGAGAGAGAGACAAAGAGAGTGGGTAGAGAGAGAGTGAGAGGAAGGGGGGAGAGATAGTGGGGAGGGGTAGATGTATGAGAGAGATAGCAGAGAGATAGTGTGAGGGAGGGGTAGATGTTAGAATATCATGGATGTGCTCATTTTACCATAGACAATATCTCTATTGTCACCCAACCATAGGTTGAAGCCACCCTCCGAGCACCTTAACCTTGAAAAGGAATCACTTCGGAAGAAAACCCTAGGCTAGATAGAAAAACAAAGGGTAGCGCACCTTTCTCTAAGGATAACACACCAAACAAGAGCTGATCAGATAGTCCAAACCATAACCAAGAGATAGTCCAAGACAAAAAGTAATATGCTAGCTGCAGCAGTTGCAACGACAACTCTCCTCCAGACTTGCACACAAAACTGGCTAACTGTAGTGCGCACAAGTAAGCTCTGCAGTTTTGAGAAATGCCTACCAGAATGAAGACTGGCCTCCTGTATTTATACTAATTCTGGCTAACTTCCTTGGCTAACTTCTCATTCTGGGTACCTATTTACTCAGTATATATTATTTATTTTGGTTGACTTCTTCTCTTGGAGGCTAATAACCTAATACAAATTATCCTCTTGAGCCGAATTGTCTTCTAGGGTTATTAGCCAACTCATTAGGGTTTCTTCTTGCTTCCCAGAATATTCTATTCTCGTTAGGTTTACATGTGGAGGTAAATACCTCCCGCAACTACCATAATATTAACACTCCCTCCTAGCTAGGGAGGTATTACAGGTAATGTTCTTGATCACAAACATACCATTCACCTGGTAGCATCAACATAGTTGTATAGACTATCTCATGACTAGATCATGAGCACCATCATCACAATCAATGTCATCAGCTGCATCATATCTCGAAACCATACTCCATCTGAGTAATCAGAAATGATGCTGGATAAGTCACTCACACCACAAAGTGACACAAGAGCCATTCTTCTAATCTGGACATATGTCTTGGAAGAATAAATGTTCTGAACCACTTTTCATCTGGGAAATATCTGTCCTTTGATCATCTCTCTAGCTGATAATCATTTCCAACATTGCTGATAGTATTCAAGGCAATCAGAACAATATAATTCAATAGAACACAACTGTGTCTATCCATAGTAGTACACAACTACAATCCAATGATACACTACCACACCAAGTAGCACACAGGTACTTGATCAATGTCATATAGTCACAAACAATGGAACACATCCACCACAATAGTATACATCTAATGTCTAGAGACATACAGTCTTCATAACAATCATATGATGTCAACCTACACAGAAACAATGTTATTATATAAACTGAATCATCTGGGCCATTCTTCCACTCACATCTGTGAGATCTGGAAGAGCATTTGTCATCATAAGGTTAAACATCAATGATGAGCTATCTGGACTAATCTTCTCAAGCAAGGAAGAATAACTGTCCTGATTTCTGAGCTTGGACCATTCCCCACCTTGGACCGTTCCTCCGACACTAAACAAGTGCAACCTGGAGAGAATGACTCTTCCCTAGGGAATTCCTATCCCTGATTGTTGAACTTGGACCATTCCCCACCCTGGGCCATTCCTTTGGCACTAAACAAAGTGCAACCTAGAGAGAATGAATCTTCCCTAAGGAATGATTGTCTGGACCATTTCCTAAGGAAATGAATGTCCTGCACCAACCTCCAAAATGGACCATTCTTCGAAACTGCTCACAACTGTGATCTTTGAAATAATGACTATCCGACGAGGCGAGCTAGTCTTCTTGAGTAATACTCAAGAAGAGAGACTGCCCTAGACCATTCCCCATGTTAACCACAATGGAAATTTTTTGTGTATGGTACATCAAAAATCCATCGAACCATTCTCATTACAAAAATGACTGTTCGATCTGGAGCATTTTCCGAAGTGGAAAAATGTCTGTCTGTCAGAAATCTCAAACCACTTTCTGAATTGGAAAGGAACTGCTCATCCTAGACCATTTTTTAAACTGAAAAATGACTGTCCATAAATCAATAACACATCAGTGCTCCCTCCCAACCTGGGAGTCATTTCTTCCCTTTTCAATAGGGAGGTCGTCCCCACGAGCTCCATCTTGACTACACAAACCCTTTCATCTTGGACAAAAGATTTACCAGAATGTCTGCTATGTTCTCGTCTGTGGAGATATATCTTGGAGAACCACCTTCTCCTTTCTGGACTTCATCATGGAGAATGTAATGCTTGATCTCAAATGTACTTCGGTTTTTCTGGAACACTGGTTTTTCTCTAAAGGCTTCGTATAGCTCTGATCAATAAAGTATATCATTGTTGGATTCCTCTTTGGTTCCTGCTAGCTCACAACATCGTGGCAAGGGTCAAACTGGAACATATCCAAGTGGTACTTCTTCGGCCATCATGAGAGTTTGTCATGGATTAACGATCCATCATCCTGAGCTTTTGAGTAACCATTCTGATACAATATCTCTGTTATAGAAAGTCTTCATCATGCTTTTGCTATGCATTGGAGGTTCTCCAACAAGTTGTCTTCTTCCATCTGCATACAAGGGTCTCTTTCTGGTATACCTTAAAGCCTTGAGATTTCTCTTCATATGCTCTTTGTTCAATTTCTCTGGATAACAGTATTTGCATTCATATGATGTAGACCTCCAACCCATGGATATTGCAGATGATATAATGACTCATGTAGAGGTATGTTTGGTTTACTAGAACAAGTAATCATCATAGTCTTCTCCCTCCATCTAGGAGAACCTCTAGTTTTGGATATCACAATGCTTCCATTCATAAGTATTTCATACACTATTCTTCATCACAACTTTCAGTACCTCTACTTGATTTATTTCAGTGAGTTCATATCAAGCTGGTAATCTTTTGATTCTTGATACAATGACTGGTTGTTCTGGCTTCTCTTTCTTTCTTGGAATCTTCATGTTCTTCCTCATGTTTCTCTTTAGATCTTGGGTCCATGGAGTTTTCTATAGATTCCATTCTCTGAAGATTCCAACTTCTTCCTTTTATTGTAGGATCATGGATGTGGATGGACAACCAAGGATACTTTAAGACTTCTTTTCGAAGAGGGCTTCTTATGAAGTCAAACTGAACACGTACTGCTTTTCATGGCTACTACCATGAATATATACTTCACCATCTTCATAGGATTAGCTCCCTCCTAAACCTTTCTTCATGTATGAGTGCATGCTTTTTATTTTATATAATCATCTCCCTCCATCTAACATAATCCACACTTCTGTCTGCATCCTTATTTCCTTCTACAAGGTGTCATAAGTCTTTCTCCAATTTCTTCTTGATTGTTGATTTCAGCTTATCTTGTAGCTGTTACTTATGTAATAACTTCCACATGATTTGTTTGATGTACTTCATTCTTTTCATGTGTATTCTCTGACTTCTAGTCATAATAATAGCAATCCTTATCTTGTTGTTCTTCCATAGGTATAGTTCTTATTGGAACATATTATCTTCTAAGATATGTATAGAGACTATGCAAACAAGATATGTACAAGAACTATGAAGAATATTGTTACCTTTTCTTTAGAGGAAGAAGTCTTCTTTATCATGCTTGGCTTTCTTTGAGGGTTCCCTTTCTTCGAAAATTGATGCTTCGTGTGTTTCCTTCCTTTTCTTTAACTCGAGACAATGATTCTTGTAGTGACCATGATTTTGACAATTGAAGCATTGTATCCTTGACATATATTTCTCTTGATTTGTTTTCTTCCTAGAGCCAAAATTATTTTTGTTCTTGAAATCCTTGAACCTTGCTGTGAAAGCTTGGTCATCGTACTTCTTTTGGGGTTTCTCTTTTGCACTGATCCTTGATTCTTCTTGAGCATAGCAAGTCCAAATTTCTTAAAATGTAGGATACTCCTTCCTTGTATTCATGCTTGTGGAAAATGCATCCCACGTCTTGGGAAGAGCATTGAGTACTATGTTTACCAATTCCTTCTCTGAAATGATCTCTTCGATATCTTGTAGTTGATATCTTAACTGATATATTCTCACAAAGTATGATGTTATGCTATCATCATCATTCATCTTCATGTCACATAGCTCATTCTTTAGACTCATTACTTGTCCAATGTTTCTGAATGAGAAGAGGTTTGTTAGGGCATTGTACATCTTCTTCGATGAGTCAAGATGGGAGATGTAGGGTATCAAGTGGTATTTTATAGAGTCCACTATGATACTCATGGAATTGATGTCACCGTATTTGAACTTCTCCATAACTACAATGTTATGTGGTTCCTTCTCTTTACCTTCTTCAAATTCTGGTTCCACGATCTTTTCCTTTCACGATATCCAACACTTTATTCTTGGAAAGGATGAGGTCAATCCTTGTCTTCCACGCTCTAAATTTAGGAGCTCCATCTAACTTGTTTTTTGACTTCATAGAGTAAGTCATGGTTGGTTTGACTTGGTCAACCCTAGATTTGACCAAAAACTCAAACTTGACGTCTTGGCTTGCTGAGAGTACCAAGGGATGTGCTAGTCTAGGGCGCATTGGTCTATCTGGAAATTAGGTCAATCCATTCACTTAAAGTTCCTCAATGAGAGGGTTAGGGTTTCTACAACTGCACTTGCTAGTAACCCTAGCGACTGTGCTTTGGTGGCTGCTCCTGCTAGAAACCCTAGCAGAAGTTCTTTGGTGACTGGTCCTGCTAGAAACCCTAGCGACAGTTCTTTAAAGAGATTAATATCCTTATGGCTATGCTCCATTCCAGTGGTTATACTGAATGAAGGAGGTGTGGGCCCATAACCTGTTAGAATATGATGGATGTGCTCATTTTACCATAGAAAATATCTCTATTGTCACCCAACCATATGCCGAAGCCACTCTCCGAGCACCTTAACCTTGACAGAGAATCACTTTGGAAGAAAACCCTAGGCTATATAGCCAAACAAAGGGTAGCAGACCTTTATCCAAGGATAGCGCACCAAACAAGAGCTGATTAGATAGTCCAAACCATAACCAAGAGATAGTCTAAGCCAAAACATAATCTGCTAGCTGCAAAAGCTACAACGACAACTCTCCTCTAGACTTGTGCACAAAACTGGCTAACTGCAGTGCGCACAAGTGAGCTCTGTAGTTCTGAGAAATGCCTGCCAGAATGAAGACTGGCCTCCTGTATTTATACTAATTCTGGCTAACTGTCTGGGTCGACTTCTCATTCTGGGTACCTATTTACTCTATATATATTATTTTTTTTTGGATGACTTCTTCTCTTGGAGGCTAATAACCTAATACAAATTATCCTCTTGAGCTGACTTTTCTTCCAGGGTTATTAGCCAACTTATTAGGGTTTCTTCTTGCTTCCCATAATATTCTATTCTCATTAGGTTTACATGTGGAGGTAAATACCTCCCGCAACTACCATAATATTAATAGTAGATGTATGAGAGAGAGAGAGAGAGTGGAGAGATAGTTTGAGGGAGGGCAAGAGAGATAGGGAGGGAGGAAGGGGTGGAGAGAGAGTGAGAATTATTGTGAGAGGAAGGGGGGAGATAGAGGGAAACAGGGGTAGAGAGATATAAAGAGAGAAATGGGGGGAGAGTATAGGAGAGAGAGGGAGGAGGATATAGTGAGAGTGAGACTAACAATGAGAGAGATAAAGCGGTGGTAGATGTAGGAGAGAAAGAGAGGAGATATAATAGGAGGGAGGGGGAGAG
>ML777918.1:902724-916931 GCA_009831015.1 Picea engelmannii
TGCCATTCACCTTGCAAAGAACTCAGCCTTCCATTCGAAGACTAAGCATATACAGTTGAGGTACCACTTCATACGATCCGCCTTGGAATATGGACAATTGAAGATGGAAAAGATACACACTAGCCAGAATCCTGCAGACATGTTAACAAAGGGAGTAACTAGGGAGAAAATGAGTTCTTACTTAGTTTCAGTTGGTCTTCAAGAATGAATATGAATATGATAAATTTTCCAGGTCCAAGAAGGTTCAGATTCCATCATATACAACAACGGTGGAGTTGTTGAGATCAGTCTCCAAGTGGGAGATTGTTGGTTGTGGAGCCTGATTATCTTCCTGATTCAGAGGTCCTTGCTTTCAGCCGTGTTTATACCCCATGAAGTATTTACACCCCAAAAGTATGTACACTCTTCCACGCGGGGGAGTGCAGAGGGGGGGTACCCCCTCTGCGGGGTTTGGGGGCAAGCGGGCCCCCGAAGAAAAAATTGCCTTATAAAAGTATATTGAAATTTCATTGTAAATCTGGACCGTTCATTATAAGGTCGCAGATCTAATGGTAGAGATTATGTTAGGGTTTTTTTCCCTAGAAGGCAACCCTCTTTTATGAGGGAAATGTATCACGACTATGATGATGGTGAATATTGTATTCTGAGAGAGGAGACTGTGAGATAAAGAAGAGGAAGTTACAGTGGGTTTTGCTGTAGGTTGTATCCCTTCATTTTCTGGATAATAATAAAGGAAGGACCTAGCAATTTCTCTGGTGGACGTAGCCCACATTGGGTGAACCACGTAAATCTGTGTCTCTCTTGTATTGTGTGTCTTCTGTGTTTTTTTTCTGCATTTGTTTTATTTTATTGCTCCACGGTCCTATTTTTTTAAAAAATTTGCTCCCAGTAAGTTTCCTACCAATGTTTGACATGAGGGAGAGATTTAAGGAGTGCGAAGGTGATATTTTCTTTGTCGGAAAAATTGTGAACAGAGAAATAAACTTCTAGCAGAGTTAACCATTTTTCTAGGGCTTCTGCATCTATCTGTCCTTCAAATACAAGAATATTAAAATTCACTTGTACCTTGAAAGACGAGGTGCCTCCAAAGTGGCCGCTTGATGAATATGCGCTTGATGCTATCGGCAGGCATTGAAGGATGTGGGAAAAATTCTCCATCATTTTGTCCCACTGTCGCGTGAGAGCTTGCTCAAGTAATAGATTGATAGGATCGTCTGCTCTATCGTTTTTCTTTTATTCTGCCATTGAGGGTTTCTTGGGTGTGTGAGAGAGATTGTTTTCAAGAAAGACAATCTCGAGACCTAACTTGCTATACTTGGACCTCGTTGAGGACATGCACTGAAAAAACAATCAAAAGAAACCTACTCTTTTACCATTGATCTGGATTATTTTCGGCATGAAATGCGAGCAGAGATATAATAAAGAAAGATATCGCAGATATTCAATAATATAACATGAATGTATCAGAGATGCAACCATAAACACAGATATACAGTAATACATGATTTATATTAATGAAATAAATGTACAAAGACTGTAAAAATATAGAGTGAAAGACTCGCTAGAATGGTGACAACTTATCTCTGAGAAGAGATGTGACGGCTACTCACATTCACAAGAAAATGATTACAATGAGGCTCTAAAGGCATTTTTACAATAAACAGGAATACCAAAAACCCTAGACATCCAAAAACCTAACCCTAGGAGATGAAGCGCCAAAAGTCATGTGGGCCCGGTTTGGGTAAGTTAGTACATCAACTTCCCGAGGTCGTAACTTTTGCATACGATCTCTGTTTTAGGCGTATGATAATTCATTGGAAAGGTATCGTCGAGAAGATTCATTTTGAGGGATAAATCATGTTTACAACCATCATTGAGAACCTCGATTTCGAAAAACCTTCATTTAGGCCTTCAAAATGGCTCTGGAAGTTAAAACGTACTAAAAATAGTAAATTGCCAAAATTGTCAGAAAACTGTTTTGAGCCAATTGAAAAAGGTGGGTGGCCACCGATATCGACCTAGATCACTTGACGACATGGTTTATGGTTTAAGAGGTTAAATAAGAAAAGTTTTCAATATGTTATAAGCTTTCCAATTATTAGTTAAGATAATGCTTATTAATATACTTGAAAGATATTGATAATCAAGTAGTCTAAATATTTGATTTTTTTGGATTTTTTATCAACATATTTTTTGATAAATTTTGTTTAAAATGTTGCCAAAAAATGTTGATTGAGTTTGTATAATTCAAGTTTCTAGAGAGATTTTCAAAGTGCTGAATTCATTTATGTATTCAAAAACGCAATTTGAACAATAGAAAATAACAATTTCACAAAGATCTGTGCTGAATCCATTTATGCATTCAAAAATGCAATTTAAATAAACTGAAAATGACAATTTCACCAAGATGTGCTCCCCAATCCCGATGAAAAAGTTCAAAAGATAAAAAATTTAGACAAATATAAAAAAAGTATTATAATTTTTTTGTTTGTTTGTTAAAACCACTGGTGAATACATGCACATACAAAGATTAATGATTGCATGGTTATTCTGGAATTCCTCATATTCTTATGCACAGTACCAGGCCTGAAATTTGACCTCCTATTTTGTTCGGTTTTAAGAAGTATTGGACACGTGGATGCAAAATCCACACATTAACATTTACCCACATAAAAATTCTAAACTTGTCAAATAGACATTCCACTCTAGTCATAAATTGTGGGTACTTAGCTTCCTATAGCTACACTTTGTAACCTTTTACCCGCACTTAACAAGTTTGTTGGAGGAGTTAATAAAACAATACACTAAATTTAATATCCTCATACAATGTTTACTAGTCTCACCACCAACTTTTGTTCTTAGGTTTTAACACAATGCTCTTGTATTTAACACTACATTTCCATTGGAGTTTTTCAATGTCACTACAAAGCTTGAACCTGAAAATTTGATCCAATGTCACTACAAACATGAAAATTTTCAAGATAAAAAAAGCCATGGATGTGAACAAGATGATGAATCCTCCAAGCAAAAAAAAACCTCTCTCAATTAACTATAAACCTATTACATTGAAAATGAGATGCTCCCTGGAACTCGTGACTTTGGGGGAGTGCAATTCCTATTAGTCTTAATCTCTAAGTGAGTTCACATATCTTATATAGTCATGAATATGTTTGTGATTATACATATCTTAAACATTTTATAGTCATGAATATGTTTGTGATTAGTATTGTACACACTCCAACTTATTTTTATAGTTTTTTTTATTAATTAGCTTATAGTATAAATTTCTTATCACTATTAACTAATAATTCAACTTTACATATAACAACATAAAAAAATTTCACACTTACATAAAAAGTTACTCACATAAAAAGTAAAATGAGTAACATGAAAGACAAATACCCATCATCAAATATTCACATATTCACTTGATTGACGAGGTAAATTTGAAATTCCATGAATGCACACTACCCACACTACCCTGCGAGCTCCTCTCCTCCTTCTCTAATGATTTTCCTGTCTGTGTTTTCCAACATAACAGACAACGCTCGGCTTCAACCATCTCAAGTATAGTTTTTATTTTTAATGTAGCAATGAACTCCTTTATTGTATCTTATCGATGATTATGACATTCTTTTACTCTATCCCAGTATTCTATCCTTTAGTTATGATACAAAGCAAACACTCAGTTCACCCGCAGAATAATATTATAGATGGAATCCTATCCTCACATCCACGACATATTTGAACAAAGAAATAACATAATCTAAAACCCAGCGTTCCATCTATAAATTCTCACACTTTCTACAGCTATTACCATGAACATAACTATTGAAACTCTGCCATTTTTTATCTATTTTTTTCAATCCTAAGCCAAATTCAACATCATATTAGCCTTCATGTACGTATAGCACTACATCGTGATCACGGACGCCATTGTGGGTGGATACCTATTTTTGTCAATTGCCAAGTACATCCTCAACATAGCGAGACACATCATCTTAGGATTCATTCTCATCTTATTCGATTCGATGAGTATGCATTAATTCATATTGCTGATATGTATAATATGGATTTTGAAAGTAGGGAAGCATAGATATCTTGTAAATGCAGGTGATGGTGGGTGTCCGTACATTAGAAATGGTGTATGTGGCTAGCAAAGGAAATGTAAGGAGTTGTAATAACCATTTGATAATTACTTCCATTATTAAAACAGTAAAACTGTCAAATGTATAATATTTATGCATGCAATAAGAAATCGATTTGTGCATTCACTCTTCAATATTTATATTTTTGGTGTATTCTTCTTTCTTTATTATTTTCATGGTATCGGAGCCTTAGGTTGGAAGAAGAAGAGATCACGGCTATGTGCGCCCACTGACTGTGAAGAATACCATTTAATGGAATGCCCAAATAGAGTTGGGATTCACATGGCAGATTTACACTTTGGAATACGTTTTCTAAACCCATTTATTTGATACTCCATTTCAATTGATATTCCATTGATTTTGTTGCAAACTATTTTACTCCATCGATCTAGCTGCAGAAACTCGTACTTTTTATCAAAGTATTTGGATTTTATTTGAAAGTTTGATTGCAATTTGAAAAGTGATTTAAAAATTTAATCTTGAAATATTTGAGTTATATTAATCTTTTGTGGCTGAATTTTGTATATTAAACAAATGTCTAGTTATTGGTCAATCCAAGCACCAACTTCAGTTAGTTTTAATTATGATTTTTGGAGTGAGAAAGTGAAAAACCTCTAGCAACTAACCTTGCTTTGTGTCAATCTCACCTTTTTCATGTAAATTTTTTTTATAAACCCAATTAATATCTATGACATTTTTCTAATCTTGATACATTTGTTATTACAATGATTAGTTTGGGTGATGATCATTCAGAAAAATAACATATTGTTTCCATTAGAAATGAGAATTAGGAAGATGTATGCATGTATTATTTCCAATGCAAATGAAACTGAGTTATGGCATTATCGTTATGGTCATTTACCAATCAAAAGTATGAGTTTGTTACAAAGACAATGTATGGTAAAATGATTGTCTCCTTCAATTAATCAGATTCCTTATTGTGAAAGTTGCATAGTAGGAAAACATCACTAAGATGGTTTTCCATCAGCCTCTTTTAGAGCCAAAGATTGCTTACAGTTATTTCACAAAGACTTATGTGGACCTATGAAAAATTAAAGTTTGGGTTTATTTTCTCAAACATAAATCTAAGACTTACACTGGATTCAAAGAATTCAAGGATGAAGTAGAGAAACAAAGTGACAAATGTGTTCAGTTTTTGAGATAAGATGGGGGAAGCGAATATGACTCAAGAGAGTTTGTTGATTTTTGTAAACATCATTGTATTAAAATATAAATGACTATAGATATACTCCACAACAAAATGGAGTGGCAGAAAGAAAGAATCGCACCATCATGAACATGACCACGAGTTTACTTACAACAAGAAAATTCTCCAAAGATTACTGGGATGAAGTAGTTGAATGTTTAGTTTACATACTAAACAGATCACCAACTTCCAATGTTCAAGGTATAATACCTCAATAAAAATGGAGTGGATCAAAGGTAAATGTTTCTCATTTCAAAATTTTTGGCTACGTTTCTTTTTCTCATGTTCCTAAAGAACTAAGAAAAAATCTCGATGATAGAAATGAGAAGTACATTTTTATTGGCTATAGTGAACACTTGAAAACATACATATTATATAATCTTGTTACTAATAAATTTCTAGTAAGTAGAGATGTTAAATTCATGGAAGATAAATCATGGAATGAAATGGAAAACAATACTTCTCGCAGTCCTTTTCTTGAGTTAGATGAACATCAATCACCTACGAAGTTACACGAACATCAAGCACATATAACAGGCCTTCCAAGATTGCAGGTTCAAAATGAAAGCAATTCTTCATCTCATAGTGATTCGGATTCTTACCATAAACATTAAAGAATGAGAAGTTTGAGTGATATATATGACCAAGATGATAATGTAGTATAGTTTGCATTTTTGTCATCTCAACCGACTTGTTTTGATGAAGCTGCAAAGAAAAAAGAATGGGTAGATGCAATGAATAATGAAATAGAAGTTATTGAAAGAAACAATCCACAGGTTTTAGTTGATTTACTTGCAGATACAAATGCCATAGGTGTTAAATGGATTTATAAAACAAAGTTAAATGAAAAGGATGAGATTGAGAAAAACAAAGCAATGTTAGTTTCCAGAGGTTTTGTTGGATTACTGAGAGGGGGGGTGAATCAGTAATAAAACAATTTAATCTTTTTTAACCATATAATCCAAGTGTTATATCAATGTAGCATTATCATCCAATAACTGCAGAGTAAATAAGCAATGAACAAATGAAAAATCATACACATACACAGTACACCAGTGTTTTACGTGGAAACCCAAAGCGGGAGAAAACCACATAATGCTTTTTCTTATATGTATTGAAGAATTACATTCATTGGAAGCACCAACTTCCTTTGTTTTAGCTGCTAGAAGGAGGCTCCAACCACCTTGTTTCTCAGGCTACAACCCGAGGGAAGCTCCAACTCCCCTATTCTATGGCTACAACCAGAAGGAGGCTACAACCCCCTATGTTCTTTGGCTACAACCGGAAGGTGGCTACAACCACCTATCCTTGCCCTGTCCAACCACCCTGAAGTAGAAGTAGAATGATGAAACCACTGTCACACTATCATTGTGAGATATACCGATGTAAAAGTGTACCAATAAACCTGAACCATGCATCAACCTCTACCTCAACATGTAATCAACATGTACCATAAACAAGTGCATTCAACCATGTACCAAGTATGTACCAATCATGTGTCAACTACTCATCAACTATGACTCATCAAAATGTACCAACATAATCAACTATACACCTCATGTATATGCCAAATCATCAACTACTTGTCTCAATCATGTACCCAACATGTACCTTAACCAAAATCCCTCATCAATTTCATCATCCAAATATGATTTGTAACTCTATAATAGACCTGGTGTATATGATCACACACCTGTAAACCTTCCTTAACTTTCACAACAAGAGACTAGCATTTTCATCAACTTTTTCTTTAGTCTCACATGACTAGTTTGGGATTAGTCAACAACCCTAACTTGAAATAATCATAACTATGTACCTGTAATGAATAAATATCTGAAAATAATACACAATGTTCTTCAGTTTGTCTTATGCAATTCCTCTAGATGTCACTACTTGTAACTTCTCAGAAAAGGATTTATAGAAAAAAATGGCATACCTTGCTGAATTCTGGATTATTCTAGAGAGCGACCTTATAGAGCGTGCCCCACACATAATATTTGTTGAATAGATCTGAAAATGTTACACAAATTACTACATACTATACTCTAACCAACACAGTTTTTCTTACTAAATTTGGATCTGTTATGAATACGTTATGACGTTTTTACCCGAAACACCTGTTTTAGATTAGTTTCAGGACTAGCCACAAACCCTATTTTCCACATAGTGTAACTCCAAAAATACAACGACCCACAAGATTAAATTTTTACCACATATATTTGGATATGTTTCCTCAATGTCCTATCAATTTCATGGTCTGGATCATTCTAGAAAAAAGGTTATTGTGAAAATGGTGAAATGACCTATAAATAAAATACCTTAGAAAACATCATCAAAATAATTTATCCTCCCTTGAATTCCGACCTTCTTTTCTTCACCTTCCCTCTTAAATTAGGCTTAGATATCCTTTGGTTACCTCAGTCGCCTATAGATATTTAATATTCTCAAGTGTGATATAAAATCAGAGAGCCTTGCCTCTTATTTATACTCTGCATCTTCTAGGTCACTTAACCCATTTCTAGGTCACTTAACCCATTTATAGGTCACTTACCCTATTTTCCTAATTTTTGGGGTTAACCATTTTCCATAATTAGAAAGTTCTCCATTACTTTATCATTTAAATATTCCTCATTGACTTTGTCACCTCACTTTATCATTTAAATAATATTCTTTGATTTGTCACTTCACTTTATTATTTAAATAATCCTTCTTGACTTTGTCACTTACTTTATCATTTGAATAATAATTTCTTCTTTGCAAACCCTTTGACTTATTTGAACTTTTGGGGCTTCAAGCCAACATATGAGGGTCCTCCAACTTCGTAAGGCCATAAATCTCAAACCGTGAGGAGTTATGTGACGTTCCACATACCACTAGAAATGGCATGACATGTACTATCCACATAGAATATTATTACGTTAAAATATATTAAAACACATACCATTATACTTGAAACAACCTTGGGTCCATTACCCAAACATTTGTGCTACCAGAATTTGTTACCAGACTTTCTTCAAGGGTTGACATTAATGAAAACCAACCTTAATCAACAATCTCCCCCTTTGGCATTAATGGAAACACTCTGATGCATTAATGAAGTCATTTCATGCAATACTGAAGTCATATCACTCGTGCTCCCCCTAGAACCATGCCTCTGTCCTCTACATCTCTGTGACCATTTCTCCCCTTGGAATCATGTCCCTGTCCTCTGCATCTGATAAATATCTCCCCCGTTGTCATCAATGAAAAATGTATCTTTCCATCTAGGGCTACTCCCCCTAACTGAACTGTCCTCTTTATGGTGCTTCCTCGTGTACATCTAAGACATATAAGATAAGCATTCAAAAACATTCATTTTGGAGTAGAAATAACTCTGAGTCTCTGGAAAAGATACTCAAAGGCTTCCTGTGGAAGTGGTTTTGTAAATATGCCTGCCACTTGTTCTTTTGTTCTCACATACTCAACTCTGATGTTCTTTTCTGCAACCTATTCCCGTAGAAAGTGATACTTGATTGGAATGTGCTTCGTCTTGGATTGCATCACTAGGTTCTTTAAGATACTGATGGTACTTGTATTATCACAATATATTGGAATGGACTCATCATACTTAACCTGTATATCTGTCAGAGTTTGTTTCATCCAAAGAACCCGTGTACAACATGTTGCTGCTGCAATATACTCTGCCTCGGCTGTAGATACAGATACTGATGATTGTTTCTTGCTTAGCCATGATACTAAACACTCACCCAAGTAGAAAACTGCTCCACTAGTTCTTCGTCAGTCATCAATACAACCTGCCCAATCTGCATCTGTGTAGGCAATAAGAGATAGATCCTTTCCTTTTGGATACCATAATCCAAACTCTTCTATTCCTTTGAGATATCTGAAAATTCTCTTCACTGCTAACACATGTGATTCCTTTGGTGTTGCTTGAAATCATGCCACTTGTCCAACTTCCTGCATTACATCTAGTCTGGATGTTGTCACATATAGTAGGCTACCAATCATTGACCTGTATTGGCTCTAATCTGTAGACTTTTAATCATCATCTTTTTTTAACTTGCAACTAGTTTTCATGGGAGTGATAACTGGTTTGCAATCTTCCATTCCGAATCTCTTTAGCATTTCTCTGATATACTTGGTTTTAGAAATAAAAATTCCTTGGTTGCTTTGACGTATCTGAAGTCCCAGAAAGAAGGATAGTTATCCAAGTAATGACATTTCAAATTCATTCTGCATATCCTTTGCAAATTTATGACTTAACCTGTCACCATCACTACCAAAAATAATATCATAAACATAAACTTCAATTAATAAAATACTATCTTGACTTACCTTGATGTAGAGGTTGTTGTCTGCACTTCCTTTTATGAACCTTGCCTTCTGTAGATATTTATCGAGTCTAGAGTACCATGCTCTAGGAGCTTGTTTTAGACCATACAAGACCTTATTTAATCTACACACATAATATGCATTCTCTGACAACTTAAATCCTTCTGGTTGTTCAATGTAGACTTCTTCTTCAAGTTACCCATTCAGAAAAGATGATTTTACGTCTATCTGATACATTTTAATATTTTTGGAGCATGTATAAGATAAAAGCAATTAGATTGCTTCCATTCTAGAAACTGGGGAAAATGTCTCTTCAAAGTCAATTCCTTCAACCCATGCATATCCTTTACATACCAATATATCTTTGTTTCTTGTAACCTGTCCATCTTCATTCAATTTATTTCTGTATACCCACTTTGTGCCGATCACATTCTCATCTTTTGGTCTTGGAACCAATTCCCAAGTGTCATTTTTCTCTACTTGATCCAATTCTCCATCCATGGCCTTGTTCCAAAATTCATCCTTGCCGGCCTCTTCAAAATAGGTTGGTTCAATCGTAGATGTGAGTGCTAGGTACGTTTTTTCTGGTGAACAGTTTCTTCTTCTAGTCTCAACTCTCACGTCTTTGTTTTTGATAATCTGATCTGAAGAATGATTCTTCTGTACTCATCTGCTAGGTGTTTTTGGATTTACTTGCTGAACTTGCTCTTATGTTTTTGTCGGATCCTCTTCGTCTTCCCCTTCTTTTTCATCTTTTGTTTCTTCTTCGTAAAGTTGTTCCATTGATTCATTTTCTTCTTCATTTAATTCTTGTCTACCTATTTCATCAATTGTTACGCTGATGATTTCCACCACTTTGTTTAATCTCAGGTTGTAACACTTTGTTGGGCCCCAACAACTCCCCTTATATTTTTACAAAATTTAAAGGCCCCCCATTAGAATCTTGATAATTATAATGAGCTACAAAATCAACCTTTTCAAATAGTTTCATACCTTGGCTTGCTTTGAGACAAACTTAATACATTCACTATAGTATGATATATTCATTACAAGAGTATATGTCAAAAGTTAGAAACGAGCATGAAAATCTCAATTTAAACAAAAACGTTAATTTTTATCAAATGTTTACTTTCGTTTAAATTATGATTATGTGTTCATTCTTTTGCTCATTAGCAAGTTTGACTATTTTGAATAATGTGTCCAATACTTCATCAAATAATATCTTGGTTGGTTTCTTATTTTCATGAAATCATTTGGTGATATTAAATAATTAAATTCGTTTTTCATTTTGCATCTCATTTCAAAATAATAATAATAAAATAATTATTTATCATTTGTTTGATTTTGTAAAAAACTAAAATTAATATTTTTTCTCCATTAACTTGAAGCTTCTAGATCATATTTGAAAACAAATTACAAATAATGTTTGTTTATAAGTTATAGTTAGTTTAAATTCATTTTTTATTTTTCTAGATTTTGTTTTATTCACAATTTTTAGGTTTCTTTTTGTTGTTTCTATTATCAAATATTTCATATGGATCTGATCATGACTTGATTTTATTATCCAAATACGTTCAAGATGATTGATCCAAAAATACTTTTGGATTGCTACAAATAATTTTATGAGCAACAACAGATAAAATTTGGAAAGGCATCAAGATCAGACAGATGATTTTGCAGAATTGATTGCAACCAAACCGTGAGGAATTTGAAGAAACGGTTGAAAAACTAGAACCAAAATGGACCCATTTACCTTTTGCGTAGCGATTTTCCCAAACAAATGTATGATTTGAGAGATATTTGGGTATCTTTTAGAAGCAAATTTCAGGTGGCAGAAATTAATTGTGACACCCAGACTGTTCATTCATTTTATAAATATATGAGAAAGATCAGAGCCATAGGAGATCCAAGAATTGGAGAGGAGGATTTTAATCCTTTCTCTTTTGTATATTATTTCTTTTGTAAACTTTTTGTTTCTTTTCAAATGGAGTAATGGATGGCTGGAATCTTTGGGAGAATGGACGAATATTTTTAAAGAAGAATATGGAATTCTAGGTTACTTAATGGCTTTTGTCCTGTAAGTAAAATGATTTTATTTTAATTATAATATATTTATATTCTTTAAATAATTGATTATGCATTGATTTAAATATCTTTAGTCTTCTATATCAATACATGATTAATTATTATCATTTATGTATTGATTTTTCCAATCTTTAAAGTCTATTATCCAAAACATTTCTTTCAGGACAACATAATGGACAAGTGATTCCAAAAACTTAATAGAACGACATATATGAATTTTGGCTTTAGACTTTTGTTTATAATGTTGTTATTTGTTTTTTTTTAATCTTGTTACATGTGCAGGTCTGATATCTTTAGATTAAATGATCTGTGATGTGTAGGAGGTTTATATTATAAATACCATCTATCATTTGCTTCATCGAAATACAAGTGCTGTGATTATATCTTCGATTTAAATAATGAGATTTATATTTGAATTTTAAATTGAATGATAAAATACATAGATTGCTTCCAGCTTTATCTTGTTGTAATCATGTATAATTATGAGATCACAGGTTTATATTTGTGTTTCCTTTTCTGTCATTAAAACCTAAGCTGCCAATACATGTTCTTAATTTATTTAGAACAGTCATAAGGTTCATTGCAGATTTCTCTCTTGGACATGGCAGTTGGATGTTCACAACTCATGCAGATGCTTGGATACACCTCAATAATTCATTGACATGATAGCTTCTTTTTATTTTTCTGTYATTTACATATCATTAAAACTAGAATGTATGGTTCATCTTTGACTATCCACATGTTCATGTTTCATTATTTTTTTTGCAAGATTCTTTAAATTTATAAAAGAAAAACAATAAATATTTTTATGTGCTTTCTTTATCTGCTTCCTAGAAGCAATCATTTTTCACATCAATTTTCGTAAGTTTGGATTAAAACTTGCATCTTATAAATCATGTAAATAAACAAGACTTGTATATCTTCTGTTTAAATACAACTACTATAGTTACATTTGAACATATGTACATATATATAGTGTGTTTAGTAATTAGTTAGTTATTTATCTATTTTATTCGTTTCTTTTAGGATTCTTAGATTGGCTAACAGAGCCATTAAACCCGTCAGAAGGAGTTACACCAAATGGCTTGGGTTATTTAGACAACCCCAGACCGGACTCGCTCTTCTAGTTGATGGACGATCAATTTCACCCGTCAACAAATGGCGCTAGAAAGAGGGCCAAGGTAGATTTAATAATTAAATGTTTCACCCCTCAGCTTTTCATAATTCCATATTTATAAATCATTCTTGTATATCATCTTATAATGCACTGTAAGGCAGGCTAACTATTTGGAGTCAATTCCTTCAAATTCTTAATGGCTCCTACCCAAATCATTGTGTCAGAACATGCTTTTAATGTATCACTACCAGTTATTTCCAACAAGACAACTGATCTATTTTCAGAACTCACCTTTGATGGTGAAGAGAACACATCTGCAGTAGACCATATTTCTAATTTTTTTATATGTGTTTAAGACATAAGATCACCGATTCTAATGTTACATGCAGATTGTTCGCTCTCACTTTTCGAGGTCAGGTTAAGGTTTGGTTTGAATCTTTTCGAGCTAATTCTATTCATTCTTTGTCTGAGTTTGTATTTGAGTTTTTATTAGATTTTAGCAACTATGATTATGATGAATTAAGTGAAGAATTAAGTTGCTTAAGGAACGAAAATGGTGAATCATTCAATAATTTTGCAATTAGGTTCATTCATGTTGGTATTAGATTCCCTTTGAAAGAAATGCCGCTTATTAATGAATGTTTTGAATATCTCGTTTCTCTCTCAGACAAGCAAGATCAATTAATTTTTAATCAATCTGAATTGAGCACTAACACTCAATCTCAAGATGGTTCAAATTTTCATGTTGATCTTGAAGATTTTGAAGCACCACAATTTTTGTCGACTTTTTTCATTTTGGAAAATCATGAGCCACATAATGMAATTGTTACATCTAATCATTCTTTGCAAACAATGTCTCCTCCTGTTGAAGAAGGAGCCTTTACTTTAAAAGATGACAGTTGTCCCACTCTCATAGATTTTATAATAGTTTCTAAAGTAAAAGAGGCCGAATGTGAAGTTGATAATCATGTGGACGATAAATCTTCCCCTAATTTAGTTGAACAAATCCATGATTAATCAGTGGGAGACAAAATCATTAGGCATGCTATTAATCAACCTTCTATCTCTAGTGATTTGATCTCAAATTTTTCCTTACATAATGAACCAAATTGTCTCTTAGAAATTGTCTCGTATTCTTTAAAAGAGAATACAATAGAGGTTGATCAGATTATACAAGGAGAGGGAATAAAACCATATTTCAAAACATATATACCTATCATTTCAAGAGATGATTTTCGTATCCTCAATTCTTCTACATATTATTCCTTGTACCCCGATATTTTTGATCCTAATGTTGTGCAATTTCATGTTCCATATT
>ML777919.1:28258-39373 GCA_009831015.1 Picea engelmannii
AATTATCCCTTGCCCAACATGGAACACATATTGCAGAAGGTAATTGGTGCATCTAGGATATCCATGATTGACAGGTTTTCTGGTTATAATCAAATATCAGTCATGCCTGAGGACAGAGAAAAAGCGGCTTTCACCACTCCTTGGGGCACATTCATGTATGCCAAAATGCCTTTCGGGTTGATGAACGCAGGGGCAACATTTCAACGAGCAATGGACATAGCCTTTATCAGGGAAAAAGATAAGTTTGTGGTGATCTACCTAGACGATATAACAATCTTCTCCAACTCTGACAGAGAACACTGCAGCCATCTGAGGAAAGTTTTTTTGAAATGTCGGAGGTTTGGCCTATCCTTAAATCCTAGAAAATATTTGTTTTCTATGAAAGAAGGGAAGCTATTAGGCCACATAGTATCGGAAGGAGGAGTAAGGATCGATCCTAGCAGAGTTGAGGCAATTCAAACCCTGTCACTCCCTAGATCCAAAAAGGAAGTTCAGACCTTCTTAGGGAAGATTAATTTCTTGAGGAGATTTGTCTCAAATTTTGCTGAGTTGGTAAAAAATATCATAGCCATGCTCAGAAAGGTAAATGAAGTAAAATGGACCGATGAACCCAGGGAATCTTTCATCCAAATAAAAAGAGCATTGATTGAGGCACCTGTTCTAATTAGTCATGACTATTCCAAGGAGTTCCTGATTTTCTCTTTTGCCTCTTTTGATACGGTAACAGCAGTTTTGTTACAGAGAAATGAGGAAGGACGAGAACAACCCATTTCCTTTTTCAGCAAGGCACTGAGAGATGCAGAAACCAGGTATGAAATCATGGAAAAACAGGCTTATGCCTTAGTAAAGTCCCTCAAAGCCTTCAGGATCTATGTACTGCACTCAAAGGTGATAACGTATGTTCCTTCAGCTTCTGTGAAGGACATCCTTATACAACCTAACATGGATGGGAAAAGAGGGAACTGGATTGCCAAGATCCTAGAATTTGATCTGGAGATTAAGCCCACCAAGTTGATAAAAGGACAAGGTTTAGCCAAGTTGCTGGCTGAGTCCAATTGCAAAGCCCTAGGGATCAGCCACATCAACTCCTACTCGAAGATACAACAAAATGAGTCATCCAATAAGAATTCTCAGGGTGCCTTATCACTAACAACATGCCCCTGGTACAAGGATATCTTGTATTTTCTGCAGAAGTTGAAGCCCCTCGATGGAATGGGAAAAATCAAAGCAAGGGCTCTAAAGCTCAAAGCGGTTAGATATTGCCTCATCGACCAAATCTTGTATTGGAGAGACCCTCTAGGGGTGTTTCTGAGATGCCTAGACCCACAGGAGGCCCATAAGGTTATGTTTGATTTTCATAGCGGCCTTTGTGGAGGTCATCATTTCTGGAAAACCATGGCTCACAAGATACATCGGGCTAGGTATTACTGGCCCACTTTATTCCCCGATGTTTGCAGGGAGATCAGAGCTTGCATCAAATGCCAAAAGTTCTCAGGAAGACAACAACTCAAATCGCTGCCATTAAAACCCATAGTAGCTTCAACACCTTTTCAGTAGTGGGGGTTGGACTTCATCGGAGAAATTCATCCTCCCTCAAGTGGTCAGCACAGATGGATCCTGATTGCAACAGATTATTTCACCAAGTGGATAGAAGCTGTCCCCACCATGAGTGCATTGCACAAAGTAATTATCAGCTTCCTGGAGGATATCATAGCCCGATTTGGCTGTCCCAGCAGGATCGTCACCGATAATGCTGCTTATTTCAAATCTGAACCTCTAATTAAGTTCTGTGAGTAGTTCCAAATCTCGCTAATTCACTCCACCCCCTACTACCCCCAGGGAAATGGTTTAGTGGAATCCTCCAACAAAATCCTGATAAAGATCATCAAAAGATTGTTATAGGACAACAAAAGAGCCTAGGATCAAAGTTGAAGTTTTCTCTGTGGGCCAATCGTGTCACAACGAAGAAGTCTCTGAGCACTTCACCGTTTCAACTAGTCTACGGAGCAGAGGCATTTTTTCCTACTCAGCTTGCCTTACCTGTGGCGAAGTTCTTTCAAGACTACGAAGGAGAACCAGATCATATAATCAGAAGAATTCATCAGATAGTGGAAGTGCAGCAGATCAGAGAACAAGTGAGAGACGCGGCTTATAGTCATCAGCAGAAAATCAAGCAAGCTTTTGACAGAAAGGTCAAGAAAAAGGAGTTCGAGGTCGGGGACTTGGTATTTAAGTGGGACGCACCCAGACAGGATAAAGGCAGGCACAACAAATTCGACGCCCTCTGGATCGGCCCCTTTAAAATCTCTGAGATTTTCTCTAACAACACCTATGGGTTGCAGGATATGGAAGGAGAAGAGGTTTTCAATAGCCCAGTAAATGGGCATTTCCTGAAAAAATGTTTTATTTGAGCCTTAGAAGGCTCCTCTGTTTGTAAATATTGTCTTTTAGTTCTTTGTTTTGTTTCTTTTTGTATGTTTTCGGCCTAATAAGTGACTCCATAGCCCAATAGCAAGGCACTGAAGTTGCAGAAGGAGTTCATAGAGAATCGCAAGGATGACTCTATCCCCCACGGAGCCCAATGTTAGCGATATTTCTTGTCTCCGGATTAGGCGTACCCAGGTCTGCAGTTTGCGCGGGAAGCACCTGAGCATATCACAAGAGAATCCCATTTTGTAGTGGCGAGTCAAGCAAGCGAGCAGGCAAAGTTTTGTCTTCAGCAGTCGAGAACCATCCTCAAAGAAAATCGATGGTCAGAGTCTTACAGAGGAGAGCGACGAAATCCCGTCAGCCGTTAGATCTCGAGAAGTTACGTCGGGGTTAAGCCCTAGTGTGCAGAGGAGGAGTCGGGGTTCAGTTCATCGGAGAATCAGAGTTTTTGAAGACAAGAAACTCTTGCATGTAGGAATCGCAATCCGTGATTTCCTGACTGGATCAGAACCGTCCATTAGCAGGGACACATGGCGAGAGATCTTGCAGAGTCGGGGATCGGGGAACTGAAAGTCCCGTGCACATGACAATGGGAATCGCGATATCTCGATACGCGATTTCCCGACGGAGTCAGGACCGTAGTGGGGGATAGGTGTCGGAAGGTCAATCCTTGTAGGGAGACAACGCCAAGTGGCATCGACATATCGCGAACTCGGAGGTTCGTGAGTTGGAGCCACAAATATTTGCGTCCAGAGTTGCAAGATCGCGAGAAGCGATATCTCGGCAACCTTCGGTTAGCGTGTGGGACCGCAAGAGCCAGTGGAATACAGGTGGCAGGCTTTCGCGATGGGGAATGGACCGTTGAAAGGTCAACGGACATGAGCCATCGAGGATCGGAGAATCGCGAGTCCGGAGGATGCGTGCACATTGACGTCGCAAACTCTGAAACCTTGATGCAAAGCTATATGGTTGCGGTCATATGGTGGCAGGTCACATGGACCATTGTATAGCTTGGATGGGCTAGTGCATAAGGTGCATCAGAGAATCGAAAATTGGGGAAACAATTTACACAGGGTCACAGCCCATGGTTACTGGGGAAAGAAAAGAGAGTTGCACGAAAGAGGCCAAAGGCGTCGGGTTTCAGTCACAGGGAGGCCCGTCACAACCTCCAGTTGCCATCGGACCCGACCTCGATTCTGGTCTTCGCTTGGAGTAAATGAAAGCAGGAAGGAGTGGTTGAAACCTCTCTTCATTCATTAAGTGTGAATTATGGAGAGTATGGTAAGCGGTCCGCTCGAGAGGGTCCTGTGTACCCATTCTTTCAGAAAAGCCATGCCGAGTCCTCGACTAGACGGAGGAGGTCTGCACACCCTAATTCTACATTTACTGATTCAGCTACTCCCCCTGCGGGAGCCATGCGCAGTTAAGGTGGTGGCCGATAAAGAATATCAGTATGAGTTTTACTGAAGGGACACCAAGCCTTGGGCAACTGGGCACGCCTCTGCTAGGCATTCTTCTCTGAGTATATAGACTCAGTCTTTGTATTTTGTAAGCATCGATGGTTGAGCAGAGCTCTCGGTTGTGAAGTTCTAATGAAGCACTGTTATCTCTGGTTATGTATGAACTCTTGAGACTTCTTGCCTTATGGATGGCAGTTTCTTTCATATCTCTGTTTAAACTGTGTTAGAGCAGCTCGAAATTGGAGAATCCAGTCGAGTTGTAGCTGTCATAGGATGATGTAGAATTTGATCACTGTGACCGTTGCATTATCTCTAATTAGTCTTTGTGATTTTCTTAACGTTGAATGACTTGGAATTGGAGAATCCAGTTAGGTCCCTTTATCAGTACCTCGAAGCCCTGAACCTGAGGATCTCGTGTTCGGGGTTTTTTCTTCTACAAATTGCTGAAAGCCTGTTGCCCTAAGTAGTTTGTTCACTCTTCTTATCAAGTCTTCCACCTGTTCACCCTTTAATCAACTCACTGGCTAAAGTTAGGATTCCAGACCTCCTTTGTTCTTTACGTACCCGACCCAGTCTCTGAGTTAGAGTGACATCTCCTTGAGTCTCTGTCCATTTGATCACCCATTAAAAACCACTGTGATATAAAACTGATGGGCGTCGGGCTCTGCGCCTGATAGCAATCCAAGAGTGACTTCCGTCGCCAACACACCAAAAAGCTTCTCATGTTCAAAATTCAAATCCTTGTGCTCTCGCATGCGCCAAACATCAAGCAAGCCTGTTCATCATTGCAATCTGCCGAAAATCATGACTAATGGTGCATTGCTTGGTCATCATTGTAGTTGGTTGAGAAATTGCTGTCGAAATATCCTTGATATGCTCGAGTGATTAGTCATCATTAAGAAGGGTATGCTCAGAATTTTATGGGTGATTACGTCACAACAAACTCAAAATTATATGCAGAGCTTCTGGAGAATAATCATGAATGCTGTAAGGTCACATTTATTTGGAAATACGGTTAAGTGTTTTTTAAATCGTGCATCGAGTCCGTGTATTGGTTAAACAGAACAAAGATCCAAAATCCTCTCATACAGGCGCGCAAATGAAGCTTTATTCTCATCCAAATGGCAGAAGATGGTAGAAACACTGATTTGAAGAACATGTTCACTATAACAACAGTTCGTTTCAATCATTAAAGGCTTACGTCCTGTTTCAAGATCAAAGCTTGAGCATTCATCTCCTCAAAATCCGTTTACAGAAGCGACATCGACACTCTGAATCTAATGGCAAGTTCAGTCTTTGTTGGGAGAGGGAAGCTTGTCATGCTCAGAACGTGCAACCAGCTTCTACGGCGTCTATCCAAGGCAAATAATAACTAATGAGACAAGCAATGGTGCTTCTGAACCCAAGAAGAGAAGGCATTCAATTAGTTTCAGGCATGGGGATGAATTGCTTTGAGTTTTCAGTTTCTGGCTTTAATAGTCTCATGCATGTTGTATAACTAACAACGCCAGATGGGATTCTTGTCATTGCAATTATAAATGGAGGATCTACTACACAGGACACACATGTGAGTCAATATACGGCTTCTCCTCTAACCCGTATTTGCAAGTACTGTGAAACACATCGTCATTTCAACCATCTATATCGGTTTCAGGTTTTGAGAAAGGACCATACCCATACATATTTAGCACAGAAGACCATTTATTCCCCATGATTCCTGAGATATCTTTAACAACAGAGCACTGCATTCTTATCCTTTCTTTATGAATGAATGTGATATTGGCTTCTCTGGCATCATATTTGCTATGATTGTCATGGGAACAAGCCTAAATGGAATTCAGAGGGAAGCTTCTTTGGAAACTATATTGATGGAAAAGGAACAAGAAGAAGCAGGATGGAAACTTGTACATGAAGATGCATTTAGACCCCAAATAATGCAGATATATGACCAACAAAGAGTACTACGATCTATTCTCAGGGCAGAGCATGCCTATCTTCATGGCAATAACCAACATGATATTGACAGGAGGCAGAGTATCCCTACTTTCCATAATTACAGGCAACAAGTGTGCAAATAACAGAGTTCTCAATTTTCCAGTGGAAATGACAAGACAAGACATGATGGTTTAGTTGGAAAATTCTACATAGTAGTTAGTCGATGAGAAGATTACATCCAAATTTTGAAGCAATCTACTCCAGATTTCTAGGTGTCCCTTAAACAAAACAACTATTGAAGAATTAGTTTAGATATGGTTTGTTCCTTTAATAAAGGATCTGTTCTTTTAGAGTTGACAATTAGTTTCATTCTATGTTATTTTTAGAATATTTGATCCATCTGTTAGGATCTAAAACTGCTTAGTAAAGGCTATAAAGCCTGGAAATTCAGTCAGAGAAAGGGTTCATTTTTGGATAGAAAAATACTATATTGTAAACAAGCCCATAGATGCTAATACTAAATCACAGATTTCTCTCTCTTTTGATGTCAATTTTTCCACCTTATTTCTGTACTGTTATTGAGTTGTCTAGCCTTGAATGATTGTTATCTCATTATTTGGCTCATAATTTGGTAAACAGTTTCTTTATTGTTTATTAGACCCTACATGGTGTACTGGTTTATAATCAATTTGTTCTTCACCCACTTAAAGTTATCTATTGATTATCAATCTTTGAGAGCATTGGTTCATTTGATTGCCATCTTGATTGTCTGAATACCATATTTGAATTGAGTTATCCCATTGATCCATTTACACAAAATACAAAAACATTTTTACTTGAAGTTACCAAGAACCTTTGGTCTATAACCACAAAGGTTTTCTTGGAGTGATAACGGGCCCAATGGTCTGATGATGACTCTTTATTTCTTTTCTGCCCATTCGGAGTGGAAGTCAAATGGATATATCTGTCCAACGACTATATTTCTTTGTCATGGAGAAGTACTCTATGTCACTATTTTGATATCTCGGCGAAGCTCTAATTCTGCAATTTTTCTTTCTGCGAGGTCTGTTCTAGAACCTTCTGTAACCTTTCAGTATTAGACCTTTTCTTTCTTAACTTCCTAGCCTTTTTTTCTAGTGAGCTTTGTCTCGGTAATGCTTTTATCATTCTGAGTCTTTTCTTCTTTGGTCTTAGTTACTTCGCACTGTTGAAATTTTTTCCTAGGGTTCCTGTGTAATACTTCTTCCTTGTCTAGGATATGTAATTAAATCTTCTAGGGATCCTCTAATGTTCTCTTAGGCTCGGCATATGAGTTGCTAGTATTAAATATCTGCGATCTTCTCTTCTGTTCCTTAATCAAGTGCACGATCCTTTTGGTCATAAAGTCTTTTAACTCTTTCTTCTTCTGTTCCAAAACTTATTCTTCCTCCTTTCATCTGGCTTGATCTCTATCAATCCAAAGTTTTCCTATTAACATGGTAAATGGGGCTCTGTCTTGAACAAATTTAATAATCTCAAAGTCCTCTTCATTTGAAGCTCTATTGATAGTCATAGGTATCCGGGAGAGTCTTCCACATAGGTTTACTAGATTTCCTATGAATAAAATTATTCCTCCTAGGGAAGGGATCATAACAAGCCTTCCTATAGCTTCCCAGGTTCTTTCTGGCATAATATTCATCTATGTTTCTTCATCCAGGACACAATCAATGTCGAAGTCCCCTTTTCTTGCTTAGATGCATTCCTTCTCTTTGAAGATCTTTGATAAGCTGACATGTCGGTGGTCATTTAGGGTCTCTTTTACTTGTATCAATACCTTCTTTGATTCTTGATGGGGTTCTACCTTTTCTAGATCTGTCTCAGGGTTTCCTTGATTCAGATTCATTCCTTCAATCTTAGCGATCATTCTAGGGCAATCCAACACTTCATGGTCCATGGATTTGCAACAAAGATAACTAGGTCTTCTTCTAGGGAATTCCTTAGCAAGATGTCATAGTCTTCTGCAACTGTAACATAGGGTCAATCCTCTCTTTCTTTTAAATAATCCCCAACCTCCTTTGTACTGCGAACTAAGATCATGGTAGCTAACCCGCAACAAATTCTTTCTAGGATCCTGCATCGATTTTTTAGTCCAAACATTCTTTCTATGCATAGGTATAACATATCTATCATTATTCTGATCAGATCTATTCATATCAAACCTTCTTTCATCTATTAATGCCCTAGTTTTTAAGCTAGGACAAAATCTATCAAACATACCTAGATCCATGCTTTAGAAATGAAAATTTCCACTTATCTTACTTTTACAGAGTACAAAGCTTTCAGATCTAGAAATTTTAACTATTCTTAACTTTAACAGAGCACAAAGCTTACAGATCTTACCTCTTTCAATCAAAACTTCTCGCTTTTACCTTTCTTGGAGCACAAATCTTTCAGATCCTCCTTCTTTTCTATAGATCCGACCTCCTTTCTTTCAGATCTGGCCTTCTTTCTTCAGATTGGGCTTCTTTCTCTCAGATATAACCTTCTTTCTTTAGTACAAATCTTTACAGATCAAGTAGAATACTGCGCACTAGGGCACAGATCTACGCACAAAACTTTCACAGTTTCAGATCGAATCTTTGCACATAGCTTCCTCTTTCTCAGTTCCCAGCAATCACAGTTTCAGGTCGTGACAACGGAACCATTTGTTGGCACAATGGTCAGACCCATGGTTCAACGCTCAAGAGTGCACCAACAAAACCCTAACTACCGACCCTTTCGGCAACACCTTCGAAGCAGATGGAGTCTCACCTGAGATAGAGGCAGGGTTGGTTTCAAGACTCAGGTGTTTGCAACCATAACAGGGACACAAATCTATGATTATATTGCTTATAGATCACTTATAACCGATCGTTTGTCAATATTCAACCCTTACTATACTTCGTAGATAACACAAAGCATCGCAACATTTACTTAGATATAAGGTATCTCAACACTTAGCAACAGTAAAGCAGATCAGATCCAGTGAATCAACACTAAGCACCTTCATACATGTCAGATCTAACATTCACACACCTCTAAGAAGCACAAAGCATAAGTAGATCTATATAAATATATCAAAGTACTTAGCAAAAGAAGGGATAAACACATCAAGTCAAATCACAAAGCATAACACACAGATTTACGTGGTTCACCCCCACCCTGGGGCTACGTCCACCAACTCTTCTTCTTTATTAGTGTATTCAATCAGTTATAGCACAGAGCCACCAAAACCCTACTGCACACAGGACAGAAGATCTGCGCAACTTGCTAGGTCCTTCTTCCTTGCATTTCATAAGAAAGCCTTTTCCAACTTCCTACAATGACTAACACTTAGCCCTGTAAGTCTCATATAGGCACAAAGCACTTACATACCTTTCTTTCACTTAGCATACATCACATAGATGCCACCCTCCTCTAGCTCACTAGCTTACTATTTTTACATACAAAATAGGCCTAAGCATGGGTAAGAACCCATGAGCCAATATCCCAATCCTGTTACATATTCCCAAAAACCCAAAATGGACCCAAAAGTGGGCCGAGATCCCGTAATCTCCACTCTGTCTTGTTCTCCTCCTTCGACGACTGTTGAAGTCCCAAAATAGGTTAATATGACCAATTATCTCCCAAAACTTGGTCAAGGGCCAACAAATTCTCTTTGAACATATTGATGACAAAACAAATGTCTTGGAAACACCGACTCAACAACTGGGATCATAGACCAATTTGTAATCTTATAAAGGAGTATGATCAAGGGACAAGTGGATTTTCCAACCTAGACACAAAACAAGTGAAAGGGTGTCATGTTCAAAGGTGACTCTTCCATAGAATATAGGTTTAGACACATTTCTTTCCAAATCCCCCCCCGCCCACCATTTCTGGTGACTACCTCTTTATTTTTACACAAGCTTGAGGAGGATAACATATGCTTGTAGATGTAAGCTCATCCTTCGGATGAGTTCCTCGGACTATGTTTAACGAACCCTAGGAAGGAGTGGTTCGTTTCCATATGGATCTTTCGATGTGTGTTTAATGAGTCCAAAGAAAGAAAACTCGAGGGTTTTTCATATTTAGAGAGTCTGAAAAACACTTAAAGAGAACTCCAAAATTTCCTTTTTCATAAAGTAGTCTGATGAGACTGAAAAAGAGATAAAATATCACTCAATAGACACACTTTATAATACTTTAAACAACGTGAAAAGAACAAGATCGTTCGACAATCTTTTCATGTTTAGAGAGTCTAAAAAGAGCTTAAAGGGAACTCCAGGGGGTTCCTTTTTCGTATAACCTTTATGAGTCTAAAAAAGTGATAAAAGTTTACTCGGTTACATTCTCAGGTATTTACGAGCATGAAGAAGAACAAAGACTAAGCTCAGGATTGTTTTCATTTTTACGCAAGCTTTAAAACAAAACAAAACAATTCTTGGGATAGATTTTATTTTTACACAAGCTTAAAAACTAGCCAAAATTGTTCTTGGACTTGGTTTCATTTTTACATGAGCTCGAACCAAAGGAAACTATGCATGAGGTAGGTGGTTTCATTTTTACACAAGCTTGAACCATAGAAAACTATGCTTGCGACTTCCAATGCATGGTTGGTATTTAGCCCCCAACTTAAGAAGCTAGTGGCTCAACTTCATCATGAAGTCCAGAGGTTGGAAGAAAATTCCCCCCAAGCTTCGTCTCATCCAACATCACATGCAGATGAAATGAAGCTCCAAATACTAGACTTGACTCAAACAAAGAGGGGGGATTTGTTTCATTTTTTAATGAGCTTGACATAGGAGAAGAACTATGCTCGTGAATCCAGGTTCAATCCCTAGACCTCTGTTTCATTTTTTAATGAGCTTGACACGAAAAAAAGAACTATGCTCATAACCTCCGTTTCATTTTTTAATGAGGTTGCCACAGAGACGCAAAACTATCCTCATAGCTGGTTTCATTTTTTAACGAGCTTGAAAGAAGAAAACCATGATCAAAGTTGGTTTCATTTTTTAATGAGCTTGAAATCAAGAAACCATGCTCATATCTCTTCTTGATCATGGCTTACAAGAGGACAAAGCTCTAGAATGACACCATGTCAAGGGACAAACCTCGGTCATGGCCTCCAAGAGATCTTCACTTGACGGAAGAAACACACTCTGGAAGGAACACATGTCGAAGGCCACGATAGGGGTAAGGATATCAGGCTCCAATAGCCCTACCGAAGAGATTACCATGTCAACTACCGGATCCAAGTAATAAGGGAGTGAGCTTATAGTGAGAGACTTAT
>ML777919.1:63444-73492 GCA_009831015.1 Picea engelmannii
TTGACTTTCGACAGTTGAATAAGGTCACTGTCAAGAACAAATATCCTCTGCCAAGGATTGATGATCTTTTTGATCAGTTGAAGGATGCGAAAGTATTTTCGAAAATAGATCTTCGATCTGGATATCATCAAGTGAGGATAAAAGATGAAGACTTCAACAAAACTACCTTTAGAACAATGTACAGTCATTATGAGTTTACAGTGGTGCCGTTTGGATTGTCCAACGCGCCTGCTGTCTTTATGTGCTTAATGAATGGAGTGTTCAGAAATTATCTAGACAAGTTTGTCATAGTCTTCTTGGACGATATCTTGGTGTATTCCAAGACAGAGGAAGAACACGAACAACACCTTAGAATGGTGCTGCAGGTGTTGAGATAACACCAGCTGTACGCAAAACTGAGCAAGTGCTCATTTTTACCAAAAGAAAATCCATTACTTGGGACACATTATATCAAAAGAGGGGATCGCTGTGGATCCTGAGAAGGTACAGGCCATTCGAGAATGGCCAGCGCCAAGGAATGTGACAGAAGTTAGATCTTTTATGGGTCTGGCAGGCTACTATAGGAGGCTTATAGCCGGATTCTCAAAGATAGCCCATTCTATCACTTCCTTGCAAAGAAAGGGGAAGAAGTTCCAGTGGACTGATGAATGTGAGAGCAGCTTCCAGCGATTGAAGCAACTACTCACTAGTGCTCCAATCCTGAGGATTGTAGATCCAAACAAGGATTATGTAGTGTGCACAGATGCGTGTAAGGAAGGGATGGGAGGAGTTCTTAGCCAAGAAGGATTTGTAGTTTGCTATGAATCCCGGAAGTTGAGGGAACATGAGAAGAATTACGCCACCCATGATTTGGAGCTGGCAGCAATCGTCCACGCCTTGAGGAAATGGAGACATTACCTCATGGGTAAGAGATTCGAATTAAGAACAGACCACAACGGTCTGAAATATTTATTTGATCAGCCAACCTTAAATGCTAGGCAAATTAGATGGCTGAAATTTTTGTGTGAATATGACTTTGATATCCAGCATATCAAAGGGAAAGAAAATAAGGTGGCTGATGCACTCAGCAGAAAAGTGCACGAATTACATGCTACAACCATTAGCATGTACATAACTGAGATTAAAGACAAGATTCTTGAAGCTGCAAATGCTGATTTGCAGTACAAAAGACTTGTAGCAAAGCTACAGCAGCATGAGAAACCACAAACCCAGGAAAGTTACACCTTGGGAACGGATAGTTTACTTCTGTATAAAAACAGAGTGTACGTACCTAATGACCGAGAATTGAAGCTGGCAATTCTAAAAGAAATTCATAACGTGGATTATGCTGGTCATCCTGGATATCAAAAGACTGTGGAAGCAGTCAAAAGCCATTATTTTTTGCCGGGGTTGAAGAAAGAAATTGCTGAATACATCGCCAGATGTATGGAATGCCAAAGGGTTAAGGCTGAGCATAGACACCCAGCAGGGTTATTGCAGCCTTTACCTATTCCTGAGTGGAAATGGGACGTGGTAACAATGGATTTTATCACAGGATTTCCCAGAACAAGCAAGCAACATGATTCAATCATGGTGGTGGTGGACAAGCTTACTAAAGCTTCCCATTTTATTCCATTGAAAACCACCTACAGAGCAGCAGATGTTGCTGATATCTTTTTAAAAGAAGTTGCACGCTTGCATGGAATTCCTAAGACAATTGTGTCTGATAGGGACCCAAAATTCACTTCGAATTTCTGGAAAGGACTGTTCAAAGGATTCAAAACGAATCTGAACTTTAGTACATCGTATCATCCTGAGTCTGATGGACAGACAGAGAGGGTAAATAGAGTAATATAAGACATGCTGAGAATGTATGTGATGGATAAACCATCAAGGTGGGAAGACTACCTGCATCTGGTAGAATTCGCCTACAATAATGGGTATCATACATCTTTGAAGATGAGCCCATTCGAAGCACTTTATGGAAGAAAGTGCAACACTCCAGTGAGCTTGGATAATCCAGCTGACAGAGTAGTAGTTGGACCCGAACTACTCAAAGAGATGGAAGATCAGATGATAAAAATCAAACAGAATCTGAAAGCTGCCCAGGACATGCATAAAAGTTACGCTGATAGTAACATAACCCATAGAGAATTCAAAGTGGGTGACCATGTTTTCCTGAAAGTGAAAACTAACATGAGTTCCCTGAAGCTGGGAAGTTGCGCCAAGATGGCAACAAGATTTTGTGGGCCATTCAAGATCCTGGAAAGGATTGGGCCAGTTGCATACATTCTTTCATTACCTGCATCTATGACTGTACATAATGTGTTTCATGTTTCACTGCTTAAGAAATATGTACCTGATGCTAATCATGTTATTGATTGGACTGTGATTCAGGTGGAACCAAAAGGTGTCCTGCAAGTGCATCCTGTGCGCATATTGGACAGGAAAAGAAAACAACTTTGGAATCGATCTATAGAGCTTGTAAAGGTCCAGTGGACCTGGTACGGTCCTGAAGACGCGACATGGGAGCATGAAGAAGTAATGCGGGCAGAGTACCCGCATCTTTTTGAAAATTTTGAAGAGCTTGCAGATGCGATGTAAAGTTGCACTGAGGACAGTGCAAAAATAAGGGGAGGGGGATTGTAGTGTCCCCAAGGCCGAGCCCCGTTGCAGATCATGATATATACAATGAATTGTAAATGTGTTCTATAGGCTGGTGAGCCAAGTTTTGTATAAACCAGAAGGCTTATGTGTTTGTTAGGCCAGGAAGCCAAAGTGTTGAAGGCCAGGAGCCTGCTGATGTACATGTATGTATGCAGAATGATTAATAAAAATATAAACACTGCCAGGTGCAGACCGACCACGATGAATGAGTGAAGGGGGACTGAGCATCCACAGAATGGGCAAGGGATTAGGGGCTGGAAGGTGGAAAAAGGGGCTAAGTGTTGAGCCTAGGGGCCAAGCCTTGGGGGGGCTTAAGCCTGGGTATAATATTTTAATGTTATTTCCCAAAGGACATGTGTACTTTATTTTGTCCTAAGTTCCTGGCAAGGGAAAACGTGCAAAAAGGATGCATGTGATGGGAACACATGAATTTTCCAGGGTGACAAGTGTCAACCCTGGTGCATGCAAATATAATAGCTGAGATGAACCGTGGGAGGGGGATCTTCTCCATTCTACCCGAACGTCTGAGCGTGAACCAGTCTGACCTCTACAAGATTACCCTCATACCATTCCGACACAAAAACCCTGATACGATTCCGTGATTGCTGAACCTGTTGGGGAAGTGCGCGTTTGTTTTCCCAATTGGCTGTTGCGGCCACGCAGTGATGAACTGTGCGTGGCATAATGGCCAGAGTAAGCTTGGGCTGAGCTTGTGTATGACCTCTCTTTTGGTGAGGGAGGTGACTGTGTTTGGAAGAAGCAGGTTGTCAAGCCCGTGAGCAACTCTTTCCAGGTGAAAGAGTTTGCTGGGAAGTGGTTTCTTCCAGAGAGTGCCCAACACCAGCTACGGGCCCTGAGACTTCCTGATCCGGCCTGTTGCCAAGACCCAGAGAGGGAGGTTAGCACTGATGGACTGTGCGTGTGAAGGTGTATACTCCCGGGCGGAACAAGCATGTGGGGAATGAGAGTCTGGTAGTAGTGGGCGTAAGATGGCATCTTTGGGAAGAACCTTTCCAGATATTTCTGTGTTGTTTCCCTGTAACCTTATTCTAGCCTAGGATTCCTTGCCTTGGGGTGGAGCTCAGTCCCAGCTCGGGGGTGATCCACTGTTGAGTTGAGGAGCAGTGCGGTCTACGGCTGGGAGGCTTGTGGAAGGCCTGCATTTGGTTGGTGTATTTCTCCACTGTTACAAGATAAGTATCTAATTATGTTCTTATCACAATTCCACATGATTGTGCTGTATATATTATCATGATTCCGCTGTGTATATGAATTATCCTGGAATGTTATGGATTGTTTAATTGTAGCAGTAAAATTATATGTTTTTACTCTGAGACTTAAACGTGTTTAATTACTGTTAAATGCATGTGGAATATATACTGGACTGTATGTGTTATGTAAATCCAACGCAAGTGTATACAGATTGTTACATAGTGCGCTAAAAGCCTTGGTAAGAAAAAAGGTACACTACAACTACATTGATATCTACCCCCTCTAATGGTAATCACCCCTTGTCCTGATGCACTATATGTACATCTATAACGAGAATTTATCCCAGTTAAAAAATGAGATAATAAAGCTTGAAACTTGTAAAGGGGACTTGCAAAATAATGAATGGGTATCAAAAGGAAATTAAGGGGTTGAGAATGAAAAACACACTGAGGAAAGGGTACCTCAAGAAGCAAGTGATCTTTGTACAAATGAACTCATATAAATGGATTTAGTGATCCTTGTACAAAGGAACTCAGATAAATGGATTAAATATGTGCAACTTGCAGAAACTTGTTGGGGTGAATAATCTCTAATTAAATTATTAAAAATTATGTAATTGTGCATGAGATGACAATGTCAAGGTGAAATTTCTTATATAAAGAATAGTGAGGAAGAGGAAAACTACCCTATTGCTGGATGAATGAAATTCTCTTAAAATTTCTATTGAATAAGTTTACTTGTGTGAGTTGGGTTGCAAGCTTAGACAAGAGGTGGAAGCCTCTCCTTGCGAGGGCAAGATTGAGCTAGTTGGGTTTGGGATTATGTGTGTGACCCTGTTGCAGCTCGACAGGCTAAGGAGGAAGAAAAGTGCCCCTAACTTTGGCGGGGACTTACCACTCAAGTTGTTCAATTATAAAGTAAAGAATGGGCACACATTTCAAGTTGAATATCACCTTCGATATCATCAGTTAGTTGGTTACAGTATTTTATTATTAATCAGCAAAATAATGATAACTTTGGATATTGAATATGTTGGACATGATTGTAATATGGTTGTTTTATCTCTTACGAATTTCAAATTATATATTTTGATATCAATGAGAAAATGAGAATTTTGTATTGTTTAAATTTATTTCCTTTTGAATTGTAAATTATAAATCTGACGGCAACGAGAAGACAAAACAATCGTATTGTTATAGTTGTCATCTCCTTGTGAATTGAAATTAAATATACATTTACTACCAGTGCTAAGGCAGGGAAATTTTATGGTATATTTGTGGTACTGTTAATGGAATCTAAATCTGTTTACAAAACTTGTAAAAACAAATAAGTTGAATAAGTGACATAGTCTATCTGGTTAGTATAAATAAAATCCTTCTTATTATAGAGGGAAAATATATCTACTAAGAATATATATGTAGTGTTGAATTGATTTATATAAATACAAGATGTAGTGTTGAATTGATTTATATAAATACAAGATAAGTAAAGAAAAAAATATATCTACTAAGAATTTATATGTAGTGTTGAATTGATTTATATAAATACAAGATGTAGTGTTGAATTGATTTATATAAATACAAGATAAGTAAAGAAAGAAAGAAAAAAAAAATTAATATATATATATATATATATATATATATATATATATATATATATGGAGAGACTAATTCTATATGACCATTGCACAAAACAAAATCCAAATATGATTGAATATAAAATAAAGATTTCTCTGTTTTATATTTTCCTCCCTTTATTTTTGTGTGGACGAAAAGGGGCGATGGTTATTGAAGGATCTGATCTTTCTCTTACATTGTAATACGTACTAGCACAACTGCTAACTCACGATTGAGAACGCCGAAAGGTATCGGCTGGGAACGCTTGTCCCCAATATAAAATGCCTGTGGTAATCCGTAATCCGTCTGTGGTAATATGAAACGTTTGGCTGCACGGTTTAATCCTACTTAATCATTTAAACATGGCAATTACATATCCTTACAGTATTTTTTTAATGTGAATAGGTAAATGTTAAAAAGTAAACATGTTAATGGATGCCTTGATAAATGCAAGAAAGTTATGAACAATAAATCTGACCCATTGATTTTGGAGGACGACTAAGAATATGCTAGCATCTTCAATGCATAGCCATCAGATTAGGGTTTAAGGTTAAATAAGGTTAAAAGATCATTAATTGTGCCCATTGTCAATAGGTGTACGCCTTTCGGCGTAATTAAGTTTCCCTGGATTATTGTGAAGCTATAATTGTAAGCTAGAAGGATTCAGACTAATGTATTTTAATCATCCTATTGACAATTGATATTGATAAGGTTCTTCATCTCTTGAAATAATGTTGATTGGAATGATATCGGTTATGTTTTGTGGAAACCTTAAGAGATAATATTTTTATAGGAAAGCAAATAAATTTGGAACTCTACGAACAATAGTAATACCTTAAACTATAACTATAGTCGTGGAATCCTCCTTATATGAATAGGATATCTAAGTATAATTATATAAATAAATTAATGGTATTGGATAAATTTTTTATTAAGGATTTGATTGGGATTGATGAATACAATAATAATGACTATTAGTAATTCTATATCATTGATTAATGTTGATAGTTTTTCCTTACTAGCACAATCCCTAACTCATGGCTGAGAACGCCGAAAGGTATCGGCTGAGAACGCCAAAAGATATTCACGCTCGAAAATGAAACGCTCGGTGGGTCAGCCAACCATCGAATATGAAACACATGGACAACTGAGACGCATGGACCGCTGGGGAGGAAGTTGAAGTAGTGCCCGTTAATAATCCAAACGTGGTAATTATATGGTGCTACAGTAATTTCTTAATATGATTAGGTAAATGTTAAAAAGTAAATAGGTTAACGGATGCATTCAAAAATACAAGGAAGTTATGAAAAGTAAATCACATTCATTGATTTGGGAGGTCGACTAAGAATATGCCAGCATCTTCAATTATTAGCCATCAGATTAGAATTTTAGATTAAAAGGTCATTAATCATGCCCATTACCAATAGGTATACGACTTTCAACGTAAAGATGTTATTAATATTTTATAGTCAATGATTATATTTCCATCCAAAGACCTATGTAGTGAGGCTGCGCATACAATGTATATAAGGGTTGCACAAGTAGCACAACCTGAAGAAGTGTAAATAAACACTTATTGAGAAAGATGCTTATTCTATTTTTATGACTTATTAAATAAGTCTTCCTTAAATTTAGTTTGATGTGTTTGAGTGAATAATAATGTTTAATTGATTTCCATGATAATTGCTTATTTATTTGTTTAGAGCACTCAATGAATGATTAAATAGAGAGTTGTTACAAAAGGATTAAAGGTTAAATGATTAATATTAATAGTTAATTAATGATTCTATCTTATTGATTATTCCATCATTTGTAGAATGTAACTTACAACCTTCACATTCCTCATAAATAAAGAATTGTGTAGTATGCACAACCTCCTAAATTAGATATGACGATCTTGTGTACATTTTCATTTTCAAGGTAGTATCCTTAGAGATTAGTGTCATCATCAAGGACTTCCTTGATAAGTCAAACTTTATGAATTGCAGAATCTTTTAATTTAATTAATTAATGATTACTTGTTTGGTTGTTGAAATGGTTGCGTTCTTGATAAGTTAAATTGTTTGGATGCATGTAATGTATAAAAAAAATTACTATATGGTTATCTTGATAATGTTTTTATTTTGTTTTGCTCAAATTTTGTTGACTGTATTAATAGGGTCGTTACAATTATGGATTTATCAATGCCTAAAAATGTACATGAGGTACATAGCTTTTGTTGGGTATGTGTTATATTCTTTGCATGTGTGTGTGTGGGTGTGTCAGATTCAACAATTGTGTTTGACAATCCCTCTAGTAGTGTTGTTTGTGTTGTGTGCGCCAGACGCTTCCTAGGGGGGATCAGGTATGCACCCCTGTTACGTGTAGCGTTCGGGGCAGCAACCCGATTTTTTTTTTGGGTGGTTTTTGTTATTTTTAGCGGATTTTGCTATTTTTAGTTGTTTTCTAAATTAATCCCGGATTAAGGGATTAGGGTTTTGGTATCTACATAATACCTAAAAAATTGTATATATTGTATGGTGAATGGTGAAATTTGATATAATGATTATAAGAAAGGTTTTCCCCGATTGAGGGTTTCCGGTATAAATCTCTATGTACTATGTGTATGAGCTATTGATTAAATTTTGTTTTGCTTAAGAATCTATATGCATTGTTTTACTTCACAGGTTTAAAAATTACATGTGGTATCAAAGCTTGTTTTTTGCTTCAGAGGGATGCCTTTGTTGTTGAGGGTTTGGCTCGATCTTGATAGATCAAGTTTATCTTGGGTCTGTGATAAACCTGGGTTTAGTGGGAGCTTTTGCAGTGGTGATTTGAGTGTAGAAAGAGGAATGACGAGCTCTTCTAGAATTGAGATAGAGAAGTTCAACGGTAAAAACTTTGAGCTATGGAAGCTCAAGATGGAGGACTTTCTTGTAGACAAAGAACAATAGATTGTTGTGGATCCTAGTACACAGCCTATTGGTACACTGTCTACTAGCACACAGGCTACTAGTTCACAACCTACTAATACACACACTACTAGTACACCACCTACTGGTATGTCGAAGGAATATTGGGAGAAGTTGGACAAAAGAATAAGGAGTACTATTCGACTCTTCCTGGAAGATTCAGTGTTGTTGAATGTCTCAGGAGAATCTACAACCAAGGAACTGTGAGATAAGTTGGGGAATTTGTATCAATCAAAGTCCTTGGTAAACAAGTTTTTTCTTCGAAAGAAGCTGTATCATCTTAGGATGGAAGATGGAGATTCTGTGACAGAACATCTAAATGCCTTTAATACTCTGGTAAGTCAATTTGTCTCTGTTAATATTACAATTGTAAAAGAAGATAAGTGTATTACTTTGTTATGTTCTTTTCCAGACTCTTGGGATAATCTGGTCGTAGCAATAGGTAGTACCACTCAATCTACATTGAAGTATGAAGATGTAGTTGCATCCTTGTTATCTGAAGAGATGAGGCGGAAAAGCATGGATGGTCATAGCACATATGATTTATTTGTAAGAGGTCGTACCCAAGACAGGAATCCTGGTAAGTCTTTGTGGGGGGGGGGGGAGATCTAAATCTAAAGGTAGATCTAAGTCTCCAGAAAAATATTTGAGGAAATGCTGGAAGTGTGGTAAAATAGGGCATTATAAGAAAGATTGCAAGTCTAGGAAGGTTGATAAACCAAAGGGATCTGATAGTACCTCTTCCACAGAGGCGAAAACCTCCACTGAATAAGGAGGTGATGTTTACCTGGCATCTACAGGTACACATGTAGAACATGATGTATGGCTGATCGAATCAGGTGTGTCATACCATATTACTCCTCACAGGGAGTGGTTCTCTGAATATGAAAAATATGATGGTGGTGATGTATTTTTAGGAGATGACTTGACAACCAAAATCATGGGATGTGGAAGGGTTAAGTTGTTGCTAAAAGATGGAAGGATTAGAAATCTCCCTAGGGTTCTGCACATGCCAAAAATAGCCAGAAGCCTAATATCTGTAAGCAAGTTGGATGATGCAGGAGTCGATACTGTATTTGGAAAGAACACTTGCAAGATGGTACGAGGAGAAATGGTGTTGATGAGAGGAGTTCGGTGTGGAAATCTGTAAAAGTTATTGGGAAGAACTTATACTAATGGGTGTAACAATTATGTTGTCCTTGAGCAGAGAAATGAAAGAGAAAAGACCAATACTATCCCAGAAAAGAAGACCATGCTATGGCATCAAAGACTGGGGCATATTGGAGAAAAGGACACTACACGGTAAATGTATGGTTGAAGGTATGTATAATTGCACTCTGGATTTTGATTTCTGTGAACATTGCATATATGGTAAACATAACCGAGTAAGATTCCCATATGGTACTACAAGAGCAAAGGGGATCTTAGAGTTGATACACAATGATGTGTTTGGACCTGTTCCTGTTCCATCCCTAGGTAGATCTGTGTATTATGTTTCATTCATAGATGATTTTTCAAGGAACACATGAATTTATTTTCTTAGAAAGAAATCTGAGGTATTTGATAAATTTAAAGAGTTTAAGGCTCTGGTAGAAAATCAGACAGAGAAGAAAATAAAGGTAT